>OX421979.1:58224710-58629518 GCA_949128135.1 Parasteatoda lunata | reverse complement strand
ATTGAGAGTTTAATAAGCGTTGTTTGACAATCTTATAAAAAATATTGATTAGATTAAAGAAGAACAAAGGGGCATAAAAATGAAGAAATTCAAGAATGCTAATAAATAATAAGCGTTATATGGGATAGTTCAGTAGTTCCGGTTCAATGTTTATATTTAGTTTGTAGGATAGGTAGATTCGTGTAAAAATAATTATAATTTCTAATTTAATACATCAGTTTTTTCAGTTCTTTTTCGTTTAAATTATCTATTTTCTTTCGGAGTGTATAGAATTACTAAAATCTTTTCATTTATCTATTTGACAAATGTAGAATGAACCACCTCTCTTATTAACTATATTATTTGTGTTTTAAACGTTGTTGTTGCTTTTACTTTTTGAAAAAGCATTTGCTTATTAGTTTTTCTACGCCTAATAATTGGTTAAATTGCTAATGCATAAATAAACAATTTAAATAATTAGCAAAACTATTTAGCACAAAAAAAATGGAAACCTTTTTAATGAAATGAAGGTAAATATGATTGCTTATTAAAAATTTTGATATCAAAAAGAGTTTTGAAGAGTAACATTTTATTACAATATTTAGATTAAAAAGAAGACTGCAAAAGTTTATTGCATGTTTAACACAAAGTGGGTATTCACAGGCTGATTTTATGGAACATTTATTTATTGTTAACTATAATCTTCTAAGTTGCTTCTTTTGAGCCGCGATGGCTGGTCGATACGAATTCCGCAACCGGCTTGCACCGACCGCAGAGCTGACGTGAAATATCCTCAGTGGTTGGCGTCCCCTTACCGTCAGGTTAACCTCAGAAGGTTCTCAAGGTCCTCCTCTCCATGTAACGCAAATGCGGGTTAGTTCCATTAAAAAGCCCTCCACGAAGGCAAATTTCTCCCAATACTTGATCCAGGAGTTCCCTTGTCTTCTGTATTGGGTTCAAAATTACAAGGCTACGTAGTTGGACATTAGTAGTCGTTAACTTAAAAATTGGGTCGGCTGTTCAACGACGGTTTTAAAATTTGCTTCTCTAAACCATCATTAATTTAATATTTATACAGATAAAAAAATATTAATATTTGTGTGTCTAAGTTGATGGAATAAACAAAAAAGTCGATGCTTTTATGAATTGCTTTTAAGAAATGTAATCATTAAACAATACTTTTTTTTTCCTACAGCTTTGCAATCTATACAAAGAACAGATCTAGTGACAAATATAAGCGACTTCAAGCATAGCAATCTCTCTCTCTCTCTCTCTCTCTCTCTCTCTCTCTCTCTCTCTATATATATATATATATATATATATATATATATATATAAACAGATCTAATGATAATATAAGCGACTTTCAGCAATCTATACCCATTTGAAACATCAAATAGAGCGATTTGCTTATCAAACTTGATTCACTTGAACATATTTCAATTTTAACAAACGAATGGGAACAATTATAAAAGAAACAAAACATAGTGTGTTAATAAGAAGTTCATTATGAGACTTTCATCAATTCTGAGAGCATCAAAACAGGATAAACAATTTAAATACACGTCAAATAAATACCATTAATCTTTCTTATATCTTGAACTTGCTATAGAAGCTGCATACTAAGATGATTGCTTTAAGATCAATAAAGGAAGAAAAAAAAAATTTGACTATTGTTTGAAATAAGTGACCAAAGTTTTAAAAAAATATATATATATATATATGGCACTTTGAACAAAGCCGTTAAAACTTGTAACAGCGGACGTCATGGTGTAGTTTTAATTAGATGCCACTAGAGGTCAATGTTGTTAGCAGTGGTTTGCAATGCAAATGAGGCTCAGAGCAATTTGAAAAATTAGCATGATGCCAAAACAATGCGGCAAGTTTTTGTTTTGTTTAACATGTGACTTCAAAAGAGAGTGCGCGTAAATGTATTTGCATTGATGTTCATTTAAAAAAATTAAATAGTTTTCTTCATATTACTGATCAGACAATGTAATGTCTAACAACTGGCCTACGGATTAATTGACTCACAAAATAAATTCGCGTTCATTTTTGCAACATGTAAGAAAGTTACCCTGATATGGTATTGCGTTTCAAACTAGACATAATTTTATAAACAAACTGTACTTACAACAAAGATACACAACTCGCGGCCCTCCAAACCAAAGTTTAAATGGAATAAACTGTTAAACTAACATCAATAATAACCATTTTTCTCTATAATAACAGTAACTAATTTAGAAAAATAACTCTGACAAAAAATCGAAATTATAACAATAAAAATTTCGATTCATAAATTGCATCTTAGAATGTTAAATAACTAAAACATTTTAAAAGATTCTAATTCTAAGGGGCATAAAATCTATATTTTTTGACATTTACATTTTTATTTAAGAATTTTTTTAATAAACCAAAACATGTTCAGAAAAAGGATGAAGTTCAAGAATTTATTTAAATGCCGAGAATGTAAGTGCATAATTTAAGCACAATAAAAAGAAATATAAAATTTTTCCATAATTTTTATTCCTAGGAACGAATATCAATTAAATCCAGATTAGTTCCTAGGTAGGATTAGATTATTATCAATTAATGTAAAAATTAAATTAGTTGCTGCACCCTGAGACTAATGTTAATTATTATTATTGCTTTTTTTAGCAAATTTTCATAAGTCCAGATAATGCAGTGATTGCTTTTTTAATGTTAGATCACAAACGCTTTTTATTTTCACGAAACTGTGGTTTTTCTTCAGGTTGAGGCTTTGCGTTATTTTCGGAATTAGTATAGAGGGCACTTTTTCAAGATAAGCTTAAGGCTGTTTTTCGAAAGTTCCGTCGTAATAAGAAATGATGCTTTTTTGTGAATAATAAGCTATTTTTATAACTGTTGTGAGTTTGCAATTGTTACTCATGACTGTTAAGTCAAGTTTAGCTTCTCTAAAGCCACGCTGTCCAGGCTAATTTTGAAAATGGCGCAAAACGTCAATATGGAGAAAAACCATAGTTTTGTGAAAATTAAAAGCATTTGTGGTCAATTTTTTAATATTCAGAAACTTACTCCATTGTTGTATTACCTGGGCTCATAAAAATTTGCAAAACTGAGAAGAAGGCGGTGATTTTGATAATTTTCACCTAGGTGGGAAAATGTCTCCTAATTGGCGATTTTTAAAAAAAGTTCAATAACTTTTTAAATATTTAAGTCATTTGTCTGTTCTAAAGCCCAGATAATTCTTCACGGCAAGATTATGATATATAGTTTGAAATCATCGCATTGCTTCTGTAAGGAAGGAACTGTAAGGAACTTAAACTGTGGCTTTTTTATTTTCCTTGGCGACAGAGCTTCGAAAACAGCGTTAACTTAGCCTACCAAACATAAATAACAGTAGAAAATTCGCAACAGTCATATTATTCAGGGTGCTGCATTATCTGCACTTAAAAATTGCAAAAACTGCAAGATGATACTCAGCAAGAAGATAAATATAGTTTAAAATCATCAAGCGTAAGGCACTGTGGCTTTTTTGTTTTCCTTGGCGACAGAGCTTCGACAAACCATGTTTAAAGAACGCGTTCAATGGCATATCGAATCATATTTAACAAACAGGTTTTACAATAAGGATAAGTTAACAAAAGGGTGGTCTTCAAAATTACTATTCATCCCGAAAAGACAAGACATTTAATGAGCTCCAGCTAAAGTAATATACTTAAATAAATTGTTTACAACCTAACACAAAATTAATCAGGATATATACAATACACGTAGTAAAAAAAAATAATTGGAGTGAGATCTTCTTCGACCTATGTGGCCAAAGCAATTAATAAAACTGACACATCCATAACACGCTATTAGTGGATGGGTTTTTTTTTTTTTCTTCTTCTTTCTTCTCGCTTGGAAATAACTCTTTCGGTTTCAGCACCACAGCAAGATGCCATTGATTGGGAAGTTCTCATTAGTACTTAGTTATCAATTAGAAAAGACTCGCAAATAAAGAAAAATCAGCACCCAATGGAGGTCGTTCACTTCTGCCAATGATTTCTCGAAATGGAGTTTTAAAGAAGTTAAACAAGAGTAATAAATCAACGATTACAAACATCAACTAGTCGGGGAAACTCTTAAAACGCAAAACTACTACAGTGGTGCATTTGTTGTTTCGGAACAATTATTGGTTTTGGAGTAAATTGAAACTGCAATTTTTCATTTTTGGAGGGGTTTAGGAGAGACAGCTTTATACTTTTGGAGTTGTCTGCAGAATTAAATCGATGATAGAAGCTTAACGAAAATCATCATTAGAAGATATTATCATTAGATTAGTGCTGTATCGGAATTGGTTGAAGCAGATATAGCAAAGGATTATATACCAGATCAGGGCTGGTTGGAACAAAACTGGAAAGAACTAGATTGGGATTGGAGCGATAGTTTATAAAATGCTTGTCTCGGAACAGCAATAGAAGTAGATGAAAAAAAATTTGCATACGACTTGTATGTTTTGGAAAGATTGTGTAAAAAATACTAGACAAATCTATACTTCAATACTAGAGAATAAATAAATCTATACTACAATAGTAGGTTTAAATTACTATATCAAAATCTAGTATTATAAGACAAGCCTTGTATATATAATGCTAGAAAAATCTATACTATAATATGAGAGAATCTGGCATAATTAGAATGATCAAGATTAGGTTTGTAGCGATTGTGTAGAAATATCTAACGGATAAAACAAGAATGAAATATACAAATATTAATCATAAACCGAGAACAATATTTGTAGTAATGTAGTTTAGTTGTTCAATTTTCTTAGCAAAAGGTGAATATCATTTCATTGGTAAAATTAACCAGTTAAAAATTCTCAAAAATAAACTGATTAATCATTTTACAATTGTAAGTATAAAAGAATTGTAATTGTAACTATAAACAAATTGTAACTATAAACAAATTGTAACTATAAACAAATTGTAACTATAAAAAAAAGTATATTTATATTTAAAAGTCGTTTTACCGTTGACCTAGCGTGTATTTTTTTCTTGAAAAAGTTTCATTTCCTTAGATCAATTAGTCCTTTTCCTTAGATGAGTTAGTCCTAATATACTTAGTTCAATAGCCCCCCTCACTCTTTGGGGGCAAATTGGATACAAAGTTGACCCAAGTTCGTGATTTCGATAGATTGTTCATTTTACTACAATAATTTAAAAAAAAAGAAAAATGGAAAAATTATAGTGATTTCTTTTACAGTCATTTGGACAATCTACAACAAAGAATACTCTACATTTTTGCAAAATGCTTAATTTTTCAAGTATACATTCTACCTTTATCATGAAAGCCAGCACAATTAGTCACCATAAATAGAACCGAAGGCTTGAATGCAATTCGTTTTCTCATCGGCGCATAAGCCACTTTAAAATGAATGGACATTTAATTACAGTAATTTGCATTTCATTTTTGAACTAGATTTTCAGAGAAAATAAATATTCAGTTCTTCTGTTGAGGTCAAAAACCTTAACGGTACACATAGATTTTGTTTGCAACACAAATATCTTTGCAATCACGCAATTACAATGGTTCAAGTTCTTAACTTCAACGTTGCAGCATCACGAACATACTATTTTATGATGCGAACGCAATCCATAAAGATCATTTAATTGCAGCTTTTAACAACCATAAATGTTTCAAGCAGTAAAACTAAACCAAGTTAGCCACGTTTTAACCATTCAAGGTCAGGCGTCAAAATGGTGACTTTTAAACAACGTCATTAAAAGGAAATAATAAAAGGAGTCAGGGCACCCATTGTTAAGTGAATTTTTGAGAATTATGTCAAATTAATAACAATCACATTTTGAGTTCACACATTTAGCCTTGCAAAATAATTTTGTAATTTTATTTTGAGATTTAAAATCATGCGTATACGCAGGTTTAATTATAAAAGAAAAGAAAAATTCATAAAAATATATTTCATAAAATTCGTTTCAATAAATGCAATTGTTATTTTTTTCACGGTTTATATTGTAAGAATTTTATAAAATACGCATTGACTTAGGAAACTATAGTTCTAGAAAAAAATTCGTTTGAACATTTATCTGCCTCTAGATAAAATCATTTGTAGTATTCAAAATAAATTTAATAAATTATACGAACAACTCTCTATTTTAAAAATTAAATTTGTATACCATTTAACAATAAAGGAACAATAAAGGAATCCACAAAGTTTTTTAAGAAATTATTTTCATTAATTCAACACTAATAATTTCGAGCAAAAATTTACAAAAATGAAATTTTAGAATGAATCTTAATCATTTAAGTTTTCTTACCTATATCAGGATAAAAATAATAGCGCATTTAACGTTTTTATAATTTAATTCATCACATGCGTCACGGCATTATCCTGCTGCATGGATCCAAACCATTATAATTGAGTGTAAATTGAGGCCTGCATTAGCTGTAGAAAAGATCACACTTCGTTAAGATGATTCAAAAAGTTTGCGTAGATTCCATCTAAAATCTGTAGTTTTTCGGCGATTATTTCTTCCACAAGGTCTTACATTTTAAAAATATTACTCTGATAAGCAAATTTCGAAATAAAGTAGTTTTTTGAGCTGTAGGAAAGATCACACTTCTTTTAAGATGAATCAAAAAGTTTGCGCAGATTCCATCTTAAATCTGTAGTTTTTCGGCGATTATTGCTTCCACACAGTCTTACATTTATAAAATATTACTCTGATAAGCAAATTTCGAAATAAAGTAGTTTTTTGAGCGGTAGGAAAGATCACACTTCTTTAAGATGAATCAAAACGTTTGCGCAGATTCCATCTTAAATCTGTAGTTTTTCGGCGATTATTGCTTCCACACAGTCTTACATTTATAAAATATTACTCTGATAAGCAAATTTCGAAATAAAGTAGTTTTTGAGCTGTAGGAAAGATCACACTTCTTTAAGATGAATCAAAACGTTTGCGCAGATTCCATCTTAAATCTGTAGTTTTTCGGCGATTATTGCTTCCACACAGTCTTACATTTATAAAATATTACTCTGATAAGCAAATTTCGAAATAAAGTAGTTTTTTGAGCTGTAGGAAAGATCACACTTCTTTAAGATGAATCAAAACGTTTGCGCAGATTCCATCTTAAATCTGTAGTTTTTCGGCGATTATTGCTTCCACACAGTCTTACATTTATAAAATATTACTCTGATAAGCAAATTTCGAAATAAAGTAGTTTTTTGAGCTGTAGGAAAGATCACACTTCTTTAAGATGAATCAAAACGTTTGCGCAGATTCCATCTTAAATCTGTAGTTTTTCGGCGATTATTGCTTCCACACAGTCTTACATTTATAAAATATTACTCTGATAAGCAAATTTCGAAATAAAGTAGTTTTTTGAGCTGTAGGAAAGATCACACTTCTTTAAGATAAATCAAAAAGTTTGCGCAGATTCCATCTTAAATCTGTAGTTTTTCGGCGATTATTGCTTCCACACAGTCTTACATTTATAAAATATTACTCTGATAAGCAAATTTCGAAATAAAGTAGTTTTTTGAGCTGTAGGAAAGATCACACTTCTTTAAGATGAATCAAAAAGTTTGCGCAGATTCCATCTTAAATCTGTAGTTTTTCGGCGATTATTGCTTCCACACAGTCTTACATTTATAAAATATTACTCTGATAAGCAAATTTCGAAATAAAGTAGTTTTTTGAGCTGTAGGAAAGATCACACTTCTTTAAGATGAATCAAAAAGTTTGCGCAGATTCCATCTTAAATCTGTAGTTTTTCGGCGATTATTGCTTCCACACAGTCTTACATTTATAAAATATTACTCTGATAAGCAAATTTCGAAATAAAGTAGTTTTTTGAGCTGTAGGAAAGATCACACTTCTTTAAGATGAATCAAAAAGTTTGCGCAGATTCCATCTTAAATCTGTAGTTTTTCGGCGATTATTGCTTCCACACAGTCTTACATTTATAAAATATTACTCTGATAAGCAAATTTCGAAATAAAGTAGTTTTTTGAGCTGTAGGAAAGATCACACTTCTTTAAGATGAATCAAAAAGTTTGCGCAGATTCCATCTTAAATCTGTAGTTTTTCGGCGATTATTGCTTCCACACAGTCTTACATTTATAAAATATTACTCTGATAAGCAAATTTCGAAATAAAGTAGTTTTTTGAGCTGTAGGAAAGATCACACTTCTTTAAGATGAATCAAAACGTTTGCGCAGATTCCATCTTAAATCTGTAGTTTTTCGGCGATTATTGCTTCCACACAGTCTTACATTTATAAAATATTACTCTGATAAGCAAATTTCGAAATAAAGTAGTTTTTTGAGCTGTAGGAAAGATCACACTTCTTTAAGATGAATCAAAAAGTTTGCGCAGATTCCATCTTAAATCTGTAGTTTTTCGGCGATTATTGCTTCCACACAGTCTTACATTTATAAAATATTACTCTGATAAGCAAATTTCGAAATAAAGTAGTTTTTTGAGCTGTAGGAAAGATCACACTTCTTTAAGATGAATCAAAACGTTTGCGCAGATTCCATCTTAAATCTGTAGTTTTTCGGCGATTATTGCTTCCACACAGTCTTACATTTATAAAATATTACTCTGATAAGCAAATTTCGAAATAAAGTAGTTTTTTGAGCTGTAGGAAAGATCACACTTCCTTTAAGATGAATCAAAAAGTTTGCGCAGATTCCATCTTAAATCTGTAGTTTTTCGGCGATTATTTCTTCCACAAGGTCTTACATTTTTAAAATATTAGTCTGATAAGCAAATTTCGAAATAAAGTAGTTTTTTGAGCTGTAGGAAAGATCACATTTCTTTAAGATGAATCAAAAAGTTTGCGCAGATTCCATCTTAAATTTGTAGTTTTTCGGCGATTATTTCTTCCACAAGGTCTTACATTTTAAAAATATTACTCTGATAAGCAAATTTCGAAATAAAGTAGTTTTTTGAGCTGTAGGAAAGATCACACTTCTTTTAAGATGAATCAAAAAGTTTGCGCAGATTCCATCTTAAATCTGTAGTTTTTCGGCGATTATTGCTTGCACATAGTCTTACATTTATAAAATATTACTCTGATAAGCAAATTTCGAAATAAAGTAGTTTTTTGAGCTGTAGGAAAGATCACACTTCCTTTAAGATGAATCAAAAAGTTTGCGCAGATTCCATCTTAAATCTGTAGTTTTTCGGCGATTATTTCTTCCACAAGGTCTTACATTTTTAAAATATTAGTCTGATAAGCAAATTTCGAAATAAAGTAGTTTTTTGAGCTGTAGGAAAGATCACATTTCTTTAAGATGAATCAAAAAGTTTGCGCAGATTCCATCTTAAATTTGTAGTTTTTCGGCGATTATTGCTTCCACACAGTCTTACATCTTTAAAATAATACTATGATACGCAAATTTTGAAATAAATTTATATTTTGAGACAATTTATTTGCGACCATTTCATCGTCAATCCAAGTGACTTTTCGATCGTTTTTTCGGTAAATATTGTCGGATTTCTACTTCATTTTTCCAAAATTTTTTTAACTCGCGTGTTTCAAATCTCACAATTTAATACTCACTTTTGATGTTCTTTATTTGTGCCAATTTAAATCGTAAATCCAATATATTTTTCGATTGTTTCTTCGACAGTTATTGCTTCGTAGTTCAGCATGGTTTTGATATTGATATTTTTAATATGTATTCATACGAAACTCGAATCGAGTATTAAAATGTGAGTAGAAAAAAAGTTGTGCATCGCTACTCTAATCGTAACGTTGCTGAAAGCTTGATTGATAGTGCAACATGGCAGTTTGGTAGGTAGGTTGGTACTTTATTTACGTCGCACTAGAGCAGCACAATGGGCTATTGGCGACGGTCTGAGAAACATCCCCGAGGATGATCCGAAAACATGTCATTGCAATTTTGATCCTCTGCAGAGAGGATGACTCCCCTGGTTTGGTAGCCCGACGACCTGCCTCCGAAGTCGAGCACTTTATGATAGAACAAATTAGGGAAGATCAATATCGCGCACCCTCGGTCCTTACACAGGCTGATTAAAGTGGTCACCACTAAGACCAGTGTTCCACTGGGAATCGTGTCTTTACAATCAGTCCACTGCGGGACACATGGCAGTTTGGAGAAGGGTATCGTTTAAAAAAAAATTATAATAATTAAAAAAATAAATAAATAAAAATAATAATAAAAAACTTGACTCACAGTTTAAATTATCATTTTAGTCAAGAAAGTTAATGAAAATCAGGGTTTTTACCACACTAGCGAACCGGGCGAGATCACATTTGTGGAAAATGTTTAATTGTGACAAAATTTGAAAAGTTTGAGAAACGAGTAGTGCTTCATTTTTTTTTAAGCATCGTTAATCTGTCAATTTTTTTTCTCTCCAAAAATAACTGATCTTTCTATTGTATATTGTGACTCAATATCCAGGATATAATGCGAGCTATGAATAAACTATACGCTCAGTTTTTGATATGAAAGAAAAATAATTTCAAAACGTCAAATGTCTGCTCGATGAAAAAAATTGAAATAAGTTGAAATATGAAAAACCCGGAAATGGATGAAATACGATATTTTGAACACTGATAATAAAAAAAAAAATTCCACCCCTTTGTTTGTTTAGAAAAATAATATTGATCTATCGCAGTAAATTGCATCTCCAATGGATTGTGGAAATGAATAGACTCATATCTTCAAAATGCCAAGTTGCTTCAAATAAAAAAATTTTTTGCTATTCTTGCTCAATTGTTAAACTTATCTCTTTTGTTGTTTGTGCTATTATTTATTTTTTTACAAATTTTTAAGATGTAAAAGCAATATACTTAAAAATATGATAATATTTCTGATAAAAAAAATTTTTTAAAAATTATTAAACAATTAAAAAATTTATTTACTTAAAAATATAATATTTATAAACAGCCAAAATAATATTTTATTTAATTATTATCACTGATTAAATAAAATCTTAATTGTATACAGAAACGATCTAAATTTATGCTCAAACGAAATTTGAAGGCGCGTTCTAGAACCATTTAAGTTTTCTTAAGTTGTTATACGATTTTTAAATCGACACAAATAGAACCATTTCTAAAAGCTTTGATCTTGACCTATAAAAATGATTGATCTTAATATTTTAAACTATTAGATCATGTTTATTTAAAAGTTTAAATGATCAATTTATTAGAAAAGAAGAAAAAAATCAAAGAATTCGTATTTTTTTAAAGAAAGTAGGCTAATGTTCTAAAAAAGCCTTTCGTCAATGATAACACGTTTTCATTTACCGAGTTTTTTAACCCTTTTCTCCTAATTGTCACAAAATATGATACCTATACACACAATATCACCTATCACAAAATATCACCTCTACTTCCCCCTTGTTACGCTATATTACTTGCATAGCACTATATTATAGATCATGTTTTAAATTTTAACTGTGTGTTCTAATGAAGTTTGAGATCATAACAGTAATAGTAATAATAATACTTAATTAATACTTCATTAGCTTCAAACAAATATGGAGATTATGATAAGCATAACTGGGCTTGAAATAAATACAACAATAACAGCAACAAAAGATTTATTAATCAACATTTAAAAACAATAAAAAAAATTTTTTAATATTTTATAACCGTCGTTGAACTGCCGACCCAATTTTGGGTTTACGACAATCACGTTCAACTCCGTAGCCTTCTAATTTTGAACCCAATCCCTGGATGAAGTATTGAGAGAAATTTGACTTCGTAGAGGAAATTTTGAGGGAACAAACCAGCATTTGCGTTACAGGGAGAGGAAAACCACGAAAAATTACCTCGGTTAGCCCGACGGCAAGGTGACTCTAACACATGATCTAACTACCACAGAGAATAAGCGAAACAATTAGCAAAATAAAAGTGCCCTCAGCGACCAAAATGCAGAAATATAAAAAACAAAGAAAAATACCTTAATGAGAGGAAAAACGACCCAATTTCGGCGACTATTTTTGGCGCCTGAAACATGTCGATTTTAATAACCATCTTTATATTTTTTGGTGCCAATGACTTTTTAAATCAAGGATATTTTTTCAATTTCAATTTCTTGGGATTTTTTATTTAATTAGTAATAGTTATTATATAACAGGGTTCCCACTCTTTTAACAAAGCAAAAATTAAGGACTTTTGTTTGAAAAAATTAAGGACTTTTTAAAAGAAAATTAAGGACCTTAAAAATAGTATGATTGTTTATTATCGAATAAATATATACCGCCAGTGACAGTGCTAATTATTTAACTTTCTTAAAAAAAAATCAATAATAAAACAAAATAATAAAAAATAATTTTATTATAATGTAAGTACTGATAAAATTGTTTTAATAATTGTTTCAGGGCTCACCAAAGTAGGAACCAGACAATTTTTGCAAACCCGGGTCGGGTTTTTTAAAAACATTTTCAGATTGTTAAGGATTAACGACATCTATGAAAATTATCTGTATTCCTTTTTTAATCATTTTATTGAAACTGAATTAGGTGCAGAAATATATTAAAAAAAGAGTAAATAAAGAGATATTGGAAAAATATTGAAAAAATTATTACAAGTTTTTTTATTTCGCTACTAGACATGCATCACATATTCAGCTGTGGCCCAATCTTGGTAAATATTCAGTTCTGCCAACAAAATGTTTCATTTATAAGAGTATATATTTTTAAAAAAATTAATACTAAGAAGTTGAATTAGAGTTATGCATGAGAGTAGTTTTCTTAACTATGCCATGTCAAATTAAGCCCTATTTTAAGTAAAAATGGGTCATGCTAATATCTAAGCACCTTGAATCATTTCACTTTTTTTTTTCATTAGGCTTAACTTAATATATATTTATTAAAAATTCATTGCAATAAATATTTTTATAAAATTTTTATAGAATAAAAATACAATTATGTTTAATATTTATAATTTTCAAACTATAATGTTCTAAATATGTTTTTTAATAGTTCTCGGTGAAACATATTAATAATAGGGTCTAAAATGATTTTTCAAAGGTATCAACGCATTCTTATGGCTAGAAAATTGGTAAGGTTACTAAATTAATAAAGATTTATAAATTATTTATTTTTTTATAATTTATAGACATTTACTTGTAATATTTCTTTATCATCCAGTATAATTCTTAATATTATTCTCTAATATTATTGTGATTTGATATTTTATTTTTATGGTGAATTAATAGTTTTGAAAAAATCTATTGAAAAATTTTATGAAATACATATTGAATAATGTGTAACTTAGCCATTTTGAAATTTTTCCTCCACAGCAAATGTGTTATATTTACTTTCAAGATGAGCTTTACAATTATTTCCAGCCAAAACTGATATTAGGAATTAACTTTAATATTACTAAACAATCTGACGAAAAACATTTACTAATTTTAAAGCAACCAAAAGCTGAATAGAAACTTTAAAAAAATATATAAAAAAGAAGAAAAGAAACAGTATATTAAGTTGCAATGTTAACTGAGAAAAATGATTATTAAAATCTAAGTTTGAATTTTATTCTAATAGACATTACTAACAAAAAGTTTGGGATCTTTTAATTGAGTAGATTTAAATTTTTATGTAACAATCTGCTTATCCTTAAGAAACAAAAACAATAACAATCTAACTGTATAACAATCTAAAACTTTAAAAAAAAAATTACATTGTAGCAAAACAAGTTATAAATAGTTACCTAATATTTAACTTTCTTGTTAGGAGCAAATCATGCATTATTTAGTACTCAGAAATTTTTTTTAAAAAATATTTTTGAAAACCTTGAGGTTTTTCTTCAAAAACTCAATAAATCTCAGGTTTTTGATATAAAACCTAGGTGGGATGGGATTTTTCAAACCCTGTTTATTACATATCTGTCTAATTTTTAGTACAATCATGAATTTTGAAAAATGTTGCTGCTTTTTATAAATTTACAGTTACTTATTCTTATTACACACTGAAATATTAGACAAATCTATTTAATTCTTCCAAGATTTTTGGAAATAATTTTCGTTACGGATTCTAGTTCAAAAGTTTTTCTCATACTTCTTTTCTTAGGGTTTAACTTTATTCCTATTAGCAGATGCATTACCAGTAGAACTGAATTGCTTGAATTCTGTCAATTTTGAAGGTCAGTGTGGGTACCTTAGAACTGCCCCCCCCCCCCCAAAAAAAAAGCATTATCTCTTCCATCTGCAGTATTTCCCTTGTCCACACTCTATTCTTTTCCTTTAGAATGTCACTCTTCTCATAGAGTATCATTCGAGGCAGAATATAATAATGAAAGAACCAAATATTAATAAAAAGACATGCTTTCTTCTCCTTGCCTGTAGCCATCTCACACACATCCCTTCTTGCCTCTCTAAAATGTTTTACTCTCCGTGCATGATCTAATTCTAGGTGATAAAAGAACGACTTTTTGTTTTAAAACATTGAACTGAAAAATTTTCCCGATCAACTATAGTGATACTGAAAAATTAAGCACTTTTAAGAACCTTGTACCAAAACTAAGTACTTTTAAGGGCCCTTATTTTCCAAAATAAAAGTTAAGCAGTTTTTAAGGACTTTTAAGGACCGTGGGAACCCTGTATAAATACTTAATTTTTAAAAAAACGAACAAAAAAAATTATATAAATATTTTTAATTAGCATATTTTAATGTTTTCATTTTAACCAAATTGTATGACGATGCATTTCTTGCAATTCTTTTCCTCTTACCCTTCCCTTTCAACAATCGAGAACAACATTTATAGACGTTATTATTTCATCATTTCCAGCAAATTCACTTGACTGAAATATGATTTAATAGTTAAACGACAAAATTCAACACAACTGCATACCGGTACCATATTTTTAATTACAGTAAAAGTATTTATTATGAGAAAAAAAAAACTAACTAATATTTTTCTATTGTCCCCATTTAAGGGGATCCCTTCTTTTATTCTCGTTAACCCCTCTCCCTCCAGCACATCCTCATTCGAGAACTTTCGAAAATTCATCTGGATTAAGCCTCTCATGTTAAACAGTGATAACGAGAGCGCTAATATATAAAACTCAGCTATCACATTCCCATGCTTCAAAGCAGTATCTTTTTCAGACGTCATTAACTTGCAGTGTGAAACTAGCAGATCGGAGCAATATCAGAACTATACGGGGGGTGAGCTATCGTTTAATTGCCGCAACGGAGCAGCGTGAGGTTGATGAGATGCCACGGAAGAGTGACGTCACGAGGGCCACCCCTTGGGGTTAATCATCATTAACGAGGTTTCCCTTCGCTTTATTTCATTCCAAAGCGGAACAGCTCGAACTTTTTTTTTTTTTTCTTCTTTCTTTTCCGTAGATTCAATTAGGTCCTCGCACTTATTCGAAGCGCTCAGAAAGACCCGCTGCTACCAATTAGTAACTCTATCGTTATTTGGTTTGAGGAAGTAATACTTTGGAGCGTTGTCTGAGTTTTGGAGTTGGTTGTTTTATGAGAACGGATTCTCGTAAATGTTTCAAACATTCCTGGAGCGAGCTGTTCCCCGTTATTTTACTCGAAATAGAATTTTATTTATTTATTTTTATGAAAATGTAGAAGCCTTTTGGTCAGGTAAATCTTTTAATTTTAGAGCTGTACATCCAATGAGGTTATTCTAATAAGGTTTGTGCTGGTAGACCAGTAATTTATAAATGTTTTTCAGATGTCACACCATTTGAAAAACCTGAAAGCGATTGCCTATCAAAATAGGAAGGAAACTGTTTGTTTTTCAATTTTTCCCCATTTTTTTTTTTTTTTTTTTATGGAAACTAAAGTTTTAGTATTCCCAAAGTGTTGTTAAACACTTAAGGAAATTACTTACAGTCGGGTGTATTTATAAATGTGTACAATAGTGAAACGATTAAAAGGGCATTATTCTTTCTAACAATGACATTGCTGTATGCGATGAAATACAATTCATTTCAATTATCGAATAAAACTATATGCTCTATGAAATTGTGTAAACTTATGTACAATTATGAGGTGATTATGTATAAAAGCATGATGAAAATGACTCTATTAAAAATATTTGTAGCCACATCTATTGAAAAACATCAATCTAACAATAAGATTATAATCTAACACGATTGCACATTCATACCTGTAATAATATAAGCAAACTGGGAATAAACGTTTCGTGATAATCTTTGTCAAGTCAAAACATAGTCGATCAAGCCTCAAGTCAAGATCAAGACAATCAAGTATCAAATTCTAGTCCTGTCTACTAAGTATTAAAATCATATCAAGTCAACCAAGTAATCAAAAATATTATTAGAGCTCTAAAAATAAGACTAATTTTCGAGACACTTATAGATTCATGCCTAAGAATATAAAAACAAGCATTCGTGATATTCGATGCAAATACTCATCTGATTTAATAAAGATAAATTAAATTTAAGATATCATATTGTGTATGCAGGGGTCTGTCCAGGCCGAATTGACTACCGTTTAGCGGTACCTTCACTAATTCAATTTTAGGTAAAACGGCAGCTTCACAAATTCAACTTTAGGAAAAACGGTAGTTTCACAAAATACTTTTTCTTAAAATTTTATTTTTGTATCCCTTAAGAAACGATAAATCTATATTTTTACCATGCTTTTGTGTTGATTTTTTAATATAATTTTTAATTTTTCACAAATTATGTCAAAATTTTCACAAAATACCTTTCAAAAAAACCTAGACAGACCCCTGGTATGTATGTCCGTAACATTCTAAGGCACTAAACTGACCTGTATAATACAGGGCAGTTAAATATAGTCAAAAACGAACTTATTTAACTTATATTAATAAAAAAAAATTATTTTAGATACAGTTTCGAAAATCCTGCGCAATGTAGAAGTAAACATTTTTTCCAATATTAGATAAAGGATCTACTCAGCAAAAAAATACGAGGAAATAAATTTCCTCGTTTGAGAACAAGAAAAAGGCGATATCATTTTTCGTTAAAATAAATCCCAAAAACAGTTCTACGTGGATGTGAGATTACAAAGAAAATTGTTTCCGAAGCATACTGAAGGAAAACCAATTATTGATGGAAACAAAATAATATCCGAACAATATAAAGTGTGATGAAAACAGTTTCTTCCTAATCCAACAAAAAGATAAATCCTATTTCTTGTATATCGTAATTTATGGGAGGAAAAAAAACTGTTATTTGTGTTTTTCCATAAAAGCTAAGTGTAATAAGAAACAAACCTTGAGAAAAATAATGAGTTGCTTCTTAGACATTTGACTAAAAAAACAATAAAATGACACTGCTAAATTTAATTATTAGAAACAAGATACGAGCTTTAGCTTTAAAGAACATACGCCATCTTGCAAAGAGAATCGTCTGAAATTTAAAAGATATAGATAACTTAAGAAGAGATAGATTTAAAGAAAAGATAACTTAAAAATTTAAAAAAAATATATATAGTTTTAAAAAAAAGTCTCTGTCATGCAAAAATATGTATAACATATTTTCTAACAAGTAAAACCTAAAATTATTAAAACTAACATTCATTCAATAAATAAAAGTCATAAATATAATTGTTAAATCTTTTTATTCAATATCCTAGACTTGAGTTCAGAACACATCTAGATTAGCATAGAATTTGAACACCGTTACGTGGTTGCTAAATGTTTCGATTCTCTCAAAAATTGTTAATATTTCTCACACTTGTTTTTCCGCCAATTCATTTGTCTAAAGTTAAGAATAAGAGCCTTGTTAAATAACTTAAAGCAATTAATAGTCAATGCGTTTACTTTTCTTGACACAAACTGTTCTAATGTACATGACACTCCCTTTTTTGACTTCTAGATAGACGGAGGTGGTCTGAGGGACTTAGCCCCGCACCCCCAACTTCCGGGTCATTCTGAAAATTATTAAGTATTATGTACGTAAAAAATGAAGAATAATTTTAATTTTTTGATTGGGCTCCATATTTTCAAAAATAATATTTTTTTATTACTTATCATAATTGGTTCTTCATTAAAGCAAGTAATGATTTTTAATATACAATTGCTTGCTTTATCAGTCTGCAATAGAATAATGGACAATTGGGGAGAAAATCATCTTCTTCAACACAACTTTCCTTGATAAATTTTAAATCAGCATTTTCAAGAAGAAAAAAAGAAATCATTAATAATCGTTGAAATCAAAGAGTTATTCTCAATTTTTTCGTGTTTTGAGAGCCAAAATAAATTGCGATAACTTTAACAACTAAACATTATTGCAGTCATTAAATTTTGCGGAGAAAGAACGTCTTGAAAAATAACGATTTAGATCTTTGATATCTTATTAAAAAGGCAATAAAATAATCCTGCTTAATCCAAGTATTATAAACTCCAGAGAAGTTTAACTTTTAAACTACGCATATCATCTTATAGAAAAGAATATTCTGGACAACCGACTAATAGTTAAAAGTATTTATAAAATTGCTTTTTTTTTATTTTTAATAAATAGCCAATCATAAATAATTCGAATCAAAGAATAATTCTTACTCTTCGCATATTTTTAAGAGCGAAAATAATGAGCCCCTTTTAACAACCTAATATTATTGTAATTATTAAATGATCCTACAAGATTGAGGTGGTGGGGTCACATAGGAAATCTGTAGCTGGATATATAAGTATAATTTACTGTACCCAAAAAATCGCATAAAATTGCCAATGTAAAATAGCTCTAGTGGTAGTTGGATCATGGGTTCGAATCTCCTTGCTGTTGGGCTAACCGTGGGAGGTTTTTTACTCCATGTAACGTAAATGGGGTTAGTTCCATCAATGTTCTCCACTAAAGCTAGCTTGTCCCAATGCTTAATCCAGGAGTTCCGTTGTCTTTTGGGTTGGAGTCAGAATTATAAGGCTGCAAAGCCGAACATTTAATAGCCATTAACCCAAAATTCTTTTGGCTGTTCAACGTTGGTTATAAAATAAAATAAAATTAGCCAATGATCAATACATTTTCAATTATCAACAAAAAACTTATATAAAAATTTATAATTAAAAATTTTTATCTAACATATCTTCTTTGACGTTAAATTTAAACGACGTTAAATTTCTTTCCGGTATCAAATATTACTCAAGTAAAAGAGTTACGATCATTTTTAACCCGATTTTAATTTGAGAGATTAAGATAAGAAAAAAAATTAAGCACACTAGCAAACCTTGAGATTTTCGTCTGTAGTACTTAATATGTCAGTTACGCACAATAACAAAATGAGACTAAACAAAAGAACCTTTGACGAGTTGGGCGGAGGAAAAAAAAAAAAAAAAAGGATTGTCCTTGAAAAACGACCGAATACCGCTAGACTGTATGGCGTCAAAGAATATCTTCACGCGAAAAGTAATTATCTGTAGTTGTGCGCCAAAGATCATAAATGTTTTCATTTTTCTTTCAATTATGTAATGATAAGGAACCAGGAAGCGCTGATACCTCTTTGATAATGAAGGAAAAAGTGCTGTAAGAGTGATGATAGTACATCTTCATATTATTGCAAAACTCCAATCAGTGAGATCTAGATGTTATAAATCATGCCCTACTTATAAAAGTATTCAGAACACTTATATTTGTTTTAATTAAGTAAATAAAGGTAAGGTAATGAAGAAAAAAAAAACATTATTGATTGTAAATGCAGAATTTTTAAGTAAGATTGCTACTTTTTACAATTTCACAAAAAATTTAGCTTTCTCTACAGCTATTTATTAATTATTTTTCGTTTCGTCAATGAAGTTATTTTTTCCGACGTTTTTCGCCAAGGAAAATGAAAAACAAGAATTCGAGAGACTTTAACTCGAAGGAGTACTTTGATTTCAGACGATATTTACTATCTCGTTTGAAAGAATTATTTTGACTTTAAAACAAACAAACAGCTGATATATTTTTTTAAAAAAATATCACTTTAAAAAAAAATCGCTAATTTGGCAATGCCTTTCATGTCAGTCATAACAAAAATAAATGTTCTCTTCTGTGACTTCCAAAAATAAATGACACATTAAATGGGAATTATGTAACGATAATGATGAGAAAAAGAACGTAAACAGAAAAGTTCAAACGAAAAATAATACAAATTTCGTTAATATAATTGACGTTCGTTAAAGAAGAGTTCAGTGTATAAAATTCTTACAAAATCAGGTGCAGGCTGTTCAAAACATATAAATATCCCGAGGACATACTTTTCCTATTAATTAGCTTGATATCATTTTCTTTTTATTGGTCGAAAATTTTTAGGTTTCCATTAAATAAAATGTTTATTACAAGGCGGAGGAAAGAAGAAATGTGACAAAAATATTAGACAAAAAGGGAAGAACGTTGAGAGTTATGCTATTTTAGGGAACATATTTTATGGAGATCCGGCGATGTCTGGTCTATTCATATACTGTATATGGCTCACAACGATCACAGTGGTGACGTAAAAAATTCTTAGTCGAAGGATCATGGGTTAGAATCTCACTTGCTGTTAAGCTAACCGTGAGAGATTTCCGGGTTTTGGCTCTCCATCTAACGAAAACGCAGGTTGGTTCCATCAACTCGCGAACCAAATGAGTAACTCGTAGCTTGATCCGGTAGTCTTTTTGTCTTTATGGTTTGACAATGGCGGATCCAGTGGGGAGGTCATAGGGATCATGACCCCCCCCCCAAATTGAAAAAAAAATATTTTTTTTAATAGTTTACAAAAGAAATAAAATATTTAAAAAATTGTTTAGGGGGCATATACACCTGTAGGTCGGAAAAATCGATTTTTCTTTTCTTCATCTATTCATGTTCTTCACTGTTTCAAAAATCATAATCCAAAAGATTAAAACGAAATTCGTCATAGTTTCGTTGTAAACATTAATGTGATTTGGATGTTGAAAAAATCATTGACAGATTTGCCAAAGTTTCTAAAAAACACATCACGTTTATTATTTAAAGATTTTGAATACTTGAATTATTTATGTATTGTTCAATTGTTGATTATGAAAAAAATAAATGAGATGACTAGCATTAAAAACCCCAGTTTTCCTTTCAAAAAAAATATTTAACTTTTTTAATATAAAAATAATTTATTGTGAGGTGGGGGGGATCTGAGTCTATGAACCTCCCCAGGAAATATTTCCGGGTCCGCCCCTGGTTTTGAATTCAGAATTACAAGGCTAGGACAATTTTCACAATGATGACGCAAGAAACGGTATGGGTTTGTTTTTGAATAACCGTGATAAAAAGTAAAATTAATAAAAAGAGTGAAATAAAACGATGAAAAGTGTATGATCTAATTTTTTTATATTTAAAAATTATCATTATTGTAATTCATCAGTATTACAATATCATTAATGTAATTCACTAGAATACTTCATTATTTTTACAATAAAACCAATATTTGTAGAATAGAATAAATAGCAGAAACAATATTAGTTGAGCTACTGTAACATAGCTTAGTTAATTCACTTCCTTTAGTAAGAAAAAACAAAAGAGGAGAATTAACTTCCTACAATAATACTTTTTCTGAAGAATTACATAACAAATTTATTCATCCAAGACTATAAATACAGAATTGCAACAACAATTTATCTAATCTAAATAACAACTCTAGCAATTAATCTAATAATTCAAGATTCTGAGCACCATTCTAACAATGATGATACGGAATAGAATTAGAAAAACACAAGAAATGAGAAAAGTAAATGAAAGGGGCATTAAAATTTACTCACCCGTCACAATCTTGGGCATTCAGGTTGATTCTTTTGCCAGATCCCAGAAGTTCTGCAAAAGATAGAAAAATAATGAATATTCAGACGATAATGAAGGTAACTAGAAAAGAGAAATTAATAAAACTTTTTAAAAAGAAGCCGCGCAGCAGTATGGTTATGATTATTGAATTGAGTTTTTTTTCTTACGTTCCAATTCTTTTTTCATTCGATTTTGCCGGAAGGTACTCGAGAGTTAAGAATATGCAAATGTTTCTTTCTGTATGGCATGTCGCTAATTTGATTTTGCGTTAATGTGATTCGTCACTTAACGAGGAATCAGTTTCAAACACTCGTTTGAAAGAGGAGATCGCTAATTAAAGTAGCATCAGAAAGAAATTTGAGATCAATGGAAATTTTATCACCTTAAATATGCACATATTCTCTGACATTCGATAGGTTAGGATTTGGAATAAAATACTTTTTTTTCTTTTCTTCTATAATTCTCGAATAAATGAATAAGCAATTCAACTATTCGAAGTTTTTTAAGGGGGAACTCTGCAACGAATCAAAGGGATGAAACTAATGAGGAAAGTTTGAAAGAATTCGAATAACTAGTAAACTTTTGAAATTCTAAATTAGTAATTTGACTACGAACTTTAAAACGAAAAAAAAAATTTCTCACTGACTAGTTAGCAATGAAGTTAATTTAGTACAATTTTGCGCTACTGAGGTCTATTGTCTAACAAGGCAATTAAAAATTACAGTGATAAATTTTGTCATGATATAAAGCTTCTTAGTTAATGAAAGGATATTTTTTACAACTGTTAAGTTTCACCATCTTTAATTTCGAGCTGATTTAGCTTTGAAAATTATGAAAATGGCGCAAAAGGAAGAAAAGACGCAGTTCTGGAAAAATATGAATAGGCTGTATGATTTAATTTTTTAATGTCTGAAAATTTATTCCAACGCTGGTGATTAATTCACTCAGTAATTTCTATCTAAGTGAAAAAATGTAGCCATATTTGCGTTTTAATCTTCTTCTTTTTTTCTAATAAAAGGCATAAGAGTTTTGAAGAATCTTAACCTTCTTGAGCCATATGATATGATGAAAGACAGACAGCGCCCTTTAATCAATGTACTCTTTAACATACCCAAATTAATTTTTTACCGTACCAACAGGTACTTTTAAAAGCCGAATTAGCTATCCACAAAAAGCAACTAATAATAAATAAAAATAATTCAATAAGTTGTTCGTAACAAAACAAAAAAAAAACAAAAAATTGCACAGTATAAGTTCAGACATTCGAACAAATAAACACTGATTTAGCAGAAAAAGGCATAACTAATAACTATTAAATCCTTTTCATAATCATACAAAATCTAAGAATTTGTGAAACAGAATATGACGGTTACAGCTAAAATCAATAATTCTTAAGACATGCTGACATATTTAATGCTCTCTTATTCCATGATGTTCTTCCTCAAATTCTTTTCCACAGCAACAGCAAACGATAAAATGAAATAAAATAAATAAATAATAAAAAAGACGAATTTGAAAAGATTCCCTTTTAAAATAAAAGGCAGCAGTTATTTAATATTTATCTTAACAGAGGATTACAAGATTTAGCTCCCCCATCCGAAATGCTTCTCAAATAAAAGTGAACGAAGAGGCAGAAAAGGATTATGTTGAGGCTTAGGCGTATGTTCCCAAACTGAAGGGGGAATGTCAGGAAGATTGAAGGAAACGGGGAAAAGATTTCTCTGAACTCTTACTACCGCTCTCCGAGATGGAAGAAAATTGAGTTCGAGTTTTCAATGCAATGCTTGCTACAGATATTTCTAGAATTGATGACTTCATTTATTTTTTTGTTCCTGAAGGATTGCAAAATGAAGTCTTATTTTATAACGAAACTATCGATTTTATGAAGCATTTTTTAAATATAAATTTCTCTAGCAAACGATTTTTATTTATTTATTTATTTATTTATTTGAAAATTAGATGGTAAACGCATAGTGTTTGGATTTTCGCGTACAACAGTTGCATAGTTTTAAAATTATATTTAGGTACCTTTTTGCTAACGAACCTGAAGTACAGTTTTTTTTACCGTGTACGTATTTTTTAGAGATTCGGAGTCAGCACAACCTTAAGGACGGTAACAGTTAATTAAAAAAATGCACCAATAATTTGTTAAACAGCATGTCGAAATTAATCTCCTTATTTTTTGATTTTACATTTTATGAATGATATCTATGAATGATATTTACGATCTGTGGATGAATGAATGGAAGAATGAATGGGTTCGCCCTATAAACGGGTGCGACGTATGTGTGGCTGAAGTCGGATTCTTGGCCACAGGATGGCGCCACTGAAATAACAGGAAAACGCACACTCTGCTTTAAATTCGCTCGGTTTCACCATGCAGGCTTGCCCGTGTGGCAAGTGGCATTAGAAACAAAAACATGAATGATGAAAGAAAACTTCAACAGGATAAATTACGTTTAACGCCTGCGAAATTATTCGCCCCCGATACTGGATATTAAGAATCAGGTCACAATCATCAAATAATCTTGATAGTTATAATGTTTATTCAGTATCATTAAAACGCAAGAAATAAATTGACTA
The DNA here is from genome assembly GCA_949128135.1 of Parasteatoda lunata. Lineage (NCBI taxonomy): Eukaryota > Metazoa > Arthropoda > Arachnida > Araneae > Theridiidae > Parasteatoda > Parasteatoda lunata. The sequence goes on along the minus strand of OX421979.1, from coordinate 58,605,263 downwards.
GAATGCTTAAAAGAATTATGTTAAGTAAAAACAAATTACATTAATTTGAAGGACTCTTGAATTACAGAGATGTTAATAAGAATCAAGAAGCGTTTTTTATTTATTTATTATTATTTATAATATTAAAATATTTCATAAATAAAATATGTATTTTAAATGTTAACTGTTATGTCACCATCGTCATGGTGACGTAATGTACAAGTATAGAGGTAGTTTTTTTAGTACCGCAAGAAGCATGCATTAAAAATTATTAGTATTTGGACAGTGCGGTATTACAGTTAACTTTCACTCATTGTAAAATTTTATCTATAAAGAGTAAAATATATTTCTATATTCGCTTCTTTTTCAAAGCAATACTGGAAAACTATGGCTCATTCGAAGAAAAAGTTCGACGGTTGATAAAAAATTATTAAATTGAGTTTAAAAGAAATAAAAAAAAAAAAAAAAAAAAACGATTTAATATGAGGAAATATGATTTAAAAGAAATAAAAAAAAAAGACGCAAAATACATCACTTTTTCCTTCGATAGAAATTTAGGTTATAAGCAATTAATATTTTTTGTTGTTGCAAGAACCACTCAAAAACTTCGACGCAATACAATAAAAAATATCCATAAAAATGATTTTAAAAAAAACTATTAATTAATTTATATTGTCACTTTTTATTTTATAAGCATTATTTCCGGACAAAAAGTATATCATAGTATCACAGTTTATGATTTCGTCACAACAAAAATGAGAAAGACAAATTATTTAAACTATTCTTTTAATTCATTGGATCAAAGAAAAATAGAAACAAATCACTAAGTTCATCGGAACAAAAAGTTTTTTATGAAAGAAAATGAAGTTAATATAAAAAATACATTATCCATTAATACATTTTAACAAAATCATAAAATTTATTAATTTTGTCATTATAACCATGGTAAAATAAAACTATAACTATGATTAGAATACCATGATTAACCATAACAAGACTTAAAGAATATATTATTTTCCTTAAACATTGCTCAAAAACCGTCTCAATCCAGTAAGAAGTATTAAAATAACTAAAACGTATTAATTTTTGGAAATACAGTCTTCCGATATAAAGGACAATACATTTTCCTTTAACGAAAATTTTCTTTACATTTATTGCTTTCTCAAAACACAACTTGAATACCAAGATGCAAAATCAACAACACTCATCTATAAATTAAAATGCAAATATACATACACTTTTCCTTTACGATATTAAAACGTAATACAATTATAATTTTCTCTTTTTTTCATTTTCTTTTCTTTTTTTGTTGTTTTGATGGATGATTCTTTCTTAACAAAAATAACATTAAAATGGAAGGGGGGAAAAACAACAAATCATTGAAATTCTTCTTCCAAGTTCAGCGGATCAACTCACAGTAAAGCGAACACAAAATTTATTCATAAGAATTCTTACAAGATCAAATAATACTTTCACTTAGTCATTTAATTAAAAGCACAGAGAAATCGTGATTTCTTTTTTTTCACTGGAGAATAGCAGTAGCAACGGAGGACAAAGAAAATGAAGTTATTTTTCTAGTTGTTTCATGAAAACTCATATGTAAGATTTTTCCACTGTCTCTCAAAGAAAACAGAAAGAGTCGTTAGAATTTTAAAATGAAGAGAGAGAATAAACTGAGAATCTCATTACAAATTTAATGAGAATTCTATGATGTTATTCAGGAATATTTTCTAAAGTATAAAAACGTACTTAATGAAGCGCATATATATAAAAGACAACGGTAGTTTTCATATTTTTCGTTTCTTCTCCGTTAAGTGAGATTTTAAGATAATGAATAAAATGTAACGTGTCATAAATATTCAAGGAGGTTAATTTAGAATAGATATTTTAAACTAATATTTTGTCCCTTATTTATTACATTTACAGTATCGTCGTAAACATTTGAGTTTGTTAGAAACGAAAGTTTCTGTATTTTTCTTTGGTTTTATGAAAAAGAAAATTTTCAAATAATGAATAAAATGTAATGAGTCACAAATTGACATCGATGTTAATTTAGAATAGATACTTTTAAACTAATATTTTGCCTCCAATAATTTACATATTTCAGACACATAACACTGCATCGTAATAAATCTTTGATTTAATTCGAAACGATGGTTTGGTTATTTTTTTTTTTTTTTGGCAATGATTATATTCTTTTTTTCAATGGCATCTAACCCAAGAATTTTCCCCCTGATATTCACTGCTATAAAAACTATAAAGCGCAAGCATTTTGTGAGAATAGGCAACAACTAACAGTCTCGAATATCTCTTTGATTAGATCTGATGTATGGATTGGACATTGAACTAGAATGCATACAACAACTAAAAGTGTCCTCGGTTGATTTTAATAGAGGTTTTAAGCATTAAAAAAGACTGTTGAAGCTATTGATAACCATTTAAACAGTGGATTAGATATACAGCTTAGGCATTTAATGAGAATGTGCAACGATTAACGGTTTTGAAGACTTCGATTGGTTCTGATCTATAGATTGGACATCGAACGAGGAAAAATACTACTACTTTAAGTGTCTTCGGTTGGTTTTGATATTGCATTATTATGTCTAAAATGAATTTTTTTTAAATATTTTATAACTGGTGAAACAATTCCCGCACCTATAAAAATTGAAATTAATTATATATAGCAGTGAAATAACTAAGCTTGTAGTGGATTAATTATATGTCTTATTTGAAAGAAAAAAAATTATACTCTGATGAAAAATTTTTCGAAAATTCTCATCCTATAATGTTCTATAAATTGAGAAATAAATAAAAGTAGAAAAAATAATTAATTCGAGCGTAAAATGCACGTTTACGAAAGGTCAACAAAATATCTAAGCCTACAAAAAAGTAGTAGATTACATCCTGTCGCACGATCAGAACAGAATAAAAAGAGAAAACGATAACAACTGTTGCCACTCGAATCATGAGAAATAACAAGCGAAATCGAAGTTCTGAACGCATGAGAAATCAACCGCCAGGAGAAAACTTAGGATTATAAAGGTAGAAAATAAACAAACATTGTCTCGCCATTGACATACCAAGACATCATACGATTTTGTGATGAGGAAAATCTGAAGCTTATTCCTTTCCGCTGAAATGAAACACGTATGTGTAAAGGCTTTTATTCGCTCTTTAATCGTTTGCTATTGTTTCATGAGAACTCTGAATTAGTTTATCGTCCGAAGCTTTACAGATTTAAAAGCAAAAAACACATTTTTATTTTAATTCGTTCACTTCGAGTCTTGCGATTGTTCTTTCTCTTTTTATTAATTCAATTTAAAGTATAAGATTTATCAATGAATTCTTCGTAAAATATGATAAAAGTAATTAAAATAAAAAAAATTCTGATAATTATATACTTTAAAGTAGTAAAAATAGAAATTATTAAAAATAAGAACTAAATTACTTATGAACAAGAAAACGATTTTTAAAACGAGCTGTTTTTGATATAAATTTTAAAAGGTTGTAATTCAAAAAATTCTTTCTTAATATATAACTTAAGCCGTAAAAGAAATAATTAATAAGATTAAAATAATAAAAAGATATGAAATTCGCATATAATGTCACTTAAATTTGACATTCACGCGCTTTTAAAAACATTAATTCAATGAAATATTTTTTAAATCAGTACTTGGAAGGGAAAATGTGGCTTATACTTTATAGCCTACCAGAATTTAATTTATATATGCTAAAGTCAAACATTTAGACAAGTTCTAGTCCTAATGCAAGAACAATGAAAACAAATTTGTAATAGGAAGGAACTACATTTTTTTTTATATATATAAGAGCAATCGCACAAATTTTGTGATGTTAAAGATCTAATTTTTTTTTTTTTTTTTAAATTCAAGAACAATGGCAACATTTTTGTAATGTTAAAAAACTTTTTTTTAAATGTACAATGGACACTTTAATTAATTTTTTTTAATTGGTATAATAATAATAATTTAATTGGCTATCGGGACAGTTAGGATTCTTAAAATAAAAAATCAAAGTATTGTAAATAAACTTCTTTAACTTATCAAGCGCAAATCAGTCTATAAATCCCATAATTACATCCTCGGACTTTTAGATACACAAAATAGTGATTTATGTTATGCAATTTCCTCTGGCTATAGTAGACGCATATTAATAAAGCATAATTATACAGACAAATCGAGCAACCAATATGAAGAGGCCTTTGTAAATCTAAACACGATTGCATAGGACTTGACAATCTAGCAATAGAAGATATAGCTATACCAAAATAGCACTGTACTTAAATGGTGTCCCTGGGCATTATTACACTAATATCGTAACTTCGGTGACATGCGTGCCGGAGACATTGTTTTCACAAATACAGCCCCACATCACACCACCACCACCACCGACTTTTCGTCGCAGTCACGCACAGGTTTCTATCGATTTTGTCAATGTACTACGGCTCAAAAGAGGGGGCTAGCGATCAATGGGGAAACACCATGCAAATCTTTCCGTCCCCCCTGCTGGAATTCGAATCGAACAAAATATGAAGGTGGCTTATTCGAAAGATGGAAATGTGGGGCAATTGTTAGAAGGAGCATCATCGCAGTTAATTTTGCTTTGAAAATGTTAGTTTTGATGCATTTTGTTTGCGTAATGTAAGTTCTAAAATGGAGTTAGAATATTTTAAGGGCTTTTAAAGTTTTAAAATGATTATTTACATCAATATCTTTTTGCACAATAATTTTTTTTTTTATATTTTAGGATGCTTTGCCACCTTTAGGATGCTTAGTCACCTTTAGGTGGAATTTTATAAAATAATTGTAATAGATGTTAGAATTATTTAAATCGAATCTCAATAACTGATTACTGTTATTGACGATTCTAAGACTGGTTATTTTCCAGGTATGATATAGGAATTTTCTAGTTTGTTTTTTTTTTTTTTTTTTTTTTTTTGTAAAAAATTTCAACTTTACCCGACTATTCCTGATTTTTCCTATTTTCCCTGATCCGTGGGAGCCCTAATGAAATAAAAGCTACCTATAACCAGACAACCGGAGTTTTCGGAATAATATTTTTTTATTTTCTTAATTTTCCAAAATTTCAATAAATGTAAGAAAATTAATTCGAATTTCAAAAAATCATCGATTTCGATTTATATACCTAGAGATTGACACATAATTATAATTAAGTAACTGTAAACATATATAAGTTTAAGAATAAAACATTTTTTTCCTGTTTTTCTTCTCAATAACTTATTTTTAAAAAAAATCTGATATGAAAAATAATGTGCAAAAGCAGTGATCTGCAATGCTTTAGGAATGCGACCAGTTTGTTATGCTATTCTTTGCTATGACACTATTTTTGCCCCCATGCATAAAAATGACTGCCGATTCGCAAGATTATTAAAAATTGCCCAACACGCATATAAATATAACACAAAACAAAACTTATTTATATAAAATTATACAAACTAGATACAACATGGAAATTTGGATATGCATTATTCTAGTTTTAAAATTATACAAACTACATAGGAAATTTGGATCTGCCGTCTTCAAATTTTAAAAATGGAAATTTGGATCTGCAGCATTCTAGTTTTAAAATTATGCTAACTAGATAGAATATGAAAACTTGGATTTGCAGTATTATAGTTTTAAAATTATAAAATTACACAAAATATGGAAATTTGGATCAGAAATATGCTAGTTTTAAAATTATACAAACTACATAGAACAAGGAAATTTGGATCTGCCGTGTTCAAATTTTAAAAATGGAAATTTGGATCTGCAGCATTCTAGTTTTAAAATTATGCTAACTAGATAGAATATGAAAATTTGGATTTGCAGTATTATAGTTTTAAAATTATAAAATAACACAAAATATGGAAATTTGGATCTGCAATATGCTAGTTTTAAAATTATACAAACTACATAGAACAGTGATTCTCAACCTTTTTTGGGGGACGGCACACTTTTAATGACATCGAAATTTGACAATGAAAAAGTTTGTTTAAAAGTTGTTTACTTACATATAATACACTGTGTTAAATAGTTTGTGATAATAATTTTGAATGGGAAATAAAATAATATGCACTACAAAAGCACGTTTATTAAGGGATTGATTATTTCTTTCGACTAATTTCTTATTAGTTAGTAACAGTTATTTATTTTTTGCTAGTTATTAATTGTTAGCTTGTCTTCTATAGATATTAACTGTTATTTTCTGTGATTTCTTGTCAACTAGTTTTTTGCTAATTATTGGCTTATTTTTTTGTTAGTTACCCTTCGTTACTTAAAATATAAAGCAAAATAAATAAATACAAAAGAAAAACAGAAAAAAATTAGGAAAAACAATAAGTATCATTTATTGCGCATAAGCTGCAAGTAAATAGAACTCATAAGATAAGTTTAAAATGAAGATAAAACGAAGGTAAATTACAGACAAATGAAAAAAAGGAGGGGGGGGAGAAATAATAATAATGACAAACAAATTGAAAAATTTCCCGTTCATGTAAGTTCGCTATATTTCACTACTCGCTTTATAGATTTTGTTTTATTCTGCTCTTCCTTTATATTTTATTTTCTGTTATTACGTGTTATTTTTACTTATTGTGTTTAATTTTTTTTTTGTCGTAATTTTTGTAAAAATATTTTTTTGAGTGCTCCTCACACTATTGTATTGATATATTTTGTTTTGGCTATATTGATACAATATTAGAAAGCACTCTTTTTCGGATATAATCGTGTGGGCTGATGAAAAGATTTTATCTTTTATTTTCCGGTCTTTTAAAAAAACTTTATCCTTTTTTTTTTTTTTTTTTAATTAACTAATTCTTTTTCTTTCCCATTGTTTGTCATTATTATTATTTCCCCCCCCCCCTCCTTTTTTTCATTTGTCTGTAATTTACCTTTGTTTTATCTTCATTTTAAACTTTATATATATATATATATATATATATATATATATATATATATATATATATATATATATATATATATATATATATATACACTTTTCTTTAATATTTTATTTAATTATTCTAATATTTGGCGGCACAGTGGTTGAGAATCACTGACATAGAACATGGAAATTTGGATCTGCAGTATTCCAGTTTTATAAACATATTTCAATATTTTAATAATTATTGTGTTAAACGTGTTGATAAATAAAACTATATAGTACAAAATTAAACCAAGTCATCGTTCTAATTAGTTAAAAAATAATAAGTCCACATCTTAGTTAAAAATAAAAATAGTTTACAAATAAATTAAAGTCATAAAATTTCAAATGATTTGGAATCAAAACGTTACAAGCCATGACAGAAAAAAATATTGAAATGGTACAAAATAGAAAAATTGTTTTTAAAAAATTTAAAGCTATTGATTTCATGTTAACGAAAATGATGACTTTTCTTTTTAACGAAAGCAATTGCTGAATGACAAAAATAAAAAAATTAGGAATCTCAGGAAACAAAAGATAGAGGAAAAAAATGAATCAATTGATCCGGATACTTCCATACTTTCAAGCGAAACAAAAGGTTCTAGATAAAATTATCAGGTGAAACGACATAGTGAAAACAAACAAATCGGTGCCCACTAGAGAAAATAGAAAAATAAAATAATAATAAAAAAAAGAAATATTTTCTCTTTGAAAAAATAAAAATAATAGTAAGGAAAAAGTATTTTCTCTTTTGTAGACAGTTTTATTTAAAATGGAAAGCTAATGTGTTGACAGAACCAGTGCTTTCAAAATTAGCGATAATTTGAAATTTTTGTAGTGAAAATAATCATCGTAAGATAAATAAAATATATTAGAGTGAATTAAAAGAATCGAGAGAGATTTTTCAGAACAATTGGAATAAAAAGATTAAAAATGTCTTTGAAAGTAAAAACTACCAAGATCTGTATAAAACATTGATGTTTTTTTTTTTTTTTTTTTTTTTTTTTTTTTTTAAATGTTTAAATGTTTATTATGACACTATATCTAGCTATTTCCTTAAACTCCAATTATTTTATTGAAAATAATTAACTCTGTCACTTAGAAAGAAAAGAAAATACCTACTATAAAAAAAAACTAACATTTAGTTTTAATTTTTAAAAACTAGATAAACAGATAAAACAAACAAAATGTAAATTATTTTAATGGTTTGGTGGAAGACTGACAAATATTGGCGTTAGGTTAGCGGTGAACTGTTTTCCTGTAGTATTTAGAACATAGCATTGACATTACAAAAACAATGCCATTGCTTGTGCATTTAAAAAAATTAGTTTCTCGACATTGCAAAAATTTTGCCATGGTTCTTATATTTAAAAAACTAGTCCCTTAATATTACAAAACTTTTTTGTCTAAATGTTACAGTTAAAGCAAATATAATCTAGGTATTGATAGACAATAAATCATAAACCTTTAACATTAAATGAGTTCGAAGAAATATTTAGGACTGAAAATTTTTGAAAAGACCAGACCACCAGTGTAAATAAGAATTTGTAGCTAGTCTATTTTAAACGGATTTCGAATCTTAATTCGTAAATAACAGGCAAACAGACTCTTGTCATGAAAACGAATTTGTCTAATATATGCTAATTAGAGCGAGGAAATATTTTTCATTTATGTCAGTTTCATTAGAGGTAACTTACTAAGCAGAATATTAAAAATCCACTTGTCTGCTATTTCACTATAAACTGACATAAATGGAAAAACATTACAAAAAGGTAGCTGATTTTTCGAAACAAAAGATAGCACTAGCTTTATCTATGAAACAGCATCGAAAACTTTTGAATAGTTTTTACGTACAAATTTTATCATGGAAGTTTAGATAACATTTTTACATCTCACCGTTTGTATGGCCGGCTCAATCTCTAATATTAGGCCATATAAAACGAAAACATTTTAAAATATCGGATAGTCGTTTATAATTATTTTTACTAATAGTATAATTGTTGTTATTATTATTGTTGTTATTATCATTGTTTTTATTATCCTCTAACAATATGACAAAAAGAACCACGGTGGCCCAGGGGATAGAGCTTTCTCCTATAATTGAAGTAACAAAGGTTCGAATGCTAGTGATGGCTGGTCGAATCGAATACAGCTTTCGACTTGCACAGACAAAAGTGCAGGCGTAAAATACCTATGATCCATAGTGATAAACGGTTAATGGGTAAAAATCAAATTGTCGTTGGGCTAACCGTGGGAATTTTTCCTCGCAACGTAATTGCGTGTTAGTCGCATCGAAATGTCCTCCACGAAAATGTCCTTTAAGCAAAAACAGTAAAACATAAAATAACGAAAACTAAAAATTTATTAAAGTTAAACGCAGAACATTTATAAAACAAACACGATCTCATAATTTATTTTTTTCAGACATTAACAAATAACTCCCATAAAAGAACTCAATGAATAATTTTAATCGTGATTTATTTTCTTGCAAAAATTTATACCGAAAAATTAACAAAATTCTAAAGTATACGTTACTTTACGAACGAACTTTTCAAAAATAAATCAATCCCCGTTAACGACATGAAATATTTCAAGCTTGTATGCTTCTTTACTTCTGGCTTAAGAAATTTTAATTAAATATTGCTCTAAGCGTAAACGGAGTTTAAAGTACGCTGAATGTCATATTTGAGTTAGAAGAAGATGATAAAATGTTTCTTTCTTTTTTTTTTTTTTTTTTTTTTTTTCCTATACCGCCGAGGGTGATTTTAAGTAGAAAAAAAACCAAGTTACTAAAAAAAATTTAAATTAACATTCTTGAGGGGAGGGGGAAACATCTTAGATGAAAGACAAGTTAAAAATTTTAGTTGATTTATTACTTCTAAAATTATTTCTCGACATTATTAATCAATTTCAATCTTGAAGCAATAAAAAAAAATTTTTTGCCGGTGTTTTTTACGTTAAATTTACCGAAATTTATTCAAGGAAATATTTCGAAAGCGATAGAAATCTATTCATTTCCAAAAAATCATTATACAGTTTAAATTAATAAAGAAATAATAAATACGTAAACAAAATTCTAGAAAAGAAAATTGATACCTTTTCATATTAAAATCAAAGAACAAATTTATGCACAGGCAGATATTAAATACAAATAGGTTAACTATGAACACCAAGTCAGGATATTACGATTAATGAAAACTAATACAGATAACTAAAAACGGTCATGTAAGAATAAGAGAAAATTGCCAAATTTAAAAAATAAAAAAATCTTTGAAAATTGTTTAAAAAATACAATCGGGTTGGGTAAGGGACTACGATGCAAGAACAAGTGAAATTTCCAAAAAAGAATCACATTATTCTACAATCAGCAGTCACAATCACACAATAACAAAAGCAGTTTACAATACACAATAAAGAACGCAGTTTACCATATACAATAACGAACAATTTTTACATCCACTTAACATGAAAGTGAACTTAATTTGCAGAGTTTACGAACAGCTCGTGTTCGATAAATTGTGTTAAGATGTGGAAAGCCGCATAATTTGCAAAAGGAGAAGAAAAAAAATTCTGGTAAAATTACCTTACTATATGGTAAGGACATTTTTAGTAAAAGAAATATAATTCTAGTTAATAAAACTAACGTATACGGTATTTAAACCATTCATTTGGTAATTTTTTCCGTTCATATACAGTTTACCGGAAATTCTGGTTTTAAAAATTATAGTTCTTATTACTACACTACACAGTTAGTAAAAAAAAAAAAAAACTGAAAAGTAAATTTAACCGAAAAATAATTTTTATGCCGTGATCTAAGATATGATAAAATTTTATCACATATTATAAAACATCACTTTATTGATCATCTTATCAAAAATCATTACCAAAACGCTACGGTAAAAATTACTGAGCTTTTTGGTGTTCCCATAGGGGCAGAAACAAGATAATTTGTGCCATATTTTGGTAATTTTGAAAAAAAATTTTCTTAGTGCAATTTTTTGCGTCTGCATAACTGAATTCCCGTATAATTTTGTCTTCATTTACCAGATAAATATTAACATTAATCAGAATTTTTTTTCCACTTGCATTAATTTTTTTTCTTTTTTCTTTTTTTCCAATTTCAAGAAATTTTTTAGCAATTTAATCTAAACACTTCACGGTCTCAAATTCGTCAACTGTTATTAAATTTTACGTAAAAAAGCAAATTTATGAAAGCTTTGATGGAGAACTAATAGTCAGCTTAAATAATGATACTCACATGTGTCCATCTATAACATTTCAGTATGCTGCAAATTAAGAATATTTCAAGGTTCTAATAAAGACTAAATCTGATTTTGGTATTCAGAGGTAGTCTCAAGAAAGATTTCCAAAACTTACAAAAAACAAGGCAAATCCTATCTGGGTTGCCTAATTAAATAAAACTGAGAAACAGCTCTATACAGTTACAGGGGTCTGTCCAGACATTTTGTGAAGGGTCCGTTTTTTGTAAAATTGTGAAAAAATTACTATTATTTGTGAATATAAAATAAGCGTTAAGTCACAGTTTTTCAACCAGGGTCCGCTTTTGTGAATTTGTGAAAATAGGGTCCGGTTATTTTAAATAACATAACTTAGTTATGTATCACTTCTAATGTGTAACATATTATGTAAACTTAAACAATTCTTAAATTTATAATATATTTTTAAAAAAATTGACATAACTTAATTTTAAGTTAATTTTTAATTTAAGATTTAAGTTAATTTTTATTTACATAATATTTTATCAATGAATTTTATGAATAATATATTGCTCAATTATATATTTACGAAAAAAAAAATATTAAATATCAATAAGAATGTACACACAATGTTTGTAAAAGTAGAAATATTCTCTTAAAATACTACATTTGGAATTTATACAATTTATACAATCCGATTAAAAGATAAATTATTTTGTGAAGGGTCCGTTTTTAAGTGAAAATATTTTGTGAAGGGTCCGTTTTTAAGTGAAAATATTTTGTGAAGGGTCCGTTTTTAAGTGAAAATATTTTGTGAAGGGTCCGTTTTTAAGTGAATATATTTTGTGAAGGGTCCGTTTTTAAGTTAAAATATTTTGTGAAGGGTCTGTTTTCATGGAAAGATATTTTGTGAAGGGTCCGTTAACGGACCCAAATTTCTTCTAAACAGAGCCCTGAGTTAGCACCAAATTTTTACGAAACAAAGACCAAGTTTAAAGGAATGGTTTTTGGATTAACTTCAGTTTAATTAACTATAATAATCGCTACGGATATAAGGTAAATTAGTTAAATCTTTACAGCAATGATTGAAATAATGTAAGGGTAAATAAAAAAAAAAGATGCAAGGAAAAAATAAAAAGTGTAATTTATTTTTTTCAAATTGAGTTTTTTATGTCATTTGCAAACAGTCTGCATTTAATGATTTTGAAAATATATCCGTATAAGTTTAACCCCTTAATGATCGGTTAATTTTCAAGAAAACGGTCATAAAAGTGTCTATTTTTTTTTATCCCTGAAAATTATATGAAACTATGTATATGAACAATATATATATTCATTTTTAATTTTTGATTTGTTTTTAGCTTGAAATTTTAAAAAAATATAATTTTTAGGAAAAGCCAACATTCAGTGTTACTGTGACTTAAATGTTGGTTTTCCAGCAAGCAAGGAAAATTTTAAAAATATGTCTCTTAAAAATATCCTAGTACTGCTATCTGGTGTGTAAAATGAGAAATAAAATGTTTTCCAGGCGAAAAAAAAAAAAAAAAAAAGAATTAGTTTCCAGCCTATCAATATCACGGGAGCGAGAAATAACGAACGAAATCTCCACCTGTCATTTTCACGGGTGCGAGAAGGAAGGGGTTAAAAAATAAATTTTATCTTGAGCACAAACCAGGTGTATTCACAAAGAGCCTAACCAGGTAACTTTGCTAAGATTACAAATAACATATCACAAATACACGCATTTGATTAGTGCTGATTAGCTGACTTTAGTGCTGGCATCTGGTTTAAAATAAACTAACCATCTATAATTACTTTAAAAATATCCTTGTACTGCTATCTGGTGTGTAAAATGAGTAATAAAATGTTTTCCGGGCAAAAAAAAAAAAAAAAAATTATGAAAAATTGAAACAAAATTTATATTAAGTGGAAATTTCCCGAAACTCCCGAAGATATATTGTTCTTCATTTTTTTGTGAATGACAAAAATTTAACTATACAATAACATAAAAATTCGTTATTTTATTTGTACTGTTAATAAGAATCTTATTATTTACATTTATGTTTTAAATTAAATCAAGATTAATAAAACTTTTCTAAACCTGTGTACAGAGTGAGAAAAAAAATCTTTAAATGGAGCATGCATCTTGATAAAAGAAATATATAACATTAAAAAAGTAAGAAAAATAAATATTAAAAAATTCGATATTTTTAACGTATACGTAAGAAATATTCTTATAAGCAACGAAATATTTTTGTTGTGATGAGAAATTGTAAACATCTATGAAATGCTAACTGGAGAAGGGATGAAACGGATGTGTTAAATTGTTTTATAAAAATTTCCAAAAAATATTTAAAAAAAACTTTTCTATAAACAGCTGCACCAATTTACCAAAGTCTTTTTCATACGAGAAAACTAATATCTAAAACCTTCATAAAATTAAAAAATCATTTAGAATAAAAATTCGCGAAATTAATAAAGCAGCATAAAACAACCTTTAAGATACTGCATTAGGTTTTAACACATGCAAAGGAAACTAAAAATATATTCCAGAAAAAAATAATCTCTTCTAACAAAATCAAAAAGAATGAGAAACATATCTCATAACAACATATTAACGCATGATATGGTGATGCCAACCGCAAATTAAAAGAACTTAAAACTCAAGTGATTGTGACAGCTGCGAAAGATTAAGAAAACGGAGTAAAAAAAGTTTAAAATATTTCCAAGTTGTGTTGAAGGATTATTATTTTTTTTTGCGAAAGTGTCACGGCCATTAAATTAAAGCTAAATTTTTTTTCCATCATTTTTTAAAAATATAAAACTAAAAGTGCGCAAAATGCGAAGAAAAAATGAAATAGTATCCTACATTTCATTAAGTTTTTACGGTCTGTTAACTACTTTTTCGCTCTAATGATTGCCTTTTTACAGAAAATGAGAAATTTCACTGAATTATTTCTGCTCAATAGATAGAAATAAAAAATCATAATAATTGACAAATAAAAACGATAACTGTAACTTAAATGCATTTTTACAATAAGACAAACGTTTTTTCTTCTGATTTAAGTCATAAATGCCATTCGGTTTTAGCAAGATTAAGTTACTATACTTTGTTGCAAGTTAAGAAAAAACCATTATCCCTATTGAGAGATTCTGCTGCGTCCAAGTGTACGCCAAATGGATGCCAAGCTCCCAGTGCGTATGAATATCAACATCACCAATTCTTGAAAGGAAGCCGCACAGCCTTCTTTTCGCTTGCTTTCTTAAATCGTGTGAAACGAGGGAAACAAAACTTATTGAATAATCAATTAATAAGTAATAGGAATTAATAAAAATGATATCTAAAATCGTAACAAATATACGCCTTTTTGTTCGCATTTAAAGAAACTGATGAAAGAATAATACATATTGCTTCTTGCAAACGATTTTCTTCACCAGCGTAAAAAAAAAAAAGTAAGAATTCTTTATCTCGCATTTGATTTGTTAAGGGCATGTCAGTATAAGAGGCGCCATTTTTAGCGGTCCAATATACTCCAATAATCAAGCAACGTCATATAGTTGTTTCACTTTTAAGAACGATTGTTCTATTTATTTATCGAAATATGTCGCCAAGTCTAGGATTCCAATACTACGAAACCATAACTTTTTTTTAAATAATTCTGTGTTATATATCGTAAGAGATAGCACGAATTAAATTTCTGTCTAACGTGTTGAACTTTCAAATGCTTTCATATTGTTTAGCCTATTTGTAAAATTTGATAACGAAATAAAAACGGAACTATATGCGGTTGCGGATGATTACTTAAATCCCATACAGTAATAGTCTTTCCTTAATTTACAACGAAATATTATATTTCGTCACCAGAACCGCGAAAGAATTTAATTCGAATTAGATACTAGTAACTCCAGAAGAAGTGAAGCAATTATACCTAACCTCTTGATTCAAATTAGATTTAATTGGATACCTGTAAGCGACGTCAAGCGTTTGGGCCGATCATGATTGGCTTCTGAATCAACAAATGCTACGATTAGCCATGGTGTCAGGTCCAATTGATACTTCACGATATGGCTTCTCAAGCTTTATTATATATTTAACTATAGCATCTTAAATTTTGATATAGTTTCACTACATATTTAGGTATAGCTTTTCACCCTTCAAGATCTAAATAGATCTCTCAGATGTGCATGTTGTTTGCTGAAGACTGAAAGTATTTTAAATAAAATGTCAATTAAAGCGTATTGTAAGAGCTTTCCATTTCAAATTATAAAATATTTTTTTTACGAATGCTTCATTTAAAGAAGTTAAAAAAATATTCCAAATTAATCTATCTTGCGCTTTTAGGTATAGCTTCAATTTTTAGAAAAAGCTACAAATAGATTTATCAGATAAATATCTGATTAGTACTGAAAACAGTTTAAATAAAATTGTATTAAAAGTGGTGTATTGTAGGCAATGAAGAGTTTAAAAATATTTCTTTAACAATCACTTTAAGAGAGTATAAAGATATATTAAACTAATCAATTTGTTGCTTTTAGATAAAGCTTCTCGAGTTATAGAAAAAGCTACAAATAGATATTTCAGATGTATACTTTGTATCGATTTCCAGCTTACAGTGTCTAAACAAGAAATGGAAAAGAAAATACAATATATACGAACTAAAAAAGAAGAAAAAAATGGCAACTTTAAATGCACTTTATATCACTAAATATTTGAAAAAGATCGTCTGCGATAAGAAGAAGAAAACGATCGAAGCACATTTCCAAGTTGCTGAAAGATAAACATGTAAAGTAGAGAATTCCGGGAAGATTTTGGAGCAATATTTTCAATTCTAAGTTTGGCAACGGTCATATTGATGGAAGCCAAGAAAAAAGGCTTATCGAAATAATAAAAACAGAAATCCGCGGAAAGCTCTTTCGAAATAAAAGCATATCGGAAGATTCGAAACTTTTTGGAATTCAGGTTCTGTGGACAAAAAACGCTTTAAAATATTATCTTTCAAATATTGCTATGATACAAAATTCAAGTTTTCAATCGCGGATGTGAATTTTTATTGAAATCTATAAGGTTAGAAAATGTAACGATAAATTATGTTTGGAAAAAAAAATAAGATTTTGTAAATTTCCGTGGAAAAAAAATTATAAATCGGGGGTTTTTAATAAATATTTTAATTAAAAATTGTTTAAAACAACATTTGTAACATACTTTAATGAGTTTAAATGCAATTTATGTTTTGTCCATTATGTAATTAAACAATACAATACGAATTTCTGCTCTAGCAAATGTTTGATTATTTTAACCAATCAAGTAAGCGTAATTTGATATTAATGAAAGAATAACAAATTGCCACTTTTATTTCGACTTCAAACGAAATTAATAAAATAAAGGTTAAACATTTAAATAATTCGGAACTGCCCTTGCATCAGAAAGGTTCTCGGTTCGAATCCCGGGCAAGGCATGGATGTTCTTTCCTTCTCTGTACTATCTGTCCTTACTGTGGGAGCAACATTGGCCCACCTAATATGGTGCCCCTGAAAGAGAGGCTAACAAATTTGCCCTGTAAATGCCTGAATAGACGAAAAATGTCAACACAGGTCCGCATTGGAGAAAAAAAATTAAATAATTCTCGTTATCTATTTACACTAATATTAAGTTAACACACCCCTTAAAAATAAATAAATAAAGTAAATGACTTAATCCAAGGTAATAATGAGTAACATATATATTTGTGTTTTAATAATGAATGGTGCATATTTAAATTGAAACGTTGTTTACGTAAAATAAATGCGTTTTATTAATATATTTAATGTAATAAATTTATAAATAAATTATCTCTATTTGTTTTATTTCTACTAAATGGTTTTTTTTATTTTTATTTTATAACCGTCGTTAAACAGCCGACACAACTTAATGGGTTTACGGCTACTAATGTTCAACTCCGTAGCCTTGTAATTTTGAACCCAATCCAGAAGACAAGGGAACTCCTGGATCGAGTATTGGGAAAAATTTGCCTTCGTGGAGGACTTTTTGATGGAGCTAACCCGCATTTGCGTTACATGGAGAGGAAGACCACGAGAACCTCCCACGGTTACCCTGACGGCAAGGGGACTCTAACCCATGATCCGTCTACCACTGAGGATATTTCACTTCAGCACTGTGGTCAGTGCAAGCCGGATGCGGAATTCGTATCGACTGGGATTCGAACCCGGTTCGCCTCATTGGAAGGCGAACGCTCTATCCCCTGAGCCATCGCGGCCTACTAAATGGTTGATACGAACCACTGTTAATATAAATGCTGAACTTTGTTTATTAATATAATTAAAAATTCTGAATTGAAATTTATTAAAAATTATCGCGTTTATAAATTAGAGATGTTAAAACTAATATAAAGATTTCGGACGGATCTAGGAATTAATAGTTTGAATGTAAAGACCTAAAAGTACGATTATTAAAATTAGCAATAAAACATGAGTTTAAAGGTTTTATAGGGTTTAATTAATTTCACAATATTGCTATGAAAAATGTCAGACAAAAAACTTTCAAATAAATAATAATGCATGCTACACACAAATGACGTATGAAACAACAAAAAAATCATACTCAGATCTTTTATGAAATAAATATTTTTTGCAATTTTGCAGAACTTCTTTTTTTATCATTATTTGTTTTCTGATAAGTTTACCGCGTCATTTTTCATTTTTGCGACAACATTTGGAACTGTCATAATGCGTTGCTAGCTCAACGATGCTTGACATGGAACAAATCGTCGTGACATCGTTAAATTGTGTCATTTTTCTTTCACAAAATCGAAATATGGAAAAGAAAAAAAAAAAAAAAAAAATGTCTCGAAACATCCGGTTTTATGCCAATTTCATTGGTTATGCCTGTCTGACCCCACTTCACAATAAAAATTCTTACAAATGAAATATTATGTCCTTAAACGTATTACGTTTTGTTTCCATAATTTTTTTGTTTTGTAGATTTTGTTTATAAAAAAAAAATAACATGAGCAATTTCCAAAAAAGGACGGTGAATATAATTATTTAGAAATCATCATTAGATATCATTTTTGACAAAAAAAAAAAAAAAAAAAAAAATTAAAAAAAAAAAAAAAAAAATTATCTGTTCATGTTTGAACTGGTAAGTTAGCTCAAATTCCATTCAGATATCTTAGTTTTTAAATAAGATAAAAAATAACTAACTTCATAAAGGAACAATGGATATCATTATTTAGCTTCTTTTTTTAAAAATAATAAAATATCGCCCACATTAAATAAGATATCTAAATTTTCAAGTAAAATAATTAATTCAATTTTTCGTATTTATAATTCGATCTTTCTTTTTAAATTTTAGTATTTCTTTAATTTTTCAGTTCATTGGTACCGAACTTGATAATTTACACTCTTCCTGTCATATGAGTTGATACAAATAATTTTTAACAGAAAACGTTCAAAAATTTACTTCATTTGGTTGATTGATTACTTCGAATGGTAACTTTTAAGTTCGTAAAATATAGTGATTTTCTAAATTCTCCAACTTTACTCCACTTAATGGTTTTTTATGCTGATGCATAGCCATTAATAATATAGTTATTGAAAATATTGATATCAATTAGGATTAGGGGCTTCTGTTTGATATCGTAAAAAAGTCGGTAACTAAAATATAGAACTGAAATAAAAAATTCAACTAAAACTGTATGTATAGTATAGGCACGTCTCATGCAAAAACCACTCAACCAACGAGAAACATGCGGAATTAGAAATTTTAATAGTTCAATAAACACCATTTAAAATCAATACAAAGAATAAAACTCGTAATCGACGTGATTAATTATATATTTGAAAATAAAAAAAAAACAATTATATTTCTTACGGGTAATTAATTATTAAGTGATCAAAACTTTATCAAATTATGACGAACCATTATCGTAAGCAGTCAATTTAAATCTACCTCCTTTAATAGTTTTTTTTAATTTATTCGAAACTGGACTTCTTTTGACGGTTTTATTGTTGTTTTCTCGTACTGATAATGTTTCATCTAATTTTGATTTTTTTTTAATAACTTAGATACCTTTTTGTAACGCTACTACGCACAATTTGACAAAATTTATTCTGTGGCAGTGGCTCGCAGGAAACGGAATAAAGATGTTTATTTTTTATCGTTTCCGCTAAATTGCCCGTTTTATATCAAACATTGATAATGTCAACGTTATATAAACGTTACTCTAAATGTTTAACAATTAATTACAAATGGTTAAAATAAACTTCAAAGAAGGGGGAGGTGAATGAAATTTTTAACTCCGAACTCTTCTTAACTCACATTCTTCTTATCTTTATAATAATAAAAATTATTAGGCAATGTAGAGTACAGAGAAAGCTAATAAAACAAAAGTCAATAAAATGCTTGTCGTATTAAAGATAATTTCTTTTTCTTTTCAAACAAAATGCGTAAAATCAAGGTAGAAATGCCCGATTTGCATTCAAATCACGTTAGTTAGTTTTAGCCATTTTTTTCTTGGGACAGGAAATACATGATCAGGAATCCATAAGAGACTGCGGGTCGCCTTTTTGTTCCATTTAGCTAACATACCAAAATGTGGCACTGTGCCCTTTCTTTTTATTATTATTATTATAAAAATATTCATGGCAACAATCGTCAATAAAAATAAAAGCGCCACTTAGCTTTCTGCATAACAATGGAGTCGTGCAAAATGGCAATTTCACTTGATACGACGCAGTTACAGTAGAATAATTTTCAGAAAGATAGCAAAAGATATTGAGATTCGAATGCTAATAGGTAAACAACATTAAATGGTAAATTGACCTCTCTTTTTCTGGCGACAGTATAATTTTTCACCATTTAATGATAAATATACATAAGAGAGAGGACGTGATTTTCTAAGTCACGGTTTGAGTCTTTTGAAAAGTTACCAAAATAAATAAAAGTCTATGTAAGCACAGTTGTATATATTTTATTGTGCCTTTTTTATATTTTTAAAATTGCTGATTTGGATTTCTTTTTCTAAGGACTAAAAAGATATTTTTTAGAACAACATATATAAATAAATTTAATACAATTTTTAAATATAATAATACAAAACTTTCATTTTGATGCACCTAGTAATTTCTATAGCGATATGAAAATTGAATATTAAGTATACGTATGTGATAAAATAGAATTAATTTTTTAAAAACAATATGTATTCATACTAAAATGGCAAATTTATTTCATTATATTATTTCATTTTGATGCACCTAGTAATTTCTATAGCGATATGAAAATTGAATATTAAGTATACGTATGTGATAAAATAGAATTAATTTTTTAAAAACAATATGTATTCATACTAAAATGGCAATTTTACTTCATATGCAGCTACAGTGAAATTGTCATTAAAAATATTATTTTACTAATAAAATATTTAGAATAAAACAGATAAGTTAACTACATTAGTTGGTAAACTGACCTTTTCCTTTTACGCGACAGTTTCTATTAATTGGTTCTGTACAGCTAATAACTAATGAAGGAATCAATTTTTCGGCAGATAATCTAGCTAATGTGCATATTAATTAGGGTGATCTGTTAATATGCCAAAAAAAACATTTCATTTCTTAAATTACCTAATTAATCCAAATCCAAAGATACCCATTTCACGGACATGCCATTTAACCTACAACTGTATATTCGCTGTACATTACCATTGTATCGTTGTACATAACCATTGCTTAGTTCTTTATCTTGTAGTATAGTACACTATATTATTCTTTAGTATAGTATCCAAAAAATTTATCTACAAACAGCACTTACATAATATCACTAATTTATTTTCAGTACCTAAAAATTCAAGCTGTAAGTTTCGCGATCAAAGTTACTATAAATAAACAAACAAATTAGTTTATAATCTGCATATTACCTTCCAGACTTTCATTAAAGTGAAAATAAAATGTCTGCTGGAACAATGGCAAAGCTTCTGTACGTTTAAATGAAAATAATGTTATTTATTTATTTTTTGTATCTAAACAAATCAAGCTAATATTTTTCGTAGTCAAAGTTACTACAATCAAACAAACAACAAATTACTTGATAATTTCCGCATTACCTACTAGACAGTCATTAAAGGGAAAATAAAATATATGCTGGAAAAACGACAACGTTTCTCTACACTTAAATTAACATTATGTTACTTAGTTATTTCATTGGCATCCAACAAAAAAAAAAATCAAGGTATTATTTTTAGCTATCAAAGTTACTCCAATCACACAATCAACAAATTAGTTTATAGAATAAGAGAAACAAACTTTTGTACTTCAACACCTACGGCAGTTAATACGCTTATTACCTAAGTAAATTGAGGATAACTCTTGATTTCACACTTTAACGGATAACCCTAGTTAATCTGCAGATTAGTTAGGAAATGCGCATGTAAACGGCTTTCAATTTAACAAGTAATCTAATAATCTAACAATCTCAAGTAACAGATGTATGGAATAAAAAAATAATAATAATTCTGGTATAAAATTGTATAGGGGAACTAATAGGTTATATTTGAAAAGAAATTGTACAGTAATTCCAAACTTATTTATTTCCTTACACTTTAAAAAAAAAATAAAATAAAAAAAAATAACTGTTTTTCTTCTGCTTTAGTTTTGAAATACAAAGGTGACAAATAAAATCTTAAGGAATATATATATATATCAGCATTCCATTTTCTCCCCACACATTATTTCCATCAGGTATAAAAACCTTCCTTAAAAAATACAATGATTATAGAAAGATTCTTCTTTCAAGAAGCTGGCTAACTCTACTTTTGACAAATTAATCAAGGAATTATACCAGATAGAAAAAAAAATCGTCCCAGTTAAAAGACCATGACATAATTCCATGAAAAAACATTATTTACATTGATTAATAGCGTGATGGTTCTGTATTGCTAAATAATGAAAAAAAAAAGTAGTAATAGGAAAAAAGTAATAGAAAGAATTCTATCTAACTTATAACAGGTTGTCAATGGTTCTATGAATGGAGACTCTTCAAAGAGTTTGGTGTAGTATAACTAATCAAATCCAAGTACATTTGGTTGCAAATTTAATAAACTAAAAAGGAATTTAAATGGTTTCTTTATTTTGAAGACGAAATAAGCTGCAAAAAGAAGTATATCCTTAATTAGCGTTTGTGTTAGCGGGAAACTGTATTGTAACTCGAAAGACCCTAATGACTAACAACGTGAAGGTCCTGTATTGCTAAATAATGAAGAAAAACAAATAAGTAGTAATAGGAAAGAAGTTCTATCACTTTATAACAGGTTGTATGAATAAAGACTCTATAAAGAATTTGTGGTGCAGCATAACTAATCAAATTCAAGTACATTTGGTTGAAGTTAAATGGGTTTGTTTTATATTGAAATCGAATAAAGTTGAAAAAAAAGTATATCCTTCACTGATCAATATACCTTTCAATCAATATACAGTCATCAATTGATTGTATATCAATTCAATCATCAATATCAATCAATATACCTTTTATTAAGTTCGTCAAAAATAAGTATAAACTACAAATAGTAAATGAGCCATAGGAAAGCATAGATTAAAAAGAGAAATAGTTTCAGAACCATAACAACTTGGTGAAAATTTGAACCCATCACTTAGGAAGGAACCTGAACTATCGAACAGTCCTTTTAGAACAAAAGCTGTAATCACTTTGATAATCATTAGTTGCAACCGATGTAATGTTACGGTGCAAAATAATGAACTCCTTCATACAAAAACAACAAAGTCCATTCCACGGGGTCCAGGAACCCTTTATCACCAAACAATGAAGAAGAAAAAAAAGGTAAGTAAGCAGTAGCAACTGCAACTCTTGCTGCGTAGAGGGAAAGGTTGTAACATCTTCAAATAACAGGTTGTCACTGGGAAAAGAGAACCTAGAAGAAATCGGTTGCAACTTTGAGAAGTTCCCATCACACTCGGCTACTCCAATTACTAAGAACAATGGGAAAAATTATACCCCTCTGCAGCTGGGATGTGGGGGAAAGGGGGGAAGCAGTTTATTGTCCCGCTTGTCAACCCCGCGCTGCTTAAATTTAGAATGTTTGAAAAGTTCTTTAGAAGGGTACTTGAGAATTTTGAAAGAAAGAAAGAAGAAGAAAAAAAAAGGTGCATTTTTGGAATTTTTTCTTAGAAAAGAATAAATTTGTGAAAATAGATAAAAACTGGGTGAGACATATTTTTTTATTTGTTCCCCCTCTCCTTTTGTGCACTTCGTTTCAACAGTCTAACAACTGTAAAGGCGAATTTGTTTCAACAGTGGCAAATTGTAAAGGCAAAATCATGAACGTTATAGATTTATTTGAAAAACACTGACTGAAGTATGATTCATAAATCCGAAACGTTTATAACATTGTTTAAAAATTCAAATTTCAACTATTTTTATATTTTATTAAAATAAAATCAATATCATATAAACAAAATAATAACATTCTGGGCAAAAAAGGCTGTTATGCACATACTGCACCCATCAAATTAATGAAATTTAATTTGTGCTATATTTATTTTTTTCGCTGTATAGTTTTTTGCATACTGGTCGTTCTTTTTTTTTTTTTTTCTTCCAATGTCCACCCGATTGACCCTCATCATTCAGGCAATTCTAAAATATATTATAAATATCGTAATATTGTTGCAAATGACCCCCACCAATGGTAGAGGGATATTTTTCTCTTATGCAATGACACTGATTCTTTCTGCGTGTCCTTGTCTTTTGAGTCGAATCAACCAGTTGCAAAGTCAAGGTACAAATGTAAGTAACGCAAACGTCAAAGCTCATAAAAACATTAGAAACTGAAAGAATTTGGCAATAACAATGAAAATAAACATTTCTTACACTTTGATGACAATGAAATTAAAACTAAACATTAAAAATTGAATCGCTGTTTTTCAAATAAAAAATAATTCTTTCTAAAAACAAAAAATAAATCCTGCTTTTTATCAAACGACAAATATCCAGTTTGAATCAATAGTGGCAGAAGTAGCCAAACAACTTTCAAAAATGCATTATTTATTCATCAATCAAATAAATTAAACCCCCTTAAATACCCATGAAACGATGCGGGTATTTTAAAGAAGACAAAACCGATAACAATTTATGTTCTGTCATGTAAACACGTAATTTAAATTATTTTAAGTCCAATATCATAAACAAATTAAAAGTGAATAAACAAGAGCAGAAATTTCTTTACTAACATTTATTGCTCCGAGTTTTAAGAACAGTATCAGTTCGATTAGCATTAATCACAACGCCTAATATTTATAAAGAGAGTGAAAGCGAGAAATAAATAAAATAAGAATAAATTTTGCAGGAAAAAAAAATTCACTACTAATAATATATTACGATTGAATCAGGAATTCATCCATCAAATTTAGAAAGAATAAAAAAATGGCAAATCAAAAAAGCAGACAAAAAGAATGAATAAAGTTTTGTAAAAGTCGGTGGCAACAGTTTTTCCTCTAATGGAATGTCAGTTTCTATTCTTCGCGGCTATTGCAAAAGATAACGTTTACAAAGAAGCAAACTAGAAAGGAAAAAAAAACCGATTTATATTCTCCGAAAGCTGTAGCTGCTTTTGATCTCTTTGTTTTTCGTCATTAATTTAAATTAAATATGAAACATTTTATGAGAAAAATTAATGACTTATTGACCGCGCACAAGTGATTCTTTTGGGAAACTTCAGAATTAGTATTTTATTTTTACAATGGAAACATTATCAGCGTGTTCTTTTATTTTTGCTTTAGGGTAATATCCAATTAAAATCTAGGGGGGAAATTATTATCTTAAAAAGAAAAAAAAATTTTTTAAATCGATGTAATAAAAAAAACATGACAAATGAAGTAATAATTTTTATGCCTGATTTAAATTTAAAAAGAACTAAATTGAAATGAAATAAAAATTTGTAATATTATTAAGTAAATTGTTTAAATGATAACAAAAGAAAGCATAAGATAATGTTGATTGAGTCACAAATAGTTTCGAGAGATACGTTTTAAAAGTGTCAAAAATAATATAAAATAAGATATGCCAAAAAACGTTAAACTAATAAATTATATACTTTAAACTTTAATTAAAAAAATCATACTTAAACTTAGGAATTTAACGATGTCGTTTTAAGTGCGACACGATCTAAATTTAAATTAAATATAGATAATACAAATTAAAATAAGAGCTATATTCTTAAAGTAATTATGATATAACGATAAATAAGACCTTACTTATTATAAATTCGATTAAACGAAAATCGAATATATCGTAGCTAATTAATAACTGCAAATATAAGCTTTAGTTTTAAGAACCACTGACAGAATACTGGTCGATGCAAATCGAAAACTAAATTTAAATAATCAAAAATCGAATACTAACTGAAAATTGAATCAATTAAATATAATAATGTAAAATCAAGTTTCTCATTACTTATTAATAACTACTAATATAAGAATTAGTTTTAGCAACCACTGATATTCACTGAATATTAATTTAAAAAGCATATATGATTCTACTGATACTATCATCTTAAAAGATATCAGCAAATTTTACGCATATGAAATTTGTAATAATTGTAATTTGCAACAATCGTAACGTAAGCAAATAGAATACTGGTTGATCCAAATCGAAAATTAAATTTAACTAGTCGAAAATCAAATAAACCGATAATAACAGAAAATCGACTCTTAAATAATAAACAAAAATCGATTAATCGAATTCATCTAACAATGATTAAAATCGATTAATAGAAAGTCGAATAATAATTGAAAATCGTATTATATTTATCCAACTAATTAATCCATTAACGCCTGAATTTTCTATATGCTTTGACGCAAAAACTCACCTTAAAAAAAGATTTTTTTTTTAAAACTAAATGAATATTTGCTTGATGTGAAAACAGATCCATTTCAGATAAGAACTTACGTAATTCACATGATGTATATATTAAATCACGCTATATGGGTTAATAACTCTAAATACATAAGATTTAGTTTAAACAATAACTAATATTAATTTTAAGAAATATATTCAATTCTATTTATATAACTAACTGATAAAATATCAGCAAATATTACACGCACAAACAATTAGAATACCGGTTGATTCAAATCGATAATAATTCAATTAATCGGAAACCGAATCGAATAATCGAATACATGTCGATCCAAATTTTAAAATTACATCAAATCTGTCGTAATTATTAATTACCACAAATATAAGATTTAGTTTTAACAATTATAAATATCAATAAAAAATTTCCTTAATTCGATTTTTTTTAAAATATAGAGAGAGAAATTCCAAATCGAAAATTAAATCAGTTCGTATTTATATCTCACAGCAGTATATCTTACTCCACCCCTAACTTGCCAAACCCATGACGTGACACTTGCAATTAAGAGTAACAAAGGTGTGCCGACATTATTGTGTCGCGATCACACACACACAAAAAAGACAAAATAAAAGGAAGGAGACTAAATAAAAAGCAGTAGCATCAACAACAGGTGAATTTTCCCCCACCAAAACACAGACAATTACGATCATTCATATCAAATGGGCAAAAAATAATAATCGTAATCGGAAGAAAAAAAGGGCGGTATAAAATAAGATAAGTTCAATCACGATTCAGTAATGCTAAGAGAATGACAATGAGAAGAACAGAGGAAAGAAGGATTGTTTTTCTCCAATCGGGAGAGAGAAAAAAAAAGGTTTAATGTGATGACCAAACCCCTTCAGCTAAAAGGCTTAGTTTTATTTTATTTTATCAAAGTAGATGTTAAAATGAGTGAAAAAAATGACATAGCAAGAACAGAGTTCGAATTTCAGGGCTTCTTACATTGATTAAACTACTCTATAGTTTTCCTTTAGAGGGTACTGTTTAATTGTGAGTAGTTTTTCATATTAGGAATTTTTAATTTCTTTAATATCATAATAATACAATCAAATTAATTTAGTTTCAAATCGATTAATTTATTTATGTAGCAGTGCATGCGTAATTTGTGCAAAGAGGCTTGTAAAAATAAACTAATACAAAAGATATTTTCTAATAAGCGAAATGTAATTTTATTGTAACATAAGAAGTATGCATTTAATCAGGGGGAAAAAATATTATAACTGTCTTAAGTTCATTAAAGATGATCTGAATAGGTAAACTTTTAAACATAATTGCAAAATTAAAAATAGAATGATGATTTAAAAAAAAAAAAAAAATATCCATTTATCATTAGTATTACCACATTCAAATGAATTTATTAGTAAAATAAAATGGTTCACTGTTACTTCGTTTGTTTTTTCTTCTTCAAAACAGAAAATATAAGCATGATATCAAATGAATAAATGTGTAAAATAAAATGGTTTACTTAATGTAATGCATCACTTTTCTTCTTTAAAATTTTAATAGTTTTTACAAAAAGGACTCATAAACTAAGCCCATGATGGTTATTACTAGAGCCCGGATTTTGATGACCTAAAAAATCTCAATTAATGCCCTTAAAAAGTGCCAAAAATGACCTTTAAAAGTGCAAAAAATGCCCTTAAAATGCGAAAATTGCGCTAAAAACGCCTTATGACTTAAATAAAGTAAAAATATTGAACTAAAAAATTTTTTTACTCTTTAAAATTATTATGAGTCATTTCAAAAAATATAAAGCAATGCAATACTTGTTCTACGATCATTAAAGTTTGGAAAATATGTTTTATATCCTAAAATAACAAAAAAAAAGGAAAATATATTGACTCAAACATTTTCATTTTGTATAGAAACTTTAATGAATATAACAACTTCCATCTCATAATATTACTAAATATCAGAATTACATTGGATTAATAATTTTTTTTAAATATTTTGAAATGTAAACGGGCGTTTCTTGTCTGAAAGTTAATTTTTATACCTGAAGAAGCTTCTTTCAACGTCTACTGATGTTATTGGTGCGTACTTGAAAAAGACGGTCTCACTTACTGACAATTCTTCTTCAATTTGAAAAGATGTTGCTTCACCTATTAATATCCTAGAGATTTTCTTCATTGTTTGGAAGCCAGTGTAATAATGAAAAATGATAAAAAATAATAAAAATTGGAAAAAATTAACAAAAAAATTTAAAAAATGCATTAAAATGCAAAATATGCCCCAAAATTTAAAGAAAAATGCCCTATAAATCTAAAAAAATGCTCTAAAGGACAAAAAAATGCAAATGTCATCAAAATTCGGGCCTTAGTTATTACTCTATTAAAAAAAATTTATGTGGTGGGTTCTTCTTATAAAAGTGGCGCAAAGTTATGTAGTGGATTCTCTTTATAATAGCGCAGTAGTTCTGTTAGACTAAATAAAAAAAATGATTGGTTTTTAGAACGCTGGAATTTTTATAGCACCCAGATTCAAGCGTGTAAGTTAGTATGTTAAAGAATTTTTAAAAAAAATATTAATAATAAATAAATAAAAAATTTTAACAAAATATTTAGTTTATTGCCGGGATAGCCTGGTTGGTAGGGCACTGCGCCCATGTCCAACAGTTCGTGGATTTGATCTACGCCGGCCGCAGACTCCTCGTGTAGTAAATGGTGACTGATGCACATTAAATCTGTCGAGTCGCAAAGTCCTCCGCGTTCCCATAACAAAGCCATACCTCTAGGGGTACTGATCCAGGAGTTTCCCTGTCTTCTGGATTGGTTCAAAATTGCACGGCTACGGAGTTGAACATTAGTAGTCGTAAACCCAAAAAATTGGGTCAACGACGGATATAATAATAATAATTAAAAGAAATAAAAAAATTTTAAAAAAATTAGTTAACTTCTTAAAATTTTTTTGTAGAATTAGGATCTAGTACCATCGTTGATAAAAAAGAATTTTTATACCTATACATAATTTTAGATTGTTAATGAAATTTAATTGCTAAGCCATAAAAGTAAAATAAATAAAAACCAGTAAAATTAAATTTCGGTTTCAAAAGAATACAAGTTGATTCTCAGTCTTCAAGAGGTTTGAAGTCTGTTATTAGATTAAGAAGATATCGTCTGAGAAGAACACGCACAGAATTGTAGTAGAACAATTTAACTGCGTATGGTATTTAATCAGTTAAAGTTGATCGTGAAAAGGGCACCTGCTTTATACATCAACTCCACATTTATCATTTTAAACAAGCCTAATAATAGGCCTCTAAAGTATTTTCATAAAGAAAATGAAACGTGTCCTTTAGTAATAAACGTTTGCAAATATAACGCTTGTTGAAACCTGCATTTGCGCTTGGTGTTTCAGACATACATTGAACACACAATTTTGTTTGTTTGTTACACATATTTTTGCTCATTTATAAGTATCTGTTTTACTTTCATTTCCATTTTTAACTTTTTTTTAAAAATTTATATTTGAATTTATGATTAATTTATAATGCAGGCGAACTATAAGCTGATCCTCTCATTGGTCTCCCAGACATGAATATAGAATATTCTGAGATATAATTCCCTTAGATAGAATATAATTCCCTTTCAGAATATTCTGGGTATATAAAAGTCATTCCTCAGTTTTTTTCCTAGAACTTTCTAAGTTTTAACTATAATTACGTTGTTTGCCTAGAATAGAGAGACAAATAGTGATATTATTTCATCTACATAACATTTTATTTAAAAATTTTGTGAAATAATAATTACTGAGTAAGTGTTCACGAGTTCTTGTTAAAAGAAGTTTTCAATGATATTACTGTAAAGATTTTATTATAGCTGGATTTTCTTTCTACAAAATTTATAAAGAGATACTTTGCTTATGTTGTCAAAAATTGCGCAACTAGCACTTTGATAAAAAGGGCAGCTGTTTTATGAAATAAATAAAAAATACTTCTTAACCAAATGTGAGACATATTTTTTGATTATTTTTTACTCCTTCATGGGTTATTGTCATTTTTTGGGTTGATATATCAGCCTATTCGAAATTGTTTTTCACAGTATAAAACAAAAACAAATGACATGGGTTTTAATGGGTAACATGCAAATTTCAAGCAATAGTTGGGATCAAAAAGTTCTGAATTTGATTCAATTGTTACCGTAAAAGTTCGAAATTGGGTAAAAGCTAAGTTCTTCTGAATAATGTCTGAAATTCTGTCACTTTTCACTGAAAATTCAAATTCAGTCATTAACATCATCATTCCACTGCAAAATCTGGAAATACAGACTTTCAAAAGTGAATCGTAAAAAAAAGTTCATTTTTACTTCTATCATAAGCGCAAGTTGAATATTTGTAGACGTAACTGAGAAATAATAATAATAATATATATAATATAATATAAAAGAAAATGTTTAAAACCTTCCACAGATTTCTGATTTCTGAACAAACTTAAGAAGACCATTCGCTTTAATGTCTATCTTACAGAAATGGTGCATACAATTTTTCTAATCATTTAAAATTAAGTGACAAATATAAAATATTGAAATGCAAACAAACATTACAGAAACATAAGATTAAAACCGGCGTTTAATTCATTTCTAATTAAATACTCTTTTAGATTTAAGTAGCACACCCAATCGAAATTTTCTCCTTTGCTCCCTATAATTCATTTGTTCATTTTTAATTCAATTAACTTCCACTATCAAGAATACAACTTCCTATTTGAAGATACATTCCCAACATCCCAATTCTACATCCGCTCACCTGCATCCAACGCATCCGGAAAACAACCGATCTCCGAAGAAAAAGAAAGTGGAAGAAAGAAGAAAAAATGGTAAGAAAGAAAGCAGAACATCAAAAATCCCTTTTCTCTGCACGGAATCACCATTCTCTTTAAAAGCGCAAGTCATCCGATCCGCTACAAAATGTCTCGTTTCCTTCAGTTCAGTTTAAAAGCTGGTCTCACCTTAAATGAAAAATCGATTCTTCTATTTCTTGAGCAATGGTTCCTTCCTTTTTCTAAGACGTTTTGTCTTATTTTCCACTCCCTTTTAACACTTTAGATTTTTGGGAGGGATGGCCCATGGGAAGGCGGGAAGGAATTTCATTTCTTTTTTTTTCTTTTGG
This sequence comes from Parasteatoda lunata, assembly GCA_949128135.1. Lineage (NCBI taxonomy): Eukaryota > Metazoa > Arthropoda > Arachnida > Araneae > Theridiidae > Parasteatoda > Parasteatoda lunata. The sequence goes on along the minus strand of OX421979.1, from coordinate 58,574,101 downwards.
ATTTATCCCACGAGGCTTAATAGGATTTCTCACACCGTCATGGTAACATGAGTGTCTTCTCCTGTTGTCTAGAGTAGCTGGGCTACTTAGTTGATGGTTTTTTATTGTTTTTTACCTTCTGATCATCTCTATCTCGCCAATTTCTTAAAGAGAAGGGGCCATTCTTGTCTTGCTAGAGTTGAGAGAGTTCTATTAAGACGTTGATGAAATGTGATCAATTAAAAGTCGCAAGAAAGTTTTCTAATAGATTTCTTTGAAAACATGTAGCAAGACATATATATATATTACAGATTTTTTTTTTTTTTTGTTTCTTTTCATCAGTAAAAGTGAAAGACTTGAAACCTAATTAAGAGTTTCTTTTTTAGCATTCCTAGATGACGTTAATTATTTATTTGTACTTTTCATATTGGTACCATTTCATTTATAAATGGAACATATTTACCATTTTGTTTGTTTGAAATAGTTTAAGGTGAGTTTTCAAATAAAAAGCTCGAATTTAAAAAAAATAAAATTAGACAACAAAAAACGTCTTATTGATCAGTGGTTGCCAACTGGCCCGCGAAACCCTTTTTTTTTTTTTTTTTTTTTTTTTTTTTGTGGCACGCGAACTATTATTAAAATTATATTAGTTTTCATTTTTTTTTCCGGACAATTTTCGTAAAAATCTATGTAAGTTTAAAGTACTTTTCTTCGTTAAGGAAAAAAAAAAAAAAAAACATCGTTTCTGTGAAATGTAGCTAACCAACGGTGCAGAAAAAATTATTTCTCAAGTAAAAATCTATTTTTATAATTCGTAATTCAATACTTTTGTTTTGTACAACTTGATAAAAATCTGACAGTAATATTTAATGTTCCTTCAAACATAAAAGAGTCCTATATAAAATTTTGACAAAGTTTCGGCCTGTCATTTGACTGGTGTTTTTAATTACGCCCTTCAGCCTCATGGAAGGTTGAAACCCCTGATATAGATAATGTATAGAAACGATTAGGTAAAAAGTGCCATATAAATAAATTATCTATACTGTAATCTATAAAGTATAATCTTCAAAGTATTTATTGAACGAGCAATTTCGCTGCAAGTAATAATTAAACAAATAATTGAACCAATAATAAAGATATCTCGACTATTCATATTAAATTACCTTAAGCAACAGTCTGAAAATAATGCTGAAGGTATTTCGTGGCATTGTCTTTTGGCATTAATAAATTGGTCTTGTAGTATTAATGCTTATATGTCTGTTAACTAAATAATCCTTATTGATCATTTAATATAAATTTTATTATTTAATGGTAATAATAATTAAATGGTCCTTATTTAATAGTTATTATTCAATGGTTTTTGGCAACAGTCTTAAAATAATAATATTTCAGGTTTTTTTTTTCCCACAAGAGTTTTAAAATAATAAAACTATTATGTCAATTAATATTAAATGGTCGTTAATATTAAATCTTAAAGTCTACGACACTTAAAATTTTATGTCATAAAACTAAAACATCTTTTATTCATAAAATCACTAAGATTTTAAATTTTTCCGTTCACATAAAAATATTTTTAGCAATAATTCGGCGACTCAGTGTAAAATCAGAAACAAAAATATTTAACATCATGAATATTCTATCGGATGACTTTAATGCAATTCTGATCAGACAGAGAGTGCTGAACAACTTGTTCGAAGGCGACACACAAGCAGAATAAGAATTAATCTAAAATGATTCGAATGCACGCGAGTTCTAAGAACATGGTAGGAGGATCCAATTATCTGTTTCGATAGACAAACCGACTTACCTATCTACGCTTTCTCTTAAATCTCTTTTGTGAGAAAAGACCATAAAGAAGTGAATAAACCGGCATTGTTGGCGCTACATTTATGGCCTCATCGTGACAGAAATGTCAAGAAGTAAGGAGAAGCAGACAAATGAATAAAACAGACGGATCCTGAAAGATAGATTTTGCGAACAATCTACTATGTAGTTTACTTAAAGTCTGATAAAATTTTACAGATATCTCTATAATTATCTCTCCAATCGATCAGCCAAGCTTTAACTAAGCGACAGTTCAGCGTTTCGGTGCATTTGATATTTGTTAGCAAGATTTTATTTTTAATCAATAATGTATTCACCCTCGTTAGCGACAACCTTTCAATGCCGGATCAAAAATGAATTTAAAAAAATTAATTGGTTTTTAAGACTAATGAATATTTAATGCGCCGAAACGACATTACTCTCCGGTCCCCCTAATAAATTTCATCGCGTATCATATGTTAGAAGCAAAATAATTTATTTTTGGAGCAGAACAATTTCTTTTTGAAGCAGAAAAATTTATTTTTAGGACAGAACTATCTACGTTCAATTTCTTGCTGAACTATATGTTTGGAACAAAATAATTTATGTTTGCGACAGAGCAATTGTGTTTGGAGTAAAACAATTTATTTTTGGAGCAGAGCTTTTTACTTCTTTCCTGCAGAGCAATTTACATCCAAGTCGCGATGAAAATTTTATATATTGTAAGTAATTTTTGTTTCCCTTTGTGAGTGTTTAAACAATTTTATATTTTTTTATACAATATTTAAATAATATTTTTTTTTTGATGATGTTATTCATACAATATTTAAATGACTATAGGTTCCTTTTTTTCCCTTCAAATTGTCATTAAAAAATCTCCAGTTTTAAACTAATGCGAGTTGTTTATTTTTTGACGATAACCGCAGAACATTTGTAATTACGTTATTGCAGACTATTTTGAATATATATTGAGACAAATATATCTTGAATTATAACTAAGTCTTGTTGCAGAAAATTAGATATAATTCTGCTCCTCGACTGTTCTGCAGTTACCAATTTAAAGAATCTAAATTAATTAACTGTCATAACTTCATTTCTACTTTCACAGGTACTTTGGTTACTTTATATTTATTTATATATATATATATATATATATATATATATATATATATATATATATATATATATATATAAATATATATATATATATATATATATATAAATATATATATATATATATATATATATATATATATATATATATATATATATATATATATATATATATATATATATTATATGTATATATATACTTTTTTAATAAATATAGAAAAAAAATTAGTTGGTAAAGTATATCTTAAAATGGTCTAAAACAATAAGATACGTTTCTCCTTATTTTTCAACATGGTTATGAAAATGAAATTATTTAATGATACATATCATTGCAGTAACCTCTCCATATTGTCTCTATTCAAGATATCTTGACTTATTAATTCTGCTTTTTTTTATTTTTTATCTTTATTTCCAAGACCTAGTTACATTTTTTATGGGCTATAAACAGAGAAAATGTGCCAGGAAAGCGCTAAAAAAAGAAACTTGCTGAAAAGAGAAAAAAAATATTATATCTATATCAACGTTAATAATAACAGTTACCCTTCTTTTATTAAACCCACCCCTCGTAGTAACTGTATCCGCCTTTAATGGGCTAACAATGAAAACGCCAAGATCTAATACAAAAAGAGCAAAAAGTGCTCTGAGAAAGCGAAAAATAAATCTTTACGATCGTAGTGCATTAGCCCTCTTCGTAAATTGCCCTTATAAGGAAAAAAGAAAACAGTTGTTAGGAAAGAAAGCGGATTTTAAAGGTTTCTTTCTTTATTTTCCCGTTTTTTTTCCGGTTCTAGCAATTGCTTGATTGGGGGGCGGGGGTGAACGTGAGAAATTTATTGAGTGTGAGCTTAAGTTCTGCTTTTAAAAAAAAAAGGTTTGAAAAAAGGCACCCTTAAACGAAAGAGTTTAGATTAATGGACGAGGTGTGTCAATGGCAGACGGCTTTTAATGCTGCAATGAATGTGGAGTTTTTGTTGATTAGGTAAAAAAAATGAATTAAGTTTTTTTTTTATTTATCGTTCTTTAAAGTAGCACGAAGGTTAACAATTAGTAAACTCCTTCTAGGGAAAAAAGAGGATTAGGAGGGATAAAATAAAGCTTCTAGGGATAAAATGTGGAGGATGTATTTACTTATTGTATTACAGGGTAATCGATAAAAAATGGAACTCAGACATTTTCTACTTTTTACTTTGTTCTATTAAAGAGATTATGGAAGTTATATATATATATATAGATATTTTAAACCATGTTTTTCGTGAAATTTGGTGACATAATTTTAAATATGAGGTTTTTGCTGATTAGGTAACCAAAACGAATATAGTTTTTTTTTTATTTATTTACTGTTCTTCAAAGAAGTACGAAGGGTAATAATTAGTAAAACCAAGTTATGAGATAATTAAACAAGGCCTCTAAAGATCAAGTTTGGATATATTTACTTATTCTTCTCAATAAATCAATAATAAAAAATAAAAAAACACAGAAAGATCAATAAAACGCTATGCTAGAATTCTTCTCTTTTATGAACTTTTTATTTTGTTTCATTAAAAATTATGGTAGATGGAATTTTGAACAATTTTGTCGATAATAAAACAATATATTAAGGGGACCAGAAAGTAATGTCGTTTCAGTGCATTTGATATTGGTTATCAAGATTTTATTTTTAATCAATAACGTATTCACCCTCGTTAGCAACAACTTTTTAATGCCAGATCGAAAATTGAATGAATTAAAAAGGAAGGAATTTGTGTTTAAAACCAAAAAAATTTTTATGCACTAACGAAATTACTTTCCGGTCCCCCTTATAGTTTAAAATAAATGTTTACAATTAAGCTTTTAGTAATATTTTTATAATTTTATGGAGGAATAAAAAAAAGAAGAAATCATTGAGAAAAAAGATTAATATGTAAAATAAACTGAAACGGGTATTATATTACCTGAAAGAATTTAAACATTTTATACAATAAATAACTATAATATTTACAAAGGCTATCATAGGCGATATTATAATGTAAAATTTGTAGGATAATTCAAAACAATTGTTATTTAAGAGTTTGGAGGATGTTGAATCACATTTTAGATAAATAAACTAAAATTTAGAGAAATAAAGGAATATTTAATAAAGGAAACAATGTGGAAAGCGTCTATAAGTTGTTTGCAAAATATATTTCATTAATAAATAACCGCTTTTAGATTTGAAATACTTAACTAAATCTGTTTATTTACAATCGATATTAAAATGTTTAGGCCGAAAACTTAAGTTTTATCAAAAGTTTAACACACTAGTTTCATATAATTCGTTGCATATAAAGTATGGACATTTGTTTAATCAAAAGATAGAGTTAAAGTTAATACCCTGTGCACCTATCAGGTGTTTAAAGATTGGCTAAAAAATCGAGATATCAATTGAAAGAAAAATGAAAGAAAGGATAGAAACGAGCTGCGTTCTTTTCAGGAACCCAAATTTTACTCTCAAAAAGTTGAAAAATTAGTAATTAAGATTGTTAACAGATGGCGCTACTGATAGGAAAAACCGTACAACTAGGTTTTCTACTGCAAGACCATTTCAACTGAAATATTAGACTGGTTGTCAGTTAATTTTATCCTATATGTTGCACAATGTCGTAACTGCGATATGGTGATTACTTTAAAAACTTCCTTTAATAATTTTTCATTACTAGCAGCGCCATCTGATGACAAATCTTATAACTAATTTTGAAACTTGGTTAGAATAAATTACTGGTTAAAGCGGATCGCAACAAAAGGTAGGTTTTTATACATTTTTGTTTACCTTCTATTAGTTTTTCAAATCTTCGGTCTTATTTCCAACATCCAGAACATCGTAGTATGCATGATAAAAGATTGTATTAAAAAGTCTTAAAATATGTAAGATTTTAAAAATTTTAGTTTTAAAAAACAAATCTCTCAATTATCCCTTCATAAATTTTACATGTTTTAAAATTTCACTAGTGTAAGAAATTAAAAGAATTTGCAGACTAGGTCGATTATCTCTAGAACTACAGGACCGATTTTAATGAAATTTGACATGTATATAGATTGATACAATACAAAACAAATAACCATAGAACAATTGTAATGCACGTGTATGATAGTGCGTAACACTCGTTAAGGTCGGAAGGTATGAAACAACGGTTGCAGAATAAAATAAACAAAAACAAAAAAAAAATGGATCAATAGGGGGTATGGTCCCCTCTTACAGATATACAGGCCTTGCAACGTGCATACTTGAAATAAGGCAGTTTTTCATTTCATGTGGCAATTGGCCTGAATTGTCCTGTGGCAATTTCATACATTCCGACTCCAACGAGTGTTACGCACGATCATGCGTGCGTATTACAATTGTTGAATAGATATTTTGTATTGTATTGTATCAATGTATGTACGTATCAAATTTTATTAAAATCGGTCAAGTAGTTCTAGAGATAATAGCCCAAGATTGCTAATTCTAACACCAGTGTATTTGTAGACATAAATCTTACTCTCATCAGGAACAAGTTGAGTTAATCACTAAATTTTTTATTATCTTAATATCAAATCGGCCCACGCGTCATTCATTTCCTCTCTTTGTCCTATAAGATGAATCACAAGTTAAATTTTACGTTATCCAATTAAAAAAAAAAATACATATCAATTATCCCTTCATAAATTTCACATGTTTTGAAATAATTTGTAAACATATATCTTACACACAATGTAACCTTAGAGTTCAATTACTGTAGTTAATCACAGTTTTTATTATTTGACTTCATGATATCAAATAACTGTCCACAGTTTATTCATTTTCCGTACTGTCAGATTTGTGGACTAATTACGATTATATAATTTAAAAAGATTGAAATGTGTCGAGGTCGATCTAACTTGAAAACCGCTCCCTCTTTTTAATGGGTCACCATCGTTGATAGGAAACATTCCTTGTTTGGAGTTGATGTGCTTTAGCGGTTAATTGGAAAAGGTGTTAGAAAGAGGAAAGAAGTGAAAAATTAGAATCACTTAGTTTATTTAACAATAAATTTATGATTCTCATTTACGATGTTAGTTAAATAAACAAGAATAGAATAAAAACGTAAAAAATGTAAATTTCATATTAGATAGAAATTTAACACTATTTATTTACTTTACTGTTATGCCATAGCTGAAATACATTTTTATTTGTTTTCCGTACATTGCCTTCCTAGTTGGAGTTGATTCGACTGGTACATAAAAATATTGTTCTAGTTAATTAAACAAAAAGGATTTTTTTAAAAATACAAAACAATGTCAATAAATTCAGCAAGTACGAGAAACTATAAAAAGCAAGGAATAAGCACATTTATTCGAACAATTCAATAGAGAATTGAACCGTTTTAAGGGAAATTTTCTATGAAAATATCGAGAGAAAAAAAATAATCAAAACAATTAAAAAAAAAAGGAAAGGAGCGACTGACGATCATGTGTCAATGGGCATCACAGCAAATAATATCAATAATAAAAAAAAGAATAAGTTCCGAAAAAAAGCATTTCTTAATTTATCGTCCGATTCTATTTAGGCCGTTGAACCAGAATTTAATAATTATTCAAAAGCAATTAGATATTTTTAAAAGGGTTAATAAATACACAAAGTTTAATTTGAAGTTGAAAAAAAGGAACTTTAAATACTTATAAATTTTAATGCAATTATAACATAATATAGTACTGAATTTTATAAATAACGCATCGATTGACAATTGCATCTCAGAAGCTGAATCTGTTGATAAGTTAAAAATATTCACAAAAATGATAAATTACATCATAGTTGTATTGAAATACAACTTTTAAAAAAATAATAGAACTAAAAAGTATTCTTCATGTATCTATTATATTATCATTATCATGATATTATTATCATGGTATCATTATCTATCACACTACAATGAGTGCAAGTTCTAAAATTGAAATCTAGAATAATTTTAGAACTGCTTAAAAGTCATAACCAATTTGTTAAGTAGAATAAAATTTGAAAATATCTTTTTCGTAAACTTTTAATTATGTGTTAATTTTTTATTTATGTGTTAATTTTAAAAAAAAATTACATACGTTCGAATAATTATTTAATTTTGTTAAATTTGGTTTCCATGACCCGATTCGAATCAGACGTTAAAGTTATGTAATATAGTTAAAGAGGTTCTTTTTTCTGGGTTTTTTTCCGGTGCTCTTCGTTCCATTCATCAACAGTAAAATAGAACAAAATGAAGTTTTCATAACGATAATAAATCTACCATTTCTATACGTAAGTGTGAAAATTATTTGTTCCTTAAATTCTGTACATGAGCGTACCAAATCTACCATTTCTACACGTATGTGTGAAATTAATTTGATCCTTAAATTCTATTATACATGAGCGTAGAAAATCTACCATTATTTCTACACGTATGTGTGAAATTTATTTGTTCCTTAAATACTATTATACATGAGCGTAGCAAATCTACCATTTCTACACGTATGTGTGAAATTTATTTGTTCCTTAAATTCTATTATACATGAGCGTAGCAAATCTACCATTTCTACACGTAGTAAATCTACCATTTCTACACGTATGTGTGAAATTTATTTGTTCCTTAAATTCTATTATACATGAGCGTAGCAAATCTACCATTTCTACACATATGTGTGAAATTTATTTGTTTCTTAAATTCTATTATACATGAACGTAGCAAATCTACCATTTCTACACGTAGTAAATCTACCATTTCTACACGTATGTGTGAAATTTATTTGTTCCTTAAATTCTATTATACATGAGCGTAGCAAATCTACCATTTCTACACGTATGTGTGAAATTTATTTGTTCCTTAAATTCTATTATACATGAGCGTAGCAAATCTACCATTTCTACACGTATGTGTGAAATTTATTTGTTCCTTAAATTCTATCATACATGAGCGTAGCAAATTTACCATTTCTACACGTAGTAAATCTACCATTTCTATACGTATGTGTGAAATTTATTTGTTCCTTAAAATCTATTATACATGAACGTAGCAAATATACCATTTCTACACGTATGTGTGAAATTTATTTGTTCCTTAAAATCTGTACATGAGCGTAAAACATTATCTTTGAATTATGTTTGAAAAATCATAAAATATTTTAAATGTACCAAATATTTACCTAATAAAAAATTTTATTTAAAAATAAATAAATACTTTTTTTATTAAAAATTAGTCTCCTTAGTTTTTGAATGGTTGTCCCCGTTACTCCCCTCCCCCTGAAAGTCACTACGTCAGGGTTACTATATGCGAAGGAAATGATGAATTAAAATTTAGAATGCTAATACAAAAACCGATCATTAAATGAAATCTTCTTAAGTTCCCTACACAAAATAAATACTTAAATAAAAAATAAAAAATATTGCAAGACATCAATAAAAAAATAAAAAAACTGAATGTATGTACGTACGCAAAATATTTTTGACGCACTATATCATTTCACCTTCCTGAAACTTAAATTGCTGGCTTTAAATTTCGGACAATTCAAATTTGATAAATAATGATGAGAAAATGCGCCCCCGCAATAATCAACCATCAAAATGTTCCGGCGCCCTGGTTTCCGGTGTGTCTGTGACCTGACCTTGAAGGGCGACCTTCAAGAAAAGAAGAAAAAATCGCTTGAAGCTTCACCAATCACGTGATGCCGGTAGCTCGCTGAAGATCAAACCAGGTGAAAAACAGATTCAAGCGTAAAATTGACAGAATAATATTACGTAGGTATTTTAATTTTTCCCTTTTTTTTTTTCCCCAGCGGTCATTCACCGGTATTTCTATTGTTTTACATAAAAAAAGAGTTATTTCTTTTTTAAATTGCTCCATATTTTAAACATATTACAATGGTCTCCAGATCTCGTTTTGAAATTCGAGTTCAAAAATATTATTTAGGAACGTGCAAATTTAAAATTTTGTAAATTTATTTATTAATTAAAAAAAATCTGATTTATTAATTCAGCATTTACTTTTTCGACCTAGCGTCCATTGTAATTGGTACCATAAGGTACAATTTTATCACTTAAAATTTTACACTTTTTTTTATAAAGCCTATGTAGAAATGGTATTGGATTTATTTTCATTGATCGTGGTTTTTAATTACAATGAAAAATTATAAGAAAGGTAAGGAATTCGACTCAAGTTTCATGGCACATAAATATTAAGAGTCTAGTGAATTTTGTTTCATGACCAAAATGTGAAGAAATACATGATAAAAAATATCTTACAAAAGCAACAAATGCTAGAAAATTAAACTTTATTATTTTTATGAAATGATTTAAAATAGCTAAAAACGTTAATTAAGTTTAATTAATTTTATTTTATTATCTCCTGGATCAAGTATTGAGAGAAATTTGCCTTTGTGGATGATATTTATGAAGGAACTAACCCGCATTTGCATCACACTAACAGGAAAACCATGAAAAGCTCCCATTGCTAGCCTGAAGACAAGTGGGCTCCAACCCTTGATTTGTCTACCACTGAGGATATTTTACGTCAGCACTGTGGTCGGTGCGAGCCGGATGAGGAATTCGCACCGACTAACCATCGCTGGGATTCGAACCCGAGCTCTCTATCCCCGAACTCTAAGCTAATTGACTTTTTTCCACATATTTCTCAAAGAAAATAGCATTGTGTGCCATTATTTAAATCTCGGGTGACAGGAGGTCTAAAAAAATTAAAAAAATTTAATACATAAATAAAATCTGATGTTCAAAGCGCAATGCGTATTTTGCAAAAAGTAAATTTAAAAAAAAAATAAATCAATAAAAATTAACATTTAAACAATAAATAAAAATTAGATATTCTGAAAGTAATGCGTCCTTTTACTGAATTTTCGGATAATAAGTCTAAAATAAAATGTTAAAAAAATTTATATTAAAAAAAAAAGCTTTTAAAAGTAATGCGACGCATTTTAGAGACTGTATTAAAAAGTTTTCATTTAACACTTTAAAATTAGATACTTCAACAGTAATGCGTCTTCCTACGTATTTTAACTGCGAATAAATTTAAAATTAATTATTTTTTGGGCAAGAAAAAAAAAGATGCATTTAAACGCATAAACAAAATCTCTGATATTCTAAAAATCAGCCGTTGCCATTCGTATCTTATAAAAAATAAATTTTAAAAAAAATTCGAAATTTTGTTTTAAAATAATTTAAAAGTTTTACTGCATTTAATGAGCCAGTAAAAAAAAAAAAAAAAAAATTTCGCATATGTTTTTGTACAACCTAATTAGAAAGAAGACAGATATTTATATATAAGAAAGAAAAGATCAGAAACAAAATATACAATTAGAAATTGGAAATATTTTAACATTAAACATCTCATTTATACAACGGAATTAAACATTCCAGGAGGATATATACATGTAAAAAGACGCATCTACATTCTGCCCTCATTTTCATAAATCGATTTTCTTGAAAACAAAGGAAATAAAAAAAAAAATTGAGAAACTTTTCTTCTTATCTCGGCTGGGAGAGTCATATTTCTTTGACGAAGTGACACATTGATATCGCTCTTAGTTTCATGTCTGGAGAACTTACCCACAAATCTATGTACATTGTATTAAAATTTATAATACTTTTTCCGCTCTTTCCCTTCCTCACATCGAATAGATGAGTTGTTCGGAGATAAGGTGTTTTAAAAAGGAGTTTTAAATAATTGATTAAACGTGTTAACAGCCATTGCGTGACAAGTTGCATGAAAATTATTCTACGTATTTTAATGATAATAGTTAAGATCCGCGAGCAGCCGAGTTTTTCATTTAACTTAATTTAAATAGCAATATTAATTCCGAAAATAATTGCCAATGAGTAAGTTAAATTGATTATTTATATTGAAAGAAATTAATTGATTGTAACTAGTGCTGGGCAGATAAGGTCGGCTATTGCTTTTAAAATAAAGTGCATTTTATTTAGCCATAAAACGTTAAATGCAATGTATTAACAAAGAAAAGAAAAACTTTAAAAAAAAAAATAATAATAATTTTAAAAACTTTAATTTTTTTTTTTTTTTTAAGAGACAGGGTGCGTAGCCAAATTATTCAACAAAAAATAAGCACTTTTCAAGCACTCTAATAATATTTTTAAGCATTTTAAAAGAATATCATAACTAGGCACGGTTGGAAAGCTTTTGGCAATTGACGGTTTTATCTGGTTTTAACAGTCACGTAAAAAAAAATTCTTTTGGCATTGTTTTTGACAATCGTCAAATTTTTTGAATCATGTAAATCGAATGGCGTTTCCATACGCTATGGACCGACGGTACGCCAAAATGGAGTAGGGTTGAATTAATTGTGAAAACGTTGAATAGAACAAGGCGAACAGTGTCTTTCTGCATAATTCGTAACGAAAATCAACATGGTAAAGGAAAAATCTCAATTTGGAAAAGGATTGATATTATTTAGGCATCGTGAGATATCATTAAAATGTATTATTACAGTATTATATGAATTTTACACCTTACAATAACAAATAATGTACGGTAACTATCGACAACGAAATTATCGTGAAAATTGACGACGATAATCATGAAAAACTATAATTCGCGAGTATTATCAAAAACGATAATTATTGGATAGCATATTATTGCAAACCTTATCCACACGGAAAAATATTAATACGATAACAACACATCAGCGATAACGATAATTTTTGAATACGATATTATACTCAGTGTTAGCGAATTTCATTTGAGAAAGGAACATATTGGTTGAAGTAAAAAAGAAATATCGGGAAAACGACGCGATAAAACGATATATCGTGATGTTGAAATTCTGTTAACATCCAGCGCTAAATTTTAGCTATTGGCAATTTTCAATGAAAAATCAAAGTATGAGAAAATTATGTAAAGTATGAGAAATATTATGGAAATCGATAACAATCAAATACGATAATATCGTGAGTATTCTCGAAATCATGAGAGCTGATAAATCTCATTCGGGTAACGAAAATAATGATGAATGCAAAAATAATGTAAATTAGTTGCACTTGAAATTCCGAAATCGCCTAGCTCTAATTATGAACTAATGGCAACTTTTACTGTTAATTCGAACCATTAACATTTTTATAAATAAAGCCATGATACGAATTGCGAATACATCCTAAAAAAAAGTAGTTCTTTATTAACCAACATCCAATCCGTCGCATTTCCTGATAAACAATTTCGTAATGGATTCCAACACAGAGGACATACAAACCAACCAAAGAGAGTGGCAAATATGGCGGAAGGAAATGCAGGCTAAAAACACGAGACCGTATAAATATTCAAAAGATTATTTCTCACCATTGGACTCCGGATGTTATGGCCATGTATGTATATATATATATAAAAATACTGATAAAAAAAACTGTATCTATTAACAGGTGTTGAATAACCAGGAGTGGGGGAAAGGGATGGTTTTGCTTTTAAGTTCATTTGGTATTCAAGAAGAATGTGCTTAAGATTCTTCCTGGTTAATAAGAACCTGTTCGTGGAGATGGATTTCTAAAAAGGTATCACGTGATTCATTTTTTTTAAGATTTAAAACTAGTGAAAGAATTATGAGGGTAGATAGATTCTCCAGTGGCATTTCTGTATGGAACTATCCTGCTTATGTATGCAAAACTTTTTTCTCTATGATTTTATAATGAAGAATGTCCTTAGAAATCCTTGCCAAATAGAACGAATATTAACGAATAATACTCATTTTATAGCTTAATTTTTTCTATAGTTTAAAGTTCTTAATTTATAAACATAAAAATCAATAAAATTTAGAAATAATCATGATAAAATAACTATTTTCTGATAAATATTGTAGATAAAATTCAGAAAATCGTGCATTTGTAATTTAGAACAACAATCGATGCGGCAAATAAAAAATCTCTTTTTAAAAGATGGAAAATTAGCATTTTTTGCAAAGCCAGAATAAAAAAAGCACCTTTAAAGGCTTTTAAAAAACATAAATAAACAACAAGCACCTTTGAACACTTTTTAAAAACGCTGCGCACCCTGAGCTTGTTGTAAATTTGTTAAAAGTTCAATATAACTATTAGGTTAGTTTTTGCACATTTTAAGTTAACGCTCTCTAATAAGTTAGTTAGAAAAATTACCAAAACTCTATTTTATAAATGTGGAGAATTTAAAAGAGTTAAACATAACTGTTAGGATAATTTATATCCATCTTTAGTGAGCGTTCGCTATGTGAATAATAAATATGGCGTACGATGTCAATATGGAAAGGAAAACTTTACTTTATATTGAAATATCTCTCCAAATCAATGCTTTAAAAAAAAAAAAAAAAAAAAAAAAAAAAAAAAAAAATTTACCCTTTACTTTTGATTTTATGCAGACCATATATAGGATCTAATTAATTAAAGCTGAATGAACTAGTTGACGATGAAAATTAGAAGGCAATCTCGTATCGAATCAACGGATTGTATTTAAACCAGACAATATTGAAAGGGGTTAACTGAGTCCAGTTAGCGTCCGATATACAATTGTATGAATGTCCAGCGATTCAATGGCTAAACTAATTATGTGGCGCCATAAAGTGTTAATAAAGAATATCATGAAACAGTTCAAATGAAAATTGATTAACAAAGATTCCATTAGTTTTTGTTGCGTAAATAATTAAAACTTACCAAATCCAGCGTTGTTTTTAAGAAATATAAACGTAAATCGGTAAACTTACCTAAAAAAGAAATAAAAGAAAACAATTAGTAAACTATTTGGATATATAATAATATATTTATGTAAAATAATTACATTGCAAAATAATTAAGAAATTTTTAATAAGTTCCATTAAAAAAATTCTATGATTATGCAGGAAAAATTCACACATAAAATTATTTGGTATTGTTGTTGTTGTTGTTGGCCATTAAAGCAGGGGGGTGGGATTGTTCTTGTTTTCCAGTGGCGCCATCTATGGCCGAGAATTCGACTTTTGCCACACCCGTTTATAGGGTGGGCCCATTCATATATCCACAGATCGTAATTTTTGACCTGAACCAGAGAGCGATCAATCTCCAATTCAGTACCCCCAGCAGTATTGATTTGTTATGGGAACATGGAGAACTTTGTGACCCAATAAATTTAAAGCGCACCAGTCACCATTTACTACACCGGGAGTTTTCGGCAGCCTGGATTCGAACTCCCGTTCTCACATTATTTATTATAATTTGTAAGAATCGAATTAATATAATCTCAATTAACTTTATAGTTCCAGATATTATGTTCATTTCACATTAAGTTTTTCTTAAAAGCGAAACGATTTAAATCATGACAACCCTTACTTCGTGTAAGTAATCTCACATAAATAATAGAATAAGATGCATTTTTGCATTTTTTTGTGATCAAAACACAATAAAAAAAAGTGAAATTTCTTTTTAAAAAAATATGTAAAAGAGATATTTTTTAAATATTTATTTTTTAAAGAGGAAAAAAAAAGAGAAAAACAAAAGTGAGATATATCGAAATACCTGTATGATATACCAGCCTTTTCACTAAATAAGTATTCATGGAAAAACTCTTAACTTGGACCTAAGGATTATGTGACATTCGAGATTTTCTCAGATTCACGAGAAATAAATCTGCTGTTAAAAACCCAAGCACTTCTACCGCGAAGTGATTTAAATCACTTCTACAGCGAAGTGATTTAAATCATCATGAGAATCACGATTTAAGTCATGCAAACCCGACTCCGAGTAAGTAATCTCAAATAAATAATAGAAAAAGAATTTGTTTTGCGATTTTTTTTTTATTTTTTTATTTTTAATACTTAATTTTTAGTGATCGAAACGAAATAGAAAATTCAATTAATTTTAGAAAAATATGTGGAATCGATCATTTTTAAATAAATATTTACTTCCTTTTAAGTTTTAAAAATAAAAGGAATTGAGATTAAGACATCTGTAGGATATACTAGCTTTTTCACTAAATAAATATTCATGGAAAACTATAAACCTGAATTAAAGGATTGTGTGCTAGTAAAGATTTTCTCTGATTTACGAGAAATAAGAAGAATCAAATTGAATAGAAATTCATAAAAAATTTAAATCGTTTTAGAAAAATATGTGAAATCGATATTTAGCACATATATTTTAAATATCGCATTTATTTACTTTCTTTTACGTAAGGAATTAAAAAAAACAAAAACAGAATTGAGATACATCGAGATATCTGGAGGATTTACTATCCTTTTCACTAAATAAGTATTCATGGAAAAACTCTAAACCTGAACCTAAGGATTATGTGACAGTCGAGAGTTTCTCTGATTCACGAGAAATAAATCTGCTCTTAAAAACTCCAGGACTTCTACCGCGAAACTAGCAGTGCAGAAGAAAATCTCGGGATTTTCTTTGGGAGAAAAAATAAATAAAATAACACTTTTCACAGCCCTCGGGAAAAATCCCGAAGAAAAGAAGTAGTAAGAGTAAAATTGGAACTTAAAAATTTCAACTCTAGTTACATTCTGAAAAAGACACATGCCAAAAAAAATGGCGAGAAGAAAAAAAAAAAAAAAAAGGATACACAGATTTTTCAGAAAAAGAAAAGAAATATGTAGTAAAAACTAAGTCCTACAACCATACCGGAATTTTTCTCCGGTAAAAAGAAAAAGGAAAAAAAGAGGGTGGTGCAAATAGGACTCTCATCCGTTTTTTTTTTGTTTTTTTTTTTCCTTCCAAAAATCCATTATTCATGAAGACTTTCTTATTCCTTCTATTCGTCGGCGTGTCACAAGGGAGGGTTGAAATATATTTTTCTTGTTCAACTGAGAGAAGAAAGGGGGGATGGGGGTGCAGAATCCTGGAAAATTGGAAGGTGGACTCCTTTTCAATGTAATAAGGTGAAGTGAGTTTTATAGGGAGTTAATATCGAAATCTAAGCGCCTTTATCAGCCAGTTTCCAACTATAAAACGATGGAGAAAAAAAAATTTCTAAGTTTTATAGATATTGAAAAATAATCCAGACCAATATTAAATTTTTGAAGCAACAACAAATAGATATAAATAAATGTAGTTGAAGAACATACATAGAACATGTATAGAAAAGCATATAATAACACTCGAAGAGAAAACAAGTATATAAACATTTAGTGGAAGAACATATTAAAAATACCAGGAAAAAGTACATATTAAAAACATTTAATAAAACATATTAGGAACATTTAGTGGAAGGACATATTAACAACAATTAGTAGAACTTATTAGAAACTTTTAGTAGAAAAGCATTTTAAGAACACGTAAAGAAAGAACAATTATATAAATATTAGTGGAAGAACCAATAATGATTTTTAGTGGAAGAAGAACAATTAGTGGAAGAACTAATTAGGAACATTTAGTGACAGAAAATATACAATCATGCAATTGAAAAAACAACGATAGATTGATCGACGATAGATTTCGAGGAAAATTGCACAACTGTTTCGTTCTATAGCTAAGGGTATGGATGCTAAAATAAAATTTTCAAAAACTGATAAAACAAAATTTATTTTTGAAATGTTTTATTATTTTTTTTTAAAATTTATTTATTACTTTTTTTTTTTTTTTTTGAAATAAGATTTTGATTTTATTATTGTATGACAGTATTGTTGGTAAGCATATTAAAGCAATTATATTATTTAGAGAAGGAACAATTAAGTAAGAAATAGGTGGCAGAACATATGAAGAAAGGACAAATATATATAGACACTGGGGAAGAACCAATTAGGATTTTTCAGTGGAAGAACTGTTAAGAAACTTTTCGTGATAAAGGATTTTAAAAACGCTAGCACGGGTAGCATTTAGTGGAAGCATTTAGCATTAACAATCGCTCAAAACTCGTGGTTTTAACATGGGAAACACTAAATTTTTCAACCTACCTGAAACGATAGATCATATAAAAATGTATCATATTGTAAGATTTTTTTGAAAAATTAATATTTGACATTTTATATTAAAGAAAATATTAATTTTTGTAACAATAGTAATTTTGATGATTCAGTTTAAAGAAAAATTATCCAATTGACAGTGTATATTGACTGGAATGGTGTAAGAAATATGAAATTTTACCTTTTATATAAAGTAAAGTTAAGTATTGTAAAAGTATTGTGGAATATGCATATTAAGTAATATTTTATTAGCATCAATATATTGCGAAAAATTTAAAATGAACAGTATAATTGAATGGCACATAAATATGTAAAAAGCCATCGTCCTATGTTATTAAAGGCACAAAATCAGAAAAAAAAAAACCGTAAAAGGCTAAAATTTTCACTAATAGTAATTTGAAAGAGTTTATATATATATATATATATATATATATATATATATATATATATATATATATATATATATATATATATATATATATATATATATATATATATTAAGGCATTTTCTTACATTTACTGAATAATTCTGAATAAAAGATCTTTCTCTAGATTTTAAAATCCCAGCAGTTCATTAAATCAGTAAGCATTCAACATTTAACAAACACTCTAGTTCATTTAAATACTCCTAATTAGCAAACTATAAGAACGTAAATTTGACAAAATTTCAGAAAATTGTAGAATTATAAAACACAAATATCCTTTAATTCGTTCTCAAAAAGGAGAAGTAAATGAATGACCAATTAATACGAACGCAATACACAAAACGAACTAACATAATTCAGAACTATAAATGCATCCTTTCTTCAATCATGTTCTGAATTTAAAAACGATGAACGCACTCGCTGAATTCAACTTTTGTAATGAAGCCTCCTAAAGCGGATGACTGAGTTGTGTACTAATTAGATATTTAAAAGCAATTAGTCTGAATGTGAATCCAAATGATTGGAATGTCCGTATTGTAGACTTAATGCCTAGAGGTTTAAACATAAGTAGAGGTTAACATTTACGGAATGTTAAGCCTAAACACTAAAAAAATTATTTTGAATTTATCGTATTTAATTTCTTTAGGTTTAACATTTCCTCAAAATAATGTTATGGATTTAAAAGACATAATAAAGCAATGGCACTGATTGTTTATCAGAAGATTTTTAAACAATTATTTTTTTTAAAATAACAGAGTAAAATCTTGTGAGTTAAAAATGAGTAGAAAATTCATTTAATTCACAAAAGATACACAATCATCTATCTTTCTAGTATTTGAAATTAAAAATAATTCCTCGATTGAATCAGTGATTAAATTTTAATTTCGAGCTCTCTATACCGCCTAAGCATATGGTAATAGATTAAATCGAAATAAAATATTACATTGATGATGATTAAAATAATATTAAAAGTAATACATAAAATTCGGAATTACATGAGTTCAATGATACAGGGTGGAACTTGGAGGCGTGGTTGAGGGTACTAAAACGTGTATTTTTTGTATAGGAATACATCTAAACCTAAAGTGACATGTTAAGATTCGAACGCAAAAAATGGCATGGAAGGAAAAAGCTGTTTATAAACAGCTATATATAGGTGTTTATAAAGGTTACCTCAGGTATTTATAAACATCTGAATATTAACAAAATCAACACAAAGAACTTATTTGCAGCAATACAGTTTTCACAATAAATGTTCAAAATTTTATGTCAACTCTTTTCACTATACGTAAACTCAACCATCACGCTTAACGTTGTTTTTCGAAGCTATGTCGCCAAGAAAAAAAAAAAAGCCTTAGTTTAAGTGCGATTATTTTAAGCAATGCGATTATTTTAAGCTACAATTTTGCCGTGAAGAATTATATAGGCTTTAGAACAGACAAATAACTTAAATATTTAAAAAGTTATTAAACTTTTTTAAAAATTGCCAATTTGGTGACATTTTCCGCCGAGATGAAAATCATCAAAATCACTGCCGTATTCTCAGTTTTTGCAAATTTTTATGTGCCCAGGTAATGCAGCATTGGAGTAAGTTTCTAAATATTAAAAAAATAGACAACAAACGCTTTTTATTTTCACAAAACTGCGGCTTTTCTCTATATTGACGTTTAGCGCCATTTTTGAAATAAGCGTAGACAGCGCTGGCTTTAGATAAGACTAAACTTGACCTAACAGTCATGGGTAACAACTGGGAACTCACAGCAGTTATAAAAATAGCATATTATTCGCAAAAAAGCATCATTTCATAAAAGACATTCCTCCAGTTTGTCCGGCTCACTACCGCCCTCTACGAGCTGCTTTGGCAGCCAATCACAGCTCTGTAGTAAGTATTATTATTAGTGGTCACTATTTTGAACATTTATTGCAAATCCTGTAATGCTGCAAAGAAGTACTTTGCATTAATTTTGTGAATAAACATATTTTTTTCTAACGTCTCATATTTTCAGCAGCGGTTCAAATATAGTTCTATATTTCTATAGTTCCTTTTTTATACTTATAAGTATAAAAAAGGAACCCATTTCTACCTTCACGGACTTAAACACGTCATTTTAGACCCTACATTCCTAAACAAACAATATATGTCTTAGCGCGCTCAACCACCACTTAAGTTCATTCCATGATCTTAGAATATATACGGAAAACGAAAAGAAATAACAAGTAGATGATAAAATTAGTCAATACCTGTTATTTTCCAGCAAATAATGATTAATATCGTGCACGTTATATAGTATGAACTACGATCCACAACTAATTAGTAAATTAATATACTAAGGTAAGATTCATAGAAGAATTATACTTAGATAAGAATCATAGAAGAATATACTTAGGTAAGATTCATAGAAGAATATACTTAGGTAAGATTCATAGAAGAATATACTTAGGTAATAATCATAGAAGTATATACTTAGGTAAGAATCATAGAAGAATATACTTTGGTAAGAATCATAGAAGAATATACTTAGGTAAGAATCATAGAAGAATATACATAGGTAAGAAATATAGAAGAATATACTTAGGTAAGAATCATAGAAGAATATACTTAGGTAAGAATAATAGAAGAATATACTTAGGTAAGAATAATAGAAGAATATACTTAGGTAAGAATCATAGAAGAATATACTTAGGTAAGAATAATAGAAGAATATACTTAGGTAAGAATCATAGAAGAATATACTGAGGTAACAATCATAGAAGAATATACTTAGGTAAGAATCATAGAAGAATATACTTAGGTAAGAATCATAGAAGAATATACTTAGGTAAGAATAATAGAAGAATATACTTAGGTAAGAATCATAGAAGAATATACTTAGGTAAGAATCATAGAAGAATATACTTAGGTAAGAATCATAGAAGAATATACTGAGGTAACAATCATAGAAGAATATACTTAGGTAAGAATCATAGAAGAATATACTTAGGTAAGAATCATAGAAGAATATACTTAGGTAAGAATAATAGAAGAATATACTTAGGTAAGAATAATAGAAGAATATACTTAGGTAAGAATCATAGAAGAATATACTTAGGTAAGAATCATAGAAGAATATACTGAGGTAACAATCATAGAAGAATATACTTAGGTAAGAATAATAGAAGAATATACTTAGGTAAGAATCATAGAAGAATATACTTAGGTAAGAATAATAGAAGAATATACTTAGGTAAGAATCATAGAAGAATATACTGAGGTAACAATCATAGAAGAATATACTTAGGTAAGAATCATAGAAGAATATACTTAGGTAAGAATCATAGAAGAATATACTTAGGTAAGAATAATAGAAGAATATACTTAGGTAAGAATCATAGAAGAATATACTTAGGTAAGAATCATAGAAGAATATACTTAGGTAAGAATAATAGAAGAATATACTTAGGTAAGAATAATAGAAGAATATACTTAGGTAAGAATCATAGAAGAATATACTTAGGTAAGAATAATAGAAGAATATACTTAGGTAAGAATAATAGAAGAATATACTTAGGTAAGAATCATAGAAGAATATACTTAGGTAAGAATAATAGAAGAATATACTTAGGTAAGAATCATAGAAGAATATACTGAGGTAACAATCATAGAAGAATATACTTAGGTAAGAATCATAGAAGAATATACTTAGGTAAGAATCATAGAAGAATATACTTAGGTAAGAATAATAGAAGAATATACTTAGGTAAGAATCATAGAAGAATATACTTAGGTAAGAATCATAGAAGAATATACTTAGGTAAGAATCATAGAAGAATATACTGAGGTAACAATCATAGAAGAATATACTTAGGTAAGAATCATAGAAGAATATACTTAGGTAAGAATCATAGAAGAATATACTTAGGTAAGAATAATAGAAGAATATACTTAGGTAAGAATAATAGAAGAATATACTTAGGTAAGAATCATAGAAGAATATACTTAGGTAAGAATCATAGAAGAATATACTGAGGTAACAATCATAGAAGAATATACTTAGGTAAGAATAATAGAAGAATATACTTAGGTAAGAATCATAGAAGAATATACTTAGGTAAGAATAATAGAAGAATATACTTAGGTAAGAATCATAGAAGAATATACTGAGGTAACAATCATAGAAGAATATACTTAGGTAAGAATCATAGAAGAATATACTTAGGTAAGAATCATAGAAGAATATACTTAGGTAAGAATAATAGAAGAATATACTTAGGTAAGAATCATAGAAGAATATACTTAGGTAAGAATCATAGAAGAATATACTTAGGTAAGAATAATAGAAGAATATACTTAGGTAAGAATAATAGAAGAATATACTTAGGTAAGAATCATAGAAGAATATACTTAGGTAAGAATAATAGAAGAATATACTTAGGTAAGAATAATAGAAGAATATACTTAGGTAAGAATCATAGAAGAATATACTTAGGTAAGAATAATAGAAGAATATACTTAGGTAAGAATCATAGAAGAATATACTGAGGTAACAATCATAGAAGAATATACTTAGGTAAGAATCATAGAAGAATATACTTAGGTAAGAATCATAGAAGAATATACTTAGGTAAGAATAATAGAAGAATATACTTAGGTAAGAATCATAGAAGAATATACTTAGGTAAGAATCATAGAAGAATATACTTAGGTAAGAATCATAGAAGAATATACTTAGGTAAGAATAATAGAAGAATATACTTAGGTAAGAATAATAGAAGAATATACTTAGGTAAGAATCATAGAAGAATATACTTAGGTAAGAATCATAGAAGAATATACTGAGGTAACAATCATAGAAGAATATACTTAGGTAAGAATCATAGTAATCAATGTATAGAAATATCTGAAAGGCAATTTCAATGGCATTTTGAACGAAATTGTGGCATTCAAACTTTATTGGAAAAATATAAATCAAAAATGAATTTTTTTTTTTTTTGGCAGACTAAATATCATTCATCAAGATAATAAATAATTTAAAAAATAAATTGCTTGAGACACATTAATATATAAATATCTATCTTTGAAAAAGATTACAGTTATCTAGCTAAATTTTAACCTTATTATTCAATCAGATCATTTCTACCAAGACCTGGTCGAATTAACGAAAACACTTGGTTAACAGCCATAAAATTAACCATTAAATCAAAACTGTTGCACTAAATTGATCCATTTTAGCCACGTATTTGCATAACCCAAGAAAACGTCTTTCACTTTACAGCATCAATGTAACTATTAAATCACAACTATTACATTTAATTCGTTTATTTACACTTAAAATTGGCTTAAGTCAATGTAAAATATTTCGATTCTTACAAAATTATCTGCTATTAAGACAGATCAATTACTAGCACGAGAATGCATTCTTAGTTTTCTTGATATATTTTCTTCATATTGTCTCCTTATTTGGAAGAACGTAACTCTAGCACCAACTTGATGTAAATTTCATAACTGGAAACTTTTTCAAGAATAAATTCTTATATTGGTACAGCTCAAGTTTAAAAATATTGATATGTGAGGTGAAAACATTCATATATGCTGTAAAAAAGTAAATATTTCACTATAACATTCTCTTCTTCTTGAGAAAATTACTGTTCTAGAACTCAATAAATCATCTATCAAAACAACCTGTATGGTTATTTATCATGAATGATGGCTAATTTTATTTCTTTGACGCATATTTAATACCATCCATCAGATTGCGTGGAAAAGAAGCATCAGATCCAAAAGGAAATCCAAGACACTTCATCAAACAACCATTCAATTATAGCCATAATCCTTTCAACAGTGCCAAGTTAAGGCTATATAATAGCCATTCATTAACCAATCATCTTACTTTCGGAAGATAAGGCTATTCATCACTTCTACTTTTGGGCATGTGACAAAACATGACCCTTGCATTTTCCACATTCGCCAAGAATCGTCGATTAGGGATGGTTCAGAATAATTCTAGGAATAAAAAAAGGTAAGGATTCGAACAAGATGATCTGTTTTTATGATGGATCTATCATCAGCTTTTACGGTACGTATGAATGATTCGGCCTTCTGAACCATTTCTTTGGTGACGGGCCCCCGACGTAATCATCCCCAACAGCAGAGAGGAAGGGTCCTAGCAAAATGCCCGGATCTTCTTCGACAAGAAATGGAATAAAAATAAACGAAATATTGAAAGGCAAAAAAATGTAAGGGGTGGATATTGACGAACGAGATTTTCTCAACATGAATAATGGAATAGGAGCGGGTTGTGTAGAATTTGGTCTGGATCATGACTCTTTCCCATCATTGCTTCGGCTTTGGTCTGGATCTCTCGAATCATTTTTCCGGGATTTAAAACCGGATTTTGAATTTACAATTGCAAAGATGAAAAAGAGTATTTTTTTTTTTTTTTGGTAAATCTCTCCCGAAACAGTTTTGTTGGGAACATTTTAAAATGTATTTTAACTTTTGAAATCTTGCTCTTTCCTTGTTTTTAATAATTTTGTTTATTCATTTTTTTTCGTATTAATAAGGGCTACGTTTCGTTCCGATCCAAATTTAAATTTATTTCTCTTTTAATAAATGAGACAGAAAATATGGATTTAATATAACTTTGTAGCTACCTGTCCTCCTTTGCATAATTATATATATAACATGGCGACAAAGAAAGTTTTCATTTATTTATTTATTCACGTGGAAGAAAAGCTGAAACCAACTGAGCTATAAGTTGGGAAGAATGAAAGGTTATAAGCGAATAGTTCATATCAACCAACAAAGTGTTCTATCTTAGAAAAGTAATTGTTTTTTAAAAGCATAATTAGTGTTTATTTTTTGCAAGTTCTTCTATTGCAAGTCATTTATTTCAATGTAACTTCCTAATGGTTATGTCATTTGACAGTTTTACTTATGGTAGCTCTAAATTCTGAAATTTATAATTGTGATTTTAACATAGTTAATAGTAATTGTTTTTTTTTAAAGCATAATTATTGTTTTGTTTCTGGAAGTTTCTCTATTGCAAGCCATTTATTTCAATTTAAAAATTTTAATTTAAATAACTAGATACTGACTAAAAACTCTAATTGCTCAAAGAGGAATTAGTTTTAAAGATTTTAAAAATAAGTTTAAATTTTTATGATTTTATGCTAGAACACTTTTAAATTAGGTTAACTTCGTAGCGATCATGGTTTACGCATCAAACCATTTAGCACTCAGAGCAATCTTTGGGGTTTGGGGAGCGTCAGCGAGCAGGGGGCGGAGAATAAAAGTTACTTAAAAGGTTTTATTACTTAACATTGTTTCTTTAAATACAAAAATAAACTATTAATATTTCAGTGTTAATAACAAGGCAAGGGCTTTAATTTTCTTCATTAAAATCTGAAATTTGAATAAAATAGATTCGCAATGTGTACCATAGTCACGGCCCTTAAGCATACTTCAGAAAGGTGCCTTGTGCTTAAGACGGTGACTATAACCTTGTAAAAAAGTATCGACAATATTAGTCACAAAATAATATTTATGCAAAAAACCAGCAAAAACGCATCTTTCTTATTAGTGAATCTGGCAAATAAATCACTAATAAGTAAGGTGGACTAAAAAACATTAATATTTGTTTAATTGTGCAATGAAACTTAAAAGCGTTTCGAAATAACATTTTAAATTCTCCTGGAATCAAACAAGTTTCGATATTTTCAGTACCTTCAACCTCGGCAGTGATTTCGCGGATTTTGGCAGCGTTTTTGTTTTTTCTTCATTTAAATATTTATTTGCGACCTTATTGTTCGCATTATTTTTCACTTCATTTTGAACATCGGAAAAACGCATATTAAAGGGATATTTA
This sequence comes from Parasteatoda lunata, assembly GCA_949128135.1. Classification (NCBI taxonomy): domain Eukaryota; kingdom Metazoa; phylum Arthropoda; class Arachnida; order Araneae; family Theridiidae; genus Parasteatoda; species Parasteatoda lunata. The sequence continues at coordinate 58,548,078 of OX421979.1, read as the reverse complement.
CAGAATACCCTGTAGTATACTTTATTATTTCAAAAGCACAAGCGTAAATAATGTTCAGCCAATAATAAAAATTGATTATTTCTTCTTAATATTGCCACACATCAATATTTACTCCTTTGCAATAAAAATTAGGTTTGGGAAACAACTGTTGTCGCCATTTTTTGGAAAAAAAATTACTTTATTTCTTTTTTATTAAAAAAATTAATTTATTTCTTTAATAACCATACATTTATTTTTGAACACTTATAGGATATATTGGAGCAAAAATTTTTTCCCTGATATATATATATATATATATATATATATATATATATATATATATATATATATATATATATAGTAGCTCATTCGCTAATTTTATTTTTAATATATAACTGCATAATGGTAGCTCGTAATCAAATTTTATTTTCAATCTCAAATAAACCAAAACTTTTTTTTCAGACATTAATATTAAAAATTTAATAAAAGGGTGTGGAATCACATTAATGATTCATTGTGTGCTAACACCAAGTCTTACCTGGGCAGGAAATGACACGTTTTACGGTTTGTGTGTGTGTGTGGGAAAAATTACGAAATCTTTTACGAGCTTACACACAAAATTTACGATTTCCGTTGGTGGGAACTTTTAAGAGAACGTTTCCACAAATAATCTAAAAGCGGACAACGGAGATGTTTGTGTTTCTATTTTGGAAACACTTATTGCCACCTAAACAAACAATTAATTGTCGTGGCACGCGTTCATTAAAAGATTTAATAGGTTACAAAATAAATATGCCTTTAAAATAATTGTAGGGTGTCAAATAATGAGATTAAATAGTCGAGTGGTTTGGTTTCCGCAAATGACAAAGAATAGGAAAAGATGGAAATTTGAGTTAATGAGGCTTTCAAATTGAATATGCAATTTAACGTTCATTTTCGACACTATCACTATTCTTAACATGAAAAATTTAAATAAATTCATTTATCCATATATCAATTAATTTCATAAGAATTTCTTATAAGTTATTTTCATTCTGTCTTGAAGAGTTATAGTAGACAACTACGTAAGGGTGTCTTAAATTAAATTGACGGTTTTTAAAAATAAAAAAAAAAAAATAAATAAAAAAAAAAAAACGGTTAAGGACTCAAGTTAGTTTTAATATTATGTATGAATTCAAAATATCATTAGCCACAGTTTTTCAAAAGGAAAATTTCGTGAAGGGTCTGTTTGTATGATAAAATATTTTGCAAACGATCCGTTTTAACTATGAACAACTTTGTGAAGTGTCAGTTTTCGTAACAAAATAATGTAAAAGGTTCGTTATAATAATAATAAATATATAAATAAAAACTGCCAAAAATCCATTAATGAATCTAAATTATTCCATAAATGATTCACAGATTAACAACAATTTAAATGTAGTTATCAGGAGTAGTTATCAAATGTAGCCAAGAAAAGGCATGCACTGTTACGAGTAATTATTGCTTTTTCAATTTTTCAAAGCGTCCCTAAATGCATACAATTACGTTCTTTTTCTTTTTTAATTTTTATTTTATTTTTATTTTATAAAATTATTTTTTTCCAAAAAAGTCTTTACGAAATGTTACACACTAATTGTTTCCTTCATGCGAATGAATAATAACACCATTATGATCAAATAAAATAATTGCTCAAACCCTACACAATGGGTCGCAGCAAAAGCTTTCTAGATGAAGAAGGAAACAATTATTTTTAATAAAAATAATTCAATATTTTTTCAAGGAATAAAGAAAATAAATCAAAATAAACTAAAAGAAAAATGACTTCTCGGTAAAAGTGAGCAAAAATAAACAACTCACAAAAAGCACCAATGGAACAAGACAAATTCTTGGATAAAATAATGTCAGAAGTTTGCAGGCAGCCTGACAAAGCAGACGAAGAAGAAAACCTGCCAAAAGCAGGGCTCCCTGTGACAAAGAATGATTGCTCAAAGAATCACTCAAATTGAGCCTTGCCCACAATACCTCTCCATAAGAGTAATGATAAAAATATACGAATGAAAAAGAAGTAAAAAAAAAAAAAAAAAAAAAAAAAAAATACATGCAAAAAGTTGCTTTCGAAGAAAATTGGAAAAATTCACAATAATATGTTTTTTCAAAGATCGATGATTATCTAAATGTTATGAGGAATGATTTGTTTAATCTGTTGTAAAAATACGGCGTACGACTTTTTATAGCCTTTACATCGAAAAATAGATTTAAAATTTAATGTCTCTATAATAACGCATGGATTCTTTACTGACTGTTTAATATTGTTTGGTTTTTTACATAAATGCTACAATGCCACGATGGCTTAGGACAGTGTTTCCCAAACTTATGACTTTTGTGTACCCTTTCAAAATTTTTCGTAACGCCGTGTACCACTAATAAAAAAAATGAATGTATTTTTTACTATAAAAAAAATTGCACAAAAGTTAAAAATCATAACTGGCTGTTGACACCACTAATTATTAACTGTTAACTCTGCAAAAAATAGCTAATAAAAAAATACGTAATCGTCAATTTTCATGGCAAGATTTTTTTTTTTTTTTTTTTTTTTTTTTAAATTGACATTTTAACTTGTTGCAAGATATTTCGCATATGAACTCGTACCCCCGCTAAACTGTTCCTGTACCCCTGAGGTACGCGTACCACACTTTGGGAAACACTGGCTTAGGACAGTGTTTCCCAAAGTGTGGTACGCGTACCCCCAGGGGTACGGAAACAATTTAGAAGGGGTACGCGTTCTTATGCGAAATATCTTGCTACAAAGGATAATTTCAAAAAATTTTATTAAAAAAAAAAGCTAGCCATGAAAATTTACGATTACGTATTTTTCTATTGGCTATTTCTTGCAGAGTTAACAGTTAATACTTAGTGGTGTCAACCATAGAGTTGAAATACTGGTGTCTTATCAACTCTATGGTGTCAACAGCCAGTTGTGATTTTTAACTTTATTCTCCATTCTAAATAAACATATTTTTAAAAAATACATTAATTTTTTTATCAGGGGTACACAGCGTTACGAAAGTTTTAGAAAGGGTACACAAAAGTCATAAGTTTGGGAAACACTGGCTTAGGAGATAGAGCGTTCACCTTCCAATAAGGTGAATCCCAGTGAAGACTGGTCGATACAAATTCCGCATCCGCCTTGCACCAACCACAGTGCTGCCGTAAAATATTCTCAGTGGTAGATGGATCATGGGTTAGACTACCCTTGCCGTCTGGCTAACCATGGCAGGTTTTCGTGGTTTTCCTCTCCATATAACGCAAATGAGGGTCAGTTCCATCAAAAAGTCCTCCACGAAGGCTAATTTCTCCCAATACTTGATCCAAGAGTTGCGTTGTCTTCTGGATTGGGTTCAAAATTACAAGGCTACGGATTTGAGCATTAGCAGTCGTAAACGCCAAAACTTGGGTCGGCTGTTCAACGACGGTTATAAAATTAAAAAATATATAAAATAAATGCTACAATGAAGCAAAAGAATAGGTTTTGACGTTTTATTACAGTGATTTGTTCGATTTGGATAGCATTTTTATTTTTTCCTCTCCATCATATTACTTCATTTTTGACAAGGATTTTAATATTATATAGTAAGGGTTGTCGTTAAGGAACATCCTGTATTGCTTTCTTCAGAATTAGATATTTTACTCTAATGATTTCAAAACAACATCAAAATTATTTAATTTTATGTGAAAAATTTAAAAACTACCAAATTTCAACAATGTTACACTGCAAAAAATCACGAAAGGATACATATTTATAAAAGAAGGCAGTTAAAAAGAAGAACTATTCCCAAAACTTCAAAATAATAGCTCTATTTTCTGTTAAACTAAATTATTTATTCAGTATTTGTTTTTATATCTAATCAGCAATATTGTATTATTTAAATTCATATTTAATATTGATGATTTTGATAAACTACTTTTTAGTTTAAAAAGAAAATTACTAAACATTTTCAAAAACTTTCTATAATAAATAATTTTTGTTAATTCATTATTTTTAAGCATTACTTATACACCTGGCTATTTTAAAATCTCAATTGTACCAAAAGTTTACATTAATTTTTGTTGATAATGAATCGCATTTTATGTGATAAATAATTCCCTTTTTTTAGTTTGTTTACTTTATTACTTGATTTAATTACTTAATTATTTAACTGATTTCTGAGGTACAGCTATAAAATATAGAAAGAGTCTGTTAGTTTTACAATAAAAAAAAATCACCTTAAAATAAATATAAAATTGGTTACTAAGTTTGGTTCAAGTTACTGTTAGAACAGTCAGAAAGAAATAATAAAAAACAATTATTTTTCCACAAATCAATAGTAGTGATTTATTACCTAATTTAAACAGGCATTTCCGATTTGCAACATTTTGTATGTATAATAGAAACAAAACAAAATATAAATAACTATAATAATATTTCAATAAGTTTCAAAAATATACAACATTTTCCCAAAAATATACAATGCACTATTTGTTTTCACCAGCAAACCGAAAAACTGAAGAAACTAAAATTGTGCAAATAAATTTAAAACTTTTTTTTAAAAAAACTATCTTTCATAAGTTACGAATAGGTTAATATGCAGACCTTTGGTTGAACCTATTTTATCTCTTCCAATTTTATTTTCTGAAACAAGATTTAGAAGGGAACAAAATTGTTCTTTTACGACCTTACCTCAAAATCACAACAGCGGGATGTTCGAAAGAGGGGGGAGGTGAAAGAGGGAGTTAAGAGCCCCCACCCCTACGGCCAAACAAAATATTCGCATTTATTTGGGAGGCAAAATAAATCTCTTCTACGTTTATACTCATGAAAAAGAAGCTCCAAAATTTCGGTTTTTATATTCTTTCAATTTTTTTTTCTAGCCTGAGAAAAAAGCACCTTGCCACGTGATATATTTTTGAATTTATAGAGAAATTTACCTCAAAAAAAGAAAGAGATTTTATTTAAAAAAAAAAAGGAATAGAGGTAGGTCTTCGAAATAAAGGTTCTTTGTTCTTTATATCTGTAGTTTCTAATATATTCGAGCATAGTTGAGGAACGAAACACTTTTAGAGAAAACGCCACCAAGTCATAAAAGTTTACAAACAAATTAATAAAAAAAAGAACTTTTCTCAACTTTCACAATTTATCTTACAGCAGTATAGAATCATGTTTAACTGATGAATTATAGCGCAATAATGAGAATAACACGAAAGAGTTGACAACCAAAAAATGGATCAGGACAAAAGTCAATGAAAAAATTTCATAGCCCCCTTATATTGTTCGTGCTAAAAATTTCAAGAAATAATAAGAGTTTAGTTTAATTATATTCTATTCATAATATACGATATTTTTTATATGTATAACCTCCATGGTGGCTCAGGGGATAGAGCGTCCGCCTTTCAACGAGGCGACTCAGGTTCGAATCCCAGCGATGGCTCGTCCATACAAATTCCGGACCTGGCTCGCACCTACCACATTGCTGACGTAAAATATCCTCAATTGTAGACGGATCATGAGTTTGAGTCCCCCTGCCGCCAGGGTAATCATGGGACGTTTTCGTGGTTTTCCTCTCCATGTTACGCGAATGAGAGTTAGTTCCATCAAAACGTCCTCCACGGAGGCAAATTTCTCACAATACTTGAGCCAGAAGTTTTCATCGTCTGGATTAGGTTCAAAATTACAAGGCTACGAGTTGAACATAAGTAGTCGTAAACCCAAAAATAGGGTCGTCAGTTCAACGACGGTTATAAAATAAAATATATGTATAGAAAGTTGAAATACACATAAACATGCATATATAACATGCAGGGTATTCAGCAATGATATGATTTCACTAAATATTAGAATCTTTGACAAAAAGGAAAGCAAAAAATATGCATTTTGCGGGTTTAATTAATTTATATGAATGAAAAATCAGGTTCTAGGCTACCAGGCACTTATCATCGTAAAATTCATTGCGTTTAATTCATTGTTTGTTGTTCAGTGCATTACCAAAACATTTCTCGACAAAACTACATCTATACCTTACATTTCAAGTTTAGGCATTAATCCAGTTCAAAGTACTTAGCGTATTATTTATAATGCGTAATGCAGTAAGAGCTACATTATTTCTGCAAATTGGTTAAAAAATATATCACGCATTTAAAAAGTACGAAATTTTTTAAAACAGTGTTTTTTTTTTAGTGACGAGCCACTTAGTTAGCAATGTTAAATGACCTTATTAGCTGCAATTTAAAAATCAATTCGAATATTACTTCCAATTAGTCATTTAAAATTTGTATAATAAAATAAATTTCTGTAAAAAAGTTTTTTTCTCCTTTTTTGATCAAAATAAAAATAAAAAAAAATAATTTTCGAACAAAAATGCCCTTATTTTTATAATACTTTATACAAATTCACCAGAAGGCCAAGCACTCATGTTAAGATTTTGGCAAAAGAACGTACAATTTATTCATCTTTTCAATTCATAGAATACCATAGAACATTTCCAATAAATATTTCTTTCACAGTTAAGCCCTTTAGAAGTTTTCATAGTCTGGAACTCAAATAATTTTGTTCTCTATTTCTAATTCCTGTTTCCCTTTTTTGCAAAAAAACTCAGAAGTAACTAAAAATCTTTCTTTTTGTCATGTTCTTTGGCGGCTTTTGGCATAAATTTAAGCAAAAGAGCGTATAATTATCGTTCACATTCAGTAAATAACTACTGTACAGTTCTTTCACGGTTTAGCCCTTTAGAAGAAGTTATTTTGTTCTTCTCCGTCTGGAATTCACTTGGGAACTTTCACTTTCACTTGAGAACTGTAATTTATGTCTTCGACCATTAATTTTATTGATTTCACGATTACTTCTAGACTAAAGCGACATTGTTCGGAATCATGCCAAAAGTTGTCTGTTAGAAGGCGATCAAATAAAACTGCAAAATGGCACTTACTTTGACTCTAATCATTTACGATAATTTAATACTTTAATTGAAGATAGTATTTTTATACACGCAACTTGCGAGAATGGATATTAAAAGCAATTTTTATTCGACTCTCGGGCGAGATTGGAACTACTCCAAAAATTGGAAATATCAGCGTTATTATTAACGATCCTCATTTCAAATTGCTGTGTGCCTGGACATTGTTTTTGAAAAAATATTGAATGCTGGTATTTTCAATATGACTAGCCTGTGACTCAACATTGTTTGTCTTTAAAAAAAAAATAATAAACTCAACTTTATTTGACATATTTCTTCGCTAATTCTAAAATGTCAGGCATATTTCTTTACAATTGGATACCTGCAAGTAATGTCACCGTAGGTGGCATTTGATGATTCAGAAGCCAATCAGGTTCGGCACACACGTGTGACGTCGCTTGCAGGTATCCAATTAAATCTGATTAAAATCCTCTGGTTCGGTATAATAACTTCACTTACTTTCGAGTTACCAGTATCCAATTTTAAAATTGTTTGGCATATTTATTCCAATTTAACAGTGTTTGGCATATTTCTTCGCCAACAAGGAAACAATACTTAGTCCTTTTTACTTTTGAAATTTAAACTCTTCGTACTTGGTACTTAAAATATGAACTGTTTCCTTCAAAACATAGGATATTTAGTAACATATTTGAAATTTTTGAATAGGTGTCATGCGTTTATTATTCAATCAATACTCACTCTTAATACTATATAAATTTTGAATCCTATAATTTCGAATTTCAACATTCAAATTGAATTTTGAATTTAAAACAATGATTTAATTTCCTTTCCACAAAGTTAATAAATTTTGTGGTTATATTTCGTTACAGGATGACATATAATACCAGAAGTTACCAATCTTCCAAGTGACTGATCTACGACAGTACATCTGTATTAAATCCTACCAGCCCACATCTTGTGTGGCCATATTAATCTTCAATATAGTCTGGGCTTTCATTGAGCAAAGTTGGCGAGATATAAAACCGCCAATTCTCAGCGAGTTCCTACACGCGCGAGAGGCAACGAATGTCAAATTATTGAAGGATTTATCGCCAGAAACGTCAGTGGCAGTCTTATAAACATAATATCACATATATTTAGGAGATATTCCGGATATTAAAGACTTGCTACTATATGAACTGGGCATCTCCATAAAAAGGAATGAGGCCAGAGATTTTATACGATATCCTTATAATCAGCAAGGGGAAAAATGGGAGATGGCATGGACTGGGAAAGAATGTCAGATATATCCTTTTTTAAGGCCTCTCCGAACAAGCAAGTCTAAATATAGAGATATTATGAGGTTTACTTTCTTTTCCCCTAAGGCTGATTACGAAATAATCTTTAAGTCCTTCGTTAGTGAAGCTGGAGATATATTGCACTTGAGTTCAAGTTGAGATTGCAAGCAAAGAAAAATGAGATATGCATGTATATTCAAAAATATTGTATAAATAGTATGCAAGTCTAGATAAAAGTTGTGGTAAAAGTTACTTTTGGTAAAAACTGTAATTCAGTGTTAACAATAAAAGATTTCATTTGATTAAAGTTTAATGATCCGTAAGATGGTTAAGAGGTTTACTTTCTTTCTTCATTAAGGCTGATTGCGAAAAAATCTTAGTCCTTCGTTAATGAAGCTGGAGATCGATATATTGCACTTGAGTTCAAGGGAGTTGAGATTTCATGTAAACGATGATCAGATTTGCAAATATATTAAAATTATTTTATTATTAATTATTATTTTATTATTTAATATTGTATAAATAGCATGCAAGTTCAAATAAAAGTTATTATAAAAGTTACCGTAAAACTTAAGGTAAAAGTTATGTTATGTTTAAACTGAAACTGTGTTTTAACAATGAAAAACTTGATTGATTGAAGTTTAATGGCCTAGGAGCTGGGCAAGGTTTACTTTGGTCCATTCTAAGACTGATTATGAAATAATCTTGTTCTTTCTTTATAAAAGTTGGAGCTAGGAAAAAATGCAAATAAATTGAGAAGAATTGAACTTGAAATGGAGATGAATAAGTTGGGATGCTTGGCGCTTGCATGCAAAAGAAACTCAAATATATCATGTTTAAAAATATTTTATAAGTAGCATGCAAATTTAGATAAAAGATAAGGGCAAATTAATGTCTATTTAAAAGTGAAATAAGAATACAAGGCTTGATTGATTAAAGTTTAATGGCCTAGGAGACGGATTCGGCTGTACTGCACAAAATTAAAAGCAAAAAAGAGATCATGCGCATTAAAGGAGCAAATAAGCACGGCAAGTAACAAACCAAAAAACTAAGTTTGATTGATTAAACATTTTTTCTCAGAAAAATCAGTTCAAAGCGGAACCGTAGAAAGTACCTCGATAGTATGGTTCATACGATGCAAATTTGCTGCAACCTTAATAAAATATTAAATAATGCCAGAGTTTTGTTTGTGTATAGTGTAATCAAGTTTAAGAATAAGAGTTACGAAAATATGGTTCAAATTAGTACCATATTAAGGTTGCAGAAATTTAAACGATATTATGGTTCAACGATAAAATTCTACTATGTATGTATAATTTGATAACCAAACGCCTGAGAACTGTTAAACTACGCATCTAGTCGCGCACATTACCTAAAAAAGAAATTTTGAAAAACAATTAATAGTGCAAAACAAATAAAAGTTTCTCTTTTGCTCCTTCTCTCTCTATATATATATAGATATGGGCCGCCATACTTTCTTGATTATTTTTTTCTTGATTATTTATTTAGATTATTCATTTTATACCTTTTTTCATCGACTCCTTCCTAATATCGTCATTATCGAATCATTCCCAATTTCGTGTTCATTTAAATAAATGTAAGTTATTTCTTAATAAATATAAATATATTTTAATATTGCCATCGCTTGCCTACGTTTCTTCCAAAACTGAAATAGTTCCTATATATTTTTCCAATTTAATATCTTGCCAAGTAAAACATAAATAAAATAAAAATTGTTGCAAAATTTTAAATTAATAAAAAAGAAAGAAGAAATGAAAGCGAGAAAAAAAAAAGGAAGAGAGAAAGAAAGAAAAACAACTTTGCAAACATCAAAAGAAACACAGTTCCAAATTTTCTTCCCCTTAAAGTGGCAACGATACAAGTGGCAACGATTTTTATATTCAAAAAAAAGAAAAAATGCTTATTCATGGAAATTTCTTTTAATAAGATTAGAAAAACAATACTTTTTCACACCGAAAAACACTGCACCAACTTTAAACATATCCCAACTATCTTTCCCTTCCAAAACTAAATCGACCACAAGGGGAAGCATGATAAATTCACCTGCCCTTTTACCCTCCCACTGCACTTCCAATGCCCCGAAAACAAAACTGGATCCGGAAATTCAACCAGAAAGCTACAATGGAAACGGGAATCATAACATTTTCCAACAACCCAACCAAAACCAGATTCAAAATCAGATTTCCCACCTACGAACATGCACAAAATCGGGTTATCGCACACAAATGCAGTTCCCCTAACAAATTCCTAAACAAGCGACGAGAAACTTCCTTATCAACAAACCAATTGTGCGATCCGCTCCCTTTATACTGCCCCCTAAATTTGGATTCGAACGTGGGTAAGCGATTTACGGGAATATATCTCCAGGGTAGGGGTGGAGGAGGCAAACATGGGTGAGGAAAACAAAAGTGTGAGCTTCCGTTCTGGAGTTTCCGTCATTAACTACTTCCTCATTTACGGAAAAGTCTCCCGTAATTTTACAGGATAGAGAAGAAGAATGATTCGGGAGAGATTGAATCGAACATCCGGTCCTTTTTATTCCTTGATCTCTTTTCTGTGGGTGTATCACTGGAGGATTTATTTCACCGCAGGAATTCGTTTTATTTTTGTTCGAATTCTTTTTCTTCTTCTTCTTTTTCTACTGGATTTCTGGTAAAGAATAAAACACGGGCCTGATAAATATCGTTTGGTAGTAGAATGGAAATATATAATTAAAGTGATAACTCGTATGTAAAGAGTGTTAAGGTAAAGTGCAAAAAAGTCTTACAGTAAAGAGCAAGATAACCTTACTTGTAAAAAAGTCAACACTATTATAAATATGGCAATAAAGTGTAAAAAGAAGATAAATAAAAAAAAAAAAGGCCTTAATATGAAAAACAATCCATTTCCAGGTAAAGTAGAGTCTTACTTGTATCAATCTGGTTATTAAGCAAAAACAATAGTTATATAGTTTTTAATAAATGAAGTGAGGAGAAAAACACAACTCCTAAAATGGAGTAATAAACAAAGTCACCTGTGTTACAGTGGGTGAAAAAATTGAACAACCACAGAGAAATATGAAAGGAAATCAAATAAGGGAGATTAAGTACGAATACTACCATACTGGATTTCTGGAAAAGAATAAAAAAACACGGGCCTGATAAATATTTAACTACTATAAATTAAGAAAGAACTGACAATAGAGGGAGAAACGAATTCAACTAAAACGATGTCATATAAAACAAATTTAATTACTGCCGAAAATTGGAAGTAAATTCAATAGCTTCAAAAGAATAAACTAACTAAAGTATCACTGGGATAAGAAACGAATTCAAGTATACTACAATGAAATAATAAGCTAAGAGTGCTGCAGTGAGAGGACCGAAACACAGTTCGATATGAAATAAACTCGAAGTACAACCTGGGATAAGAAACGAATACAAATATCCTCCGCAAGGATACAAAAAGAACTTAACCATCACAGATGGATAAGAAAAGAACTCAACTACCATAATGGAAGCTGCAAGTGAGTTCATACAACCTAGTCCTGTTATGAAGTCATACTATTCATACTTTGGTTCAAAGAGTTTATACCTCCAAGAAGGATTATCGCTGTTATAGTTGGTGACATATATATACTGTTTGTCTACGATAGGTACTCTGCCAGACATTCGCCTGGAGCTGTGGTGGTGACTATGGTAACAAGGTATGATTATTTCAAGCAGGGATGCAGGATCCCTCTTTAAGACTGGTTTCGACAAAAGAAAAGGAGACCTCTTCATCGAAGCCACCCTCCCTAAAATGCCCTCTTCTTGTTTCCATAACACCAGACTGCCGCAGACTTAGTGGCGGTCAGAGTACCTATCTTAGACAAACAGTATATATATATATGCTCCTTCGATGCCTCCAACACCACTGCCCATTCCAGCAGTAAGTCCCATGCCTCCCATGGACATGACTTCTTGAATATGGGACCAACAACCTTAGTACGTGTAAATATTATTGATGAAAGGATTAACAAAATTTTCGCCAAAAAAATTTCATTAAAAAGTTGGGTTTTTTATAGTTTCATTTCTAGGAAACAATGAAATTTATTAAACCAAAATTTTGGATCTTGCTGTTTAATATCTCATACACTTTTTAAAATTTCTATTTTGTATAAATTTTTTATTTTTTTAAAATATACATTTTTTTTTTTTAATCAGTAAAACTCGATAGCTGCAATGATAGGAACAAACTTAACTACCACAGATGGATAAGAAACGAACTCAAACTTCTTTTGAAAAATAACTCAACGGATTCGAAAGAGAAACGAACTAACTGCTACTATAATTAGTAATAGACGTAATTGCATTGATATTAAACATACCATTTAGAAATTATTGAAACTCTAAATTTTTTAGATCAACAAATTCATAAAAATTCTGTGAGTTTACTTTTCAACCTCAGTTAAGTACAACACTCCCTGGATCGTGGAGGTTAAAGGCTCCAAAATTTTAAGATCAACGACATGATGGTTTCAATTGCGAATCTAACATACACCGAGATAGGACACCAATATTCCACAATGACAAGCTCTGTGCTTTAACAAATATGCTGTTAGGTCTCAATCTCTGTTAACACTCATTCGAAACATTTCAAGTACACACACACACAATGCAATTAAGCTTTAAATCTTTGTTTTACTTCGAATTTTCGAATAAAACTAAGATAAGAAGAAAAAAAAAATTGTGTTTAAATATTATTTTTATATCAGCAATAGAGGGAATAAAAAGATAACTTAATTTCTCACCTGTTCGTAAAATCGAACGCAAACGATTGTCATCTTTCAGATCTCGGAACTCAATTAAAAGGCAGGTACATCTGTTGCTTTATTTCCAATATCGCTTTACACCCTCTGGAGGTAGGAATTGTCTGATAATGCAATTCCCGACGAATAACACACCAGACGACACCATTTTTTTGCGACCCCTATCTTCCTCAACCCCGGACTTATATGCAATTAAGTATATAAAGAGTGCCCCGGGAGTCAACGGTGATCAGCTGAAAGGAACCAACTTTTTATTTCCGCTCTGAAAATATTATATAGAAATTCCATTCGGGGGGCGAATAAAAGGAGTCTGTATTGATACAGAAAAATGGATTTTTTTTTCTTCTTTTTGCTTTAAAAATATGTTTTGTAATTTTTTTTTTCTTGAGACAAGAAAGAAATGCGATTCTCTGGGGGTGAAAAAAAAGTCTCACTTTGGAATAAAGGAAAAAAAAAAAGTTCTTTATATAATAGACGCAAAAACTTATCAAAATAAGAAATGTAAAACTCTTTCTAAAGAAGTGCATCACATTTTGGAGGATGTATAACATTTAATGGAAATTTTTTGGCACATGTTTAAATTTTGGAAAAACTTTTAAATACTTCAGGAAATTCTTTGGAAAAAATCGTATCATAATGTGTATTGTGATATTAAATTTAAATTTACAAGTAGAATATTAAAATCAGCGAACCCATGGAAAAACTTTCACATTCTCAACTATATGAGTTCCAATATTGCATGCCAAAATTTTTATTTATGAATTTATTAAAAAAGATATAGAAAAAATTTGAAAAAATAGTTATTGATTGATATCTGATTTTTAATTAATATGCCTGACAAATACACATTGAATTATAAATATTTTTTTAAAAAACAAAAATATAGAAATCAGCAAAATAAAACGAAATCAGCTGGAAAAACTAGAGAAGTCAGCAGGAGTAGATTAATACCCTATTTTTCGCTGTTTGCTTAATATAGTCTTTAATGACTAGGCGTGTCTATATTGTTTCTTCTAACATCAATTTCGTGTTCTGAAATGTTTACATTGGATTGTGATGTTCATTGGATTGAGCTGATTCTGATATGTTTTCATTGGAAAGTGATTATGCCCAAAAAGGTGATTTTCAAACTTAATTGGATACCTAAATTTTGAATAAGCGACGCCACGCGTGAACAGTGCTAAAAAAATAATAAATAAATAAATAAAAATAGAGGACCACCCTGAATAACTTTTGTTCTAATAATCGGATCTTCGCGTTCAAGCACTCATTCTTAATGATTCGAAGGTGTGGCCTCTAATATGCTAATTAATCAGTGAAGACGATGCTTTAAATTACGAAATCAGACACGAAAACTTACATTCTTTGAATAAACATACCCTTTTATCAACTGATTTGGATTTTTGACACCCAAAATATAGGGGGTAACCGCGATATGGGAGTTTGGTTTGGATGGTGATCATAAGTTTGGACTCGTAATGTTAATTTTACTTTTTGCGTATTTCACCATATCTTGAGAACTTTTTAAGTGAATTGAACAAATAAAATTCGTTTATCTCAAGATAATTTCATATTCCTTTTTTGTTATTTCATTAAATAATAGTCGAAAAAATTTTGAATTGTAAGGTATATAATTTTTTACATCATTTTAAAGTATGCAATTTTACATGGCAAAATATAAAAATTTGAGCAAATTATGATTCAGTCACACAATTTTATAATTAAACATAATAATAACTATCATAATAAATGTTATATTCTAATCTCAATTTTTTATGATTTCTCAAAAACTTTTTCACCAACAGAAATTCTCTTTCTTATATTAAAACAATTTTATGATCATTTAAATTTTTTAAAGAGACTAATCAACATCTTGACATATTAACCAATTGACATATACTTCACAAAGTATTAATTAACTGGTGGTGAAATTTATAACAAAGAAGTTATTCGAATTCAAGAAGCTATTTGCAATGGATTTCAGTTCTAATTTCAAGAAGTTATTTGCAAAAAGATTTCATCAGTTATTTCTTTATGCTGTTCATTATAGTATCTCTGTTGTATACATAATACACAAATATTTAAATATTTCCAACCAATGTGCCAGAAAGTACCAGTAGCTTCATCACAAGGTAACAAATCTTTACAAACTCTACCACCTAACAAAGAAAAATAAATAAATAAAAATGGCACCCAAACAAATTGCTTCCAGGAAGACTGATTGCAACATCCCTAAGGTGCTTTTCGGATGCTGAAACTCCCATTTGGCGATAGACATCAACGTTGATGATGATCTGGGAAACCGATAACTGAATCACAGGGATTGGTCCTAGGGATCTGGAAAGATAGACTGCCTCGTTTATAATCCTAGTTGGCGACAAGAGGAAATGACTAGGAGAGAGCCCCCTGCTCCAGTTAATAATTACACACCTGATACAAAAGGCACATCAGATTGAGAAAAAGAAATGACAAACCTTGTCGTTGGCAACGGTCTATTAGGGAAGATGACAAGCGAGATATTGAATGATGTGGTTGGTGAAACTAGTAATTTTGAGATAGTTTGGGACATGTTTGGGCAATTTGTTATGAATTTTGTGCGTGCACGCCCTGCTTTGTGTACTAGGTAAACAAAGCGGTGTTTTAAAAAGGTCAAGATATATGCCGATTAAATATTGAATAAAGGGTAATGTTATATAGATTTTTTCCACCATAGTTTTAAATTTAGAAAGCAAAATTTTAGCAGTAAAGGATCGCGTGATTTATAGTGACGGTTATTTATGACTTATATCCGTCTTGTTTTTCTGTATGAGGTAAAAAAAAAAAAAAGTTAAAGGTCAATAAAAATATATAGATCATTTATTGAAGAATAGCTGTTTTTTATATACACAAATGATAAATCAGGTGAGGTTTTTTTTATGGTAAAATTAATTTATTATTAAATTCAATTTTAGACTTGCGAGCTACAATACATAAAAGAAACACGTAGACTAAAAATCGAGAAATAAAAATGCTACAGAATTTTACTTTTGTTATTTATTTTGTTATAGGATTATGTCTAGTCGTAATGTAATATTATAGGATTTAATGGAAAATAAAGGAATATAGATAGTCCAACAAATTAAAAAGCATAAAATCAAAATTATTGTTATTTTAACGTCCCAAAAGTGCTTATATGACCTTTAAATTGTGTTGGTAATTTGAAATTATCGAAGTTATATAAGATTTTGCAACGATTAAAATAGAGTGGATGAAATTTTATGATCTAATTTTGGTACCATCACTAATATTATGGCAATAATTTTTGCTAGGAAACAGTAAACATCAGATTAAACAATATTTTAAAATACATTCAACGTTATTAAATATATAAGCTAAATAAAAGTATTTGCTTTTATAGTGTAAAAACAGAAATAATTAGAACTTTGTTGTAAATTTTCTTCACAATTTAAATTATCTGCTTTTGCAACCACAACAAAGAAATAAATAAAAATTCAAATGCAATATTTCAAGTTCCAAACAGCTACAATGACATAAGAGTATGCATAATTTTTACATAATCACCCACATCTTCGTGGTTTGAAATTCGAATTGAAAACAACAATAAAATAGTTTCACGGGTCGTTACAAAATTCAAAATAAACTAATAGCAAAAAGAAACACGGAATGCATGAAAATAAACGTGTCACGGGTTCGTAAATTAAAACTTTCTCTGCGAGTTGCCGCTTTTTCAAGTGCACGGCCGTCATTTAAATGCAACACAAGTACACCTACTTTGTCCTTATCGACGGCAGTTCCTTTGTTTTAAAAGTATCAGGAGCTTTGAAATTACGAGAATGTCGCTATGTGGTGCTGATGCGAGTTGTTCTTGGCTATCTTCAAAAAGCAGCACACGTTGGGGGAAAAATTAAGGTCGTTCACCTGATGTGAAGGTCAAAAGAGCGTAAAAACGCGCGCAAGCACCGCCCGCACCCTTGGTCACACATTGGCGGTTAGGTAAACAAAAATAGAAAGATACTAGAACGCTGCTGGTCGATAGGCTGAAAATAATGATTGTTCACTTTCTTAAGCAGCAAAAAAAGGTAAAATAACTGAGCCAGTTTTTTTTAGTTTTTTTTTTTTTAAATTTAAGACTGAATTTTTTGATGGAACTCTGAAAACGAATCGTCATCACTGCTAATAAGAAATTAATGAAAGAATTTAGCACTTTATATAATAATCGTTTCTTACGATTGATTTTGTTCTCATCAAAAAAAAAAAAAAAATTAAATATGTGTAATATGTGAAAACCATGCATATTCATTAAAATTTTTAAGTAAAGTATATGCCAGTTTTTTTTTTTTTTTTTTTTTTTTTTTTCCTATGCAATAATCACGACAAAAATAATTACTTTTACAACAAAATCGATTAGAGAAATTATGTGAAAAATTTAAATATTCGTTAAGTGCAAACCATAATAATAAACTTTTAAATTACATTAAAAGCAGATCATTTATTGGTTTTCTGCGACAGGAGTAAACATAAAAAATAAATAAATAAAATTGCAAGAAACAAGGAAAAAAGCAAAGAAAAAAAAAAGAAAAAAAAAAGAAAAAAAAGACGAAAAGCATGATATAAAATATAAACATTCAATATTTTACGAACAACATTAGTCAGTTTTTACTGTACATAAGAAAAGTGTACATTTACAGGGGCTATCAGTGAAAATGAAAGTATGAAATACAATCAGAGCTTTTTAATTCACAGGAACATAAGAGATCGTGAAATTATCGTAACGAATATTAAATGAATAATCGGGACAATTATCAGTTTTCATAGCAAAATGCAAAACACTAAGGGCAAAGTACAATAAATAACAAAGGGGGGGGGGTAAGCATAAAATGCAAATAACGAATATTTAATATTTGAAACGGGACATTTGTCATTTTTCACTGTTACATACATGCCACAAAGGAAAAACCACATTCGCAGGGGCAAAAGAAAGCATAAAATGCAAATAACGAATATTTGATATTTGAAGCGGGACATTTGCCAGTTTTCACTGTTACATACATGCCACAAAGGAAAAACCACATTCGCAGGGGCAAAAGAAAACATAAAATGCAAATAACGAATATTTATTATTTTAAGCAGGACGTACGCCAGTTTCCACCGTGTAATCAATGACACATAGAAAAAGCACAACTGCAGAGACAAAAGAAGGCACAAAATTCAAATAACGATTATTTATTACTTTTAAAACATTTGACAGTTTTCACGGAGCAGCGCATGACACAAAGAAAAAAGCACATTTCCAGGAATTAACGAAAGCATGAAAGGTAAATTACGAATTTTTAATATTTCAAGCAGGACATTAACTAGTTTTCAGTACTCACATAAAAGAAAAAAAATACATTCAAATGTCCAAACAAAAGAATAAATAGCAAATATTTAATATTTTAAAGCGGGACATTTGCTTTCATAGTTCAAAAAGGAGTACACAAAAGGGAAATCTCGTGAAAAACACATATTGCACAAAGTTTCATTGAGTCAACTTAGAAAAAAAAATTTATTCAATAAATAAATAAAGGAAAACAAAACATCAATATTTAGCATTTCAAGTAAAGCATTTCTGCTAAAGCTTGTTGTGGGCCGGGATGGGGGGACAAGCAGGTTAAGTTCCACAATTTCGTGACCAACGGCTTGATTATATAATCATACCGTTAGTCACAAAATTGTGATATATCTGGTCACAAATACTTAATTACTTACTTTCAGTGTAAGTAAATAACAGTAAGTACCAATATATATATATATATATATATACAAAACTGACGGCATTTCAAAGGGATGCCAAAAATAGATTAGCAATGGCGGAAATTCCTTATTTTTGAGACAGCTAAAATTAAAATTCTTATCTGAGCAAACGATAAAAGTGTCCTGTAACTTATGAACTGATAATAAAGTGTAATATCCAAACAGAGTGTGCTTTATGATAACATCATGACTCATTAGATAAGACAAAAAGCAACATAAGAAAAATTTTCCGTTAAATATGTTTCATTTATATAAACCGTTGAAGAAACGAGCGAAATATTTATAGATATCTCTTGAAAAAATATCACCCGTTTCCGTTTTATATTTGAATCAAAAATTAGAAGAAAAAAATAAATCAGAGTTAAAAAATCAACAAATTTTATCCAAATTAACTAATTTGAACTACTAAAATTTGATTTGTTGAAACCACAATTTCAAATAAATGGATTAAAATCAGTGTCTAAATTCATCAATATATGTGATGCCAAATATGATAACATGATTTATACTATCTGTTAAAGATTAATTTTTTGAATAAAATATACAAATCAGTATATCAGTATGTTAGAATTATCAACTAATTTAAATCATCTCAAAAAAATTAAAATATTAGAATCAATAATACATATCAACGTTGAAACGTCTACACACCCAGATGAGCTTATTTTATTTAAATAAAGTACCAAAAAGAATAAACAATCTAAAAAAAAATTTATACGAATTAGTTGATATTAATAAATTGGTTCTAACGCTAAATTAAATAAACATTATTCAAATCAAGTGATAAAAAAACTTATACATTAGGTTAAACTAATTCATTAGGATTTACTTAGTGAAACCACTGACCTGAATCAATTGGATTTGATCACTGAAATCAAGAGGTTCTATGCACTAGTTTAAAAACATTATTAAAATCAAGAGAATAAAGAAATTTAATAGAGCCGTTAGATTTCAATCCCCTTAGTAAAAACATTAGAAATGATTAATTCAAATCGATTAGTATTAAACACTGGGTTAAATAACATTATTCAGATCAAGTGATGTAAGAAATTTAATTAAACCAATAGATTCGGGTTAAAGATTTGAATCACCTTGGTAAAAACTATTAGAAATCAAAGAACTGAATTAATCGGTTTTAATTACTAATGCTAATCAAATTATTTAAATATTTGGTTTATATAACATGAGTTAAATTAAGTGAATAAGGAAATTTAAACAAATCAATAATATGTGAATCAACTTAGTTAAATCAACAAATTTGAATTTATATTTAGAAACGGTGTCGGCAGGATTTGATTATACTTATTCAATAAAATAAACAGGTTTATAGGAATCAGTATTAAAATGATATTATATCAAATGAATGACAAATACATCTATTTAAGAAAATGGTCATAGCAGTGGATTTCGATAGCAAAACTACTACTCGCATGACATTTAAATTTAATTTTAATAAAACTAATTAGGGAATAATAAAAATTTAAAGTGGAAAAAATTTAATTGATTTTGGCACGCGACTTGTCCAGTTTCATAATAAATAAATAAAATTAAAAAAATCGGGCTAGATTCATTTTGTAAACGCTGATTTTTAGATCAAACTTCATTTTCAGTTATATAAATTTTTTCAAACACGTATTTTAAATTTTATTAACTTTCTTAAATATGAAATTTAGCAACGACCGTTTAAAGACATGCCCATTTTTTTAGGCGTTATTTTTAGCCTTACCCATTTTTAAAAACGCGCATTTTAAACTACGCCCTTTTTTAACGCGTATTTTGAGCAATGTAAAAAATAAGGTTTATCGCTAAAATGCATTATTTAACTATGAATTTAACTGCTTATTTAATTAGCATATAACTGCATATTTCATATTTCTGTTTCCTCAACTAACTAAAACTTTAATTTAAAGATTTTTAAAAAATATATATTTTTCTGAGATTCAAACATCAAACTCTTGAATTTAAAGAGGAAAAATTTTTGTTTAACAAGACGCAATTTACATTGCCTTGCACAATTATTGTGGCGGGAAAAAAAAAACTTTTGCTTCACAAACTCTATATTTCAACTTTGCAAAAACGATCTAGTTAATAGAAATGCACTACTTGAAACAAATTAATAAAATTCACATATAAAAATACAAAAGGAAATAAAAAAAGAAAGATATTCTTTCATGGCGATTAACTGTATTTTATTTCTTTAACTTAATAGTTCTTTTAAAGTTCAGTATCACTGTGCCTTCTATAATCTAATAAGTGAAACGTGAAGAAAGAAATAATTAACGAAATTACGACGAAGCCACTTAATTACGTAAAAAAAAGAAAAGAAAATTGGAAGTAAGTTAAATTGTTTTTTAAATCTTTATAGTTTCTTAAAAATGACCACGGAGGAAAGTTAAAAAGGGAAAAGTATATAATGATGTTCTTTACAGATATTAAGAAGAAAAAGAAATGAAGTGTAAGACATGAAAAAGAGATTCTTTTTAAAGTAGATTATCATTTTTAACACAATGAAATTCCGCTTTAATGAAAAAAAAGTGCTTGTATGTTTAGCACGTTTTATATTTTTCTCATTTCTATTTTTTATTTATTTATTTTTAAAAACAGCAAATGTTTAATTTTTATTAGATGTCTTAAAATTTTTCAGTTAAAGAAAAGTTTTGGAAAAGAGAATTTATCATCAAGCAATGATCTCGAAAATATAACAAAAAGTGAAGTTTATAAGAAAAATATGCTTGCAGTTTCCGCGTAGATAATTTAAACATAAAAAAGCATAAAAACTATAAAATATTATTGTTTTGGAAGAATGTTTTATTTAACGTCTTTTAAATAAAAATATTTTTAAAATATGCCATGTAGCTAGTATTTTTATTAATCTTGAAAAAAAAAGCTAAATTTTCAGTTAGATCAAATTTATGAGAAAAAACATAACATAATATAAACACATAACATAAACATGGTCCTTCTAACACAACTTTATAAAATTAAAGTGGTAGTGGTAAAGATTATACTTAGTTACACATTTACCATCACTTTTATGTATTTTTTTTTGGGGGGGGTATAAGTTAGCCCTTTATAGTAAGTATAATTCTATAGCAAGCACTTTTTAACGCCTTCAATTTCTTTTAATTTTTCTTTTGGTATAAGTTAACCCTTTACAGTAGACATGATTCTATAACGAGCACTTTTTTATGATTTTCAAACACGAGGCCGCTGTTTTAAAAATCAATGTTTGCAAGAACGAAGGACATATTCAGTCATTCTCTATAAAAATTCATAAAATGCAACAAAAAATTTCTAATACCTTCTAACAAAACAATGGAAGCAAGTAAAAACTGTAGGATATTATTAAAAATCCAAGTCGGTATCAAATCGATTAAAGAATCAAAATATAAAACTCAGGGAATCTATTTATGTATTCAAGACTTTTTTGAACTGTGTGCAAGAAGGCAAAGCTTTATTACTAATTATATCAACTGACGTACTACGCATAATATTTGGAATCAGGGGGTTAGCCCAAAGTTTTCGTCAAAGATTCTTTTTTGTGTAATTGTGAAAAATCCACCCATGATGTTGTGAATTTGTGAAAATAGGGTTCTGATTTTGTGAAAAATCACTGAAGCCAGAGATTTGCGAAGACTTTCTGGAGAAAGTTCGTTCGTGTAAAATTGTGAAAAATCATTATGAGAACATGTGAAAATAAGGTCCTGTTTTTATGAAGAAAAAAAAAATAGCAAGGTAGTTTTAAACAGTTTCAGTTTTGAAATTAGGAATTAAAAAATCTGTCATTGTGTTGTGAAGTCATTGTTCAAAATCGTGAAGGGTCCATTTTTGCAATAAAATATTTTGTAAGGGGTTTCATTTTGGCAATAAAATTTTTTGTTTAGCTCCAATTAACGGACCCAAATTTCTCAAATAATGATCCCTTGTGATACTTACCTAATTATATGACCTTACCCAATCCTATTTTATTTTTACATTTTACGCAAATAATATCTAGGGGGGAAAACGTTCTTGTTTCTTCGATACAATGAAGGCAAAAACAACAGGAAGTTAGAATTAAAAGACATCACTTCCTACAATGGTTTTAACAGTGAAAGATTATTATGGTGGAAGAAAAATTAGTAGCATGAAAGAGGCATTGAAGTTGGTTAATTAAAAGGAGGCAAAAAATAGTTTTAAAACTAGTACCGTTATTCAACATACCGTGTCTTGCAAGCAATATGTGAGAAATGGGATTTACGTGAGATTGTAAACATGTCCCAAATCTCATACGAATATAAAATTCAGCATTGACAGCAATTCTATTGTTGAGCATTGGTTAAAATCAAATGTAATCATTGGTAGCAATTCTATTGAACACTGGTAGAAATTCTATTGAGCAGTCGGTAGCAATTCTATTGAACACTGGTAGAAATTCTATTGAGCAGTCGGTAGCAATTGAACATTGGTAGCAATTCCATCGAGCATTGGTAACAATTCCAATGATCAATGGTAGAAATTCTAGTGAACACTAGCAACATTTCTATTTAGCATTGGTAGCGGCTTAATGGATTTAAACGTCGTGGAACAGAAAGTTTTTTTTTTTTCCCGCACAAAAAAACAAACTATTTCGATTTTCAATAAAAACCTAAATAAAATCTAACTTGTTATGTAGGTAACAACTCTATTGAGCAATACAAACACCCTTACCTTTTAATGGAATGTAAGTTAGTCAGATGCTAATATAAAAACAAACCTTAACGCGATAAGGGCAAAGAGGAGAGACATTTACGACCGGGACGATAACACCACCCGCCAGCCCTTTATCAGTCCCAGTTTTCGTCATTTCGGCTCTGCTTTTTATAGCCAGACATCTCTATGGATGGAACAAAATCTCTAGAGCCAAGAACCTGGTAAAGAGGAGCAAGGACTGTTTCGGCGATAAAAAAAATGGCGCAAACATAAATTCCAGCATATTCGGTGGCGGTTCTGTAGATTCTTTCCTCCCATAGGGGACTTCTTTAACAGCTGGAGAGGAAAGCCGAGGGGTTTAAGATGCTTTTTGGATAAGAGAGCTACTAGGATTATCAGCCATGAAGATTGTTTCCTCCGAATATCGGAGTTCGAAATGGGCATCAGGGAACATCCCTCTTCTGGTATGATGCCGTAGCTGAAGAATAAAAATGAGTATTTGCCCGAAGGAGAGTTCGGGCAATTGTTCGATTTTTCGGGACAAAATTTAGATAGAACTAAGGATGTAATTCAATTTAACTTTGAAATCATTGAAGACGTTTTTAAAGAATAAAATAAACTGGAGTATTTGAATGCTAGTATTATAGTAGATTCATTTCATAAAATGAACCTTAATTACCAACCGATAAAAACTAATGATACACTTATAGAAATTTTGAAGTGCGTTGAACCTTAATAATTAATCAAGTTCATCCATATTATCATTTGTAGAATTGATTTTATTTTATAACCGTCGTTGAACAGCCGACCCAAATTTTTTTGGTTTACCACTACTAATGTTCAACTCAGTAGCCTAGTAATTTTGAACCTAATGCAGAAGACAATGGAACTTCAGGATCAAGTATTGGGAGAAACTTGCCTTCGTGGTGAACTTTTTGATGGAACTAACCCGTATCTGTGTTACATGGAGAGGAAGACCACGAGAACCTCACACGTTTAGCTTGACGGTCCGTTGATCCGTCTACCTTTGAGGATATTTCACGTCAGCACTGTGGTCAGTGCAAGCCGGATGCGGAATTCATATCGACCAGCCATCGCCGGGATCGAACCCCGGTTCACCTCATTGGAACGCTCTATCCCCTGAGCCATTGCGGCTCTTGTAAAATTGATTGTCAAAGATTATGGCTCAACTTGAAAAGAAGCATTGTTAAATTTAAACAATTCAAAAATTTGTTAAGGTTGAAGCAAATTTAGATGCTAATATAGTTCCAGGAACTGTTCAATATTGAATTGACTTTTTGTGAGTGTAGAGAATGTAGAAATGGGTATAAATCTACATTCGAATTTCTTTGAGGGTGAAGAAAGCTCGATGAAAGAGAAAAATTACGTTGTATGGAATAATTAAGAAACTTAAACGCTGAAATTTTCGAAGGATTTCAAAAATGAATTGGAATTTGATTAGAAGCATTTCATTCAACAGTTAAGCAAATTAGTAAACTCATCTCGCAAAGTAACAGTAATGTGATACAAATTAAACTCAACTTACTATGCAGCAATTTTACGCTTTTCTTTTAAAAGCATTTCACGGCTAAGGAATTAAAAAGCAGCTATCTCAATTTATGAACAGCACAAAAAAACAATCAATTCGTAAATTAACAGCAATGTGACAAAAATTAAAATCTAGTAATTTCTAACACACTCTTTTAGAAACATTTCACAGCAAAGCAATTAAAATGCAGCTATTTCAATTTATGTATAACACACAGAGACTGAAATCGTAAATTAACAGCAATGCGATACATATTAAACTTATCTAGCAATGTTTTTACACATTCTCTTAGAAGCATTTCTCAGCAAAGCAATTAAATGCAGCTCTTTCAATTTGTGAACAGCAAACAAAGACACTCAACTCGTAAATTAACAGCAAAGTGATAAAAATAAACTCATCCCGCAATGATTTTACACATTCTTCTAGAAGCAATTCAGGGCAAAGCAATTAAAAAGCAGCTTTTTAAATTTATGAACAGCCCACGAAAAAACTTAACAAATCATAACAAAGAGAAACTAAACTAGAAAATTAACAGTAATGCGATACAAATTGAACTTAGCTATATTTTTACATATTTCTTTTATAAGCATTTCACACCAAAGCAATTTAAAAGCAGCTATTTCAATTTATGAACAGCACACGAAGACACTTAACGCGCAAATTAACAGCAATGTATTAAACTCATCAACAATGTTTTTACACATTTCTTTTATAAGCATTTCACATAAAAGCAGCTATTTCAATTTATGGACAACACAGAAAGACTCTCAACTCGTAAGTTAACAGCAAAACGATAAAAATTAAACTTATTATGCAATATTTGTAAGCATTTCTTTCAAAGCATTTTCACGGCAAAGCAATTAAAAAGCAGCTATTTCAATTCATGAGCTCGGACTTCGGTCGTAAGTCCATCTATCCATTAACGCCAGACACCGACAGAATAGCAAAGGTGCGGTTCGAACGAAGTTTCGAACATTCTCTTCCACATCCTTTGGGAATGTTGCGTGAGAATTGTAACTGCCGGCGGAAGAACGAACAACGAATAACGCAGAGAATAACGGAGGAGAACCTTGTAATTAATAAGGATGTCTGGAAATAACACGAACGTCTTAAACGTCGAGTAAAGGGGGGGAGGGAGACAGATGCACACCCCTCTGGCTGCACCCTATGGCCATAATTAGAATTAACCCTTCCGCCTACAATTTTCCGGAGGTTGCTAGTGTCTTAGAAATGTAAATGGAATAAAGAAGAGGAATTCTGATAATTGCAGATTTTAAGTAGGTAAGAGCTTCGAATTGAAAGTTGTTATTGAGACTTGGTTGCTTTGAGCAAGCGGCGTTTTGTACTTAAGCTGATAAGGTTCATGTTTAAATTGATAGCAATTAAGTAAATCCTTAGTGAAATTTTTAATATTTTCTTAACTTACGCGACAGTTTATTGATGATGAAAATGATGTGGAGGAACTCATTATCAAGATGATTTATAAATTTATTCACAGAAATCATTTCTTGAAAGGAAATTTATAATGATGCAGCAAATACCATCTGCATTAACAATTTTGCAAGCATTCCCAAATAACTAAAAAAATTAGCATTCAAAAAAATTTTTTTTATCGCGTCACATGTTAATTTCTTCAGGCAATAAGCACAATTCATCACGATATACATATTAGTAAAGATACATTACAAACTATAAAAAAAAAAAAAATTAAATATTTTACATATTCTTCTGACAAGCAACAAACGATAAATTTAGTATTTAATCCACAAACATTAGAAACTTACCAAAGGCTTGATTTTTTAAGCAATATAAACAATTGATTGATAAACTTACCTGGAAAAAAAAGAAAACAATTAGTAAACTGATTAAATGTATTACAGTTGTAAAGCATTGCGAAGAACATTTCAACTAATTTATAACATAATATTAATTAATAACAAAATTTTTCACTGCAAAGAACTAACTGATATTAATCACCATTGTCGTAACTATAGGAAAAAATAGGATACAATAAAATCAAGTAATCAAAGTTTTAAAAGGATTAATTTGTATAATAAAGTGGTTTAATTTGAACTTTTAAAAGTTTGCAGCAAAATCGAACGATATAATGGTTCAACATGTTTCAAAATTTCTATAACTGATTCCAGCTTTTGATCTTTGAACTAACTATCAGTCGCACAGCAAAGGGACATAAATGGTTCCATACAGTGTTGCCATCTTTCGTGTATAAACTCTATTTGCTGACGTGGCTTAATTAAGGCTGTTATTTGATGTCTTTGCCGTAATATGAAATAATTGATGGGTACCAACTTTACGGCATATAAAGACGGCCTGGGCGAAATGCTGACCACATTACCACAATCAAGCCATAGGTCATGAAATTGAGTAGCCTAAACCTCTATGACACCCAAGTCTAAGCGGCGGGAATGCTTTACTTTAAATAGTACTTAATCAGCTTATCACACATGAACTGTTACTTTAAAGCAAACACTCCTTATGAAGCGAATACGAACCCTTAACTTTGAATTAAAAATGCTAAAAATAATGATAATAAATTAAATAATATATGAATAGTAAGTAATACTATCAGCAAATGTTTTAATTAGGACGACATAAAAGATAACGTCTTTATTAATGAAACTAGCTTTGACTCTTGAAATTCTGTATGATTATCAGAGAGCCAAGTTCAGTTTTTAAACTACTTTCAAAAAGTTACATTTTATCAATTATGTACAAAAAAACATGATAATCTAACGAAGTTAAGGAGAGTCTGACATTTAACACATTCATCAATCATTCTTTTGTGGGAATTACATGGACGAGTGCCAACCCAACTATCAAAGTCATTGTTGTAAATTGATTCATGTATGCGGGGCTTTGTGAAGAATGCGTTATCGAAAATATTTGGAAAGAGTTATTCTAAGTATTGATTTTAAAATTTTTATTTCCATATAAAAATTCCGATCTGACTAAAAATTAGTTTTCTACCAAAACTTCTGAACTGGTAAACATTTATTAAAAATCGATTACTTGCTTTTAGATATTTCGAATTCAGAATAGTTTTATGTATGTTTCAAGTCGTAGGTTGTAAAAGCTGCGTCAAATCATGTTTGTCCTCTCGTCGGCCAATGGGCTGGATTTATTTTACAATTTCAGCCAATATACGTTTCTTAAAATGGCAATAAATAATAAATAGTTTTTAAAGCATCATAATTACACATCAACACTTATTAACACGCATAACTTTGCTCGCTTGTGTATTAGAGAGAGTGGAATGTTGTCTTTTTATAAGAGCCAAATAAATTGGAGCTATATACCGGATGTCGCGTACAAGCCTTGTTTCCTATTTGCTAAAAGGAAAATTAATAGCCAATCGAACTTTTGGTCACTTCCCGACTAGCTCGAGTGTTCTAGTCAAAATATAACTGAAACGTAGTGGATTGTTGTCGTTGTTGTAGTTCATTTACGCCATTTTATTGTTGCATATACTTATGTCTGTAAAATTGTTGGCCAGACGTGGACTATACGGTTAAGGGTTTCGCAAACCTAGGGAGGGACGTGTCCACGTCTGGAAGAAAAGAAAAAAAAAAGCTTATTTACGTCACACTAGAGCTGCACAATGGGCTATTAGCGACGGTCTGGGAAACATCCCTGAGGATGATCCGAAGACATGCCATCACAATTTTGATCCTCTGCAGAGGGAATGGCACATCCATAGGCAACGGTAGCCCGAAGAACTGCACGCGAAGTCGAGCACTTTACGGTAGAACAGTTTAACGAAGACCAATACCGCACACCCTCGGTCCCTACGCAGACTAATCCAAGTGGTCACCCACCCGCACACTGACCGCAGCCAGTGATGCTTGACTTCGGTGATCTGTTGGGAACCATGTCTTAACGATCAGTCCACTGCGGGACGAAACGTAGTGGAGAATGATAAAGTAAATTAGAATCGTTATCTTATATTAAACATTAAAAAATTTAATCAAAAACTGTGGTTTTTCTTCCTATTAACGTTTTGCGCCATTTTTAAAGAATGAACATAGAGATAGAATGAGCGGAGATAGAATAAATTTGTAAACAGTCTCAAATAGCTGTTGCAATTTCGGAACGGTCACTCAAAAAAAAATATATATATATTTTGCAAAAAAAAAATTTTTAACTACATGTAACCACAGAGCCTTCGAAGAATAAATTAATAGGAGTAGATCACAAAAGCTTCAAATTTATAAAAAAATATCAGAATAAAAGAAAAATTCTCATCTTCTGCACATTATTTTTACGTCCGGTTATTGCGGAGTTGTAGTTACTTTTTACAGTTTAGTACTTCACAGAATATAAATATAAAATATATATACATAAAAATATATGTATATATACAAATAACGAAGCGTTACCAACAAAGGGAATAATTTAGAAGGAAAAAAAAAAACTTCATTATAAATAAAAGATTGGCGACCGTTAAGATGTCACAAAATAAACAGTATAGAAGATGTGCAGCAGAATTGAAGAATGGGAAATTTTAAATAATACTTTTGAAAATCCGGGTTTTAAAATCTATATATACCACTAAATACAAATCGGGGCTAAGTTTCTGTTACACGTCGTATAATCGACTCACAATATATTTTTTAATCTTATTATCACCCGCAAATAAGAGTCCTAACCTCAAAAAAAGAAAGAAACAAAATCTGAATCCGCAGGAATAAATAAAAAGAAGAAAAAAAAAAAAAAAAAATCCAGGTGTATTCATTGTGGAAGTTTTCCACCTGGTACTTTGGAAAGTGCACTTCAAAATGAGAAAGCGGGCGGATGGATGAGACATAACAGACGCGTGGCAGTATCAGCTTTTTTCCGCGGAAATAATATAATAACAATATGAAATAACCTTTCTACTCGGAATTACAGCTGGAAAGAACATGTTCCCTGTCCTTTTTCTGTTATAAAAAGTAAAATTTGAGCAAATCCCATCTTCGGTGGGAAAAAAAAAAAGATATAAAAATGACTAAATAAATAACACAGATCGAACTTATCTTCGGTTTGAAATTTTATTATTTATTTAGAAAAATATGTTTTATGATAGATTACAGGGTATTCTGTAACACTGACCTCTAATAGGTATTTTTTAGATCCCGTGACACACGTGAAGTGCTAGAGGTCGCAAATCTATATTTAAACAAGGCAGAAACAAAACTCTATCGAAGTTTGTTAAATCAGTAGTGAGGAGGGCGGAATGATAAACATCAAAAATATTTTGAACGCCTAATGGAATTTGGAAATGCTTCTAATAATGGCCATTAACTTCTATTTCTCCCGGCAATAAAACGTGTTTTGATATTCAACGGGATTTCCAAAACGGATTTTTAACCCCAGCTTCTTCAGTGATTCGTTAGACTTGATAGCATTTTGGTTTTTCTTCATTTATATGTATTCATTTACTACTTATAATCAATGCGTACCGTTCACTTAATTTTTATCACAAATTTAAACAATATATATATATATATATATATATATATATATATATATATATATATATATATATATATATATATATATATACTGTTTGTCTAAGATAGATACTCTGACCGCCACTAAGTCTTCGGCAGTCTGGTGCTATGGAAACAAGAAGAGGGCATTTTAGGGAGGGTAGCTTTAATGAAGAGGTCTCCTTTTCTCCCGCCGAAACCAGTCCTAAAGAGGGTACCCGCACCCCTACTTGAAATAATCATACCTCGTTACCATAGTCACAGCCACAGCTCCAGACGAATGTCTGGTAGAGTACCTATCTTAGACAAACAGTATATATATATATATATATATATATATATATATATATATATATATATATATATATATATATATATATATATATATATATATATATATTAAGAGCGGTCTTTACGAAACACGCCGAGTTCATACATAATCATACGCATTTATCCTCCATTTGATGCTCGGTTATTGCAAACTGATAAAATGCAAAACGTTCGCCGCCTTCCAATGAGGTGAACCGAGTTCGATATGAATTTAACCCCTGGCTAGCACCGATCACAGTGCTGACTAAAATATCGTCAGTAGCAGACGGACCATAGGTTAGAGTAAACTTGCCATCAGGCTAAACGTGGGATAATTTCATGGTTTTCCCCTTCAAGTAACACAAAAGCGGGTTAGTTCAATCAAAATGTCCTTCACGAAGACGAATTTCATCCAATACTTGATTCAGGGGTTCCCTTGTCTTCTGGATTGGGTTCAAAAGTACAAGGCTACGGAACTGTACATTAGTAGCCGTAAACTCAAAATTTGGGTCGGCTGTCAAACGACGGGATAAAATGAAATAAAATTGATAAAATGAACGAAACGTCTGAAAACTACTAAATACTGCTGAATACTTACTTATATATGATATTTTTTCTTCAATAGGCAGACTCATAAAAATAGTACGTAATTAAAAAAAATATGACAACATGAAACATATTACAAAAAGAAATAATTAAAAACATGTGAAATCCGTAAAAACGTTATGAGCTTTACTTTAAATTAGAAACAGTTACAACAGGAACGGCGATAAAATATTACACAGACACTATATTGAAATAACATTTTGAATAATTTACATCACCTGTTCCTAATCAGTAATTACATGAAATCTCGCAGTAGGGCTACCCATGAGAGGTTTTTAGCAACACAAAATGCAAGAAACACGCAAAATGCAAGTAACACAATGCAAGAAAACGAGTTTGCTCATACAGATGACTCAGTTCCCTCGTTATCTGAGTAAAGTTCAAAATAATGCAGGTAATTATTTGACTTAATTAATTATCTGTCAATTTACAACCCGATACAAATAATCGAAATACAATAAAACTTATACTGATGATAATATCATAACAAACAAATTAGGTCCTTAATTAGATAGATTTTATATAGAATAGAAATACCAATTTCAGTTTTTTGTAGTTAAAGAGCTATATTTAAATAAATCGGCTTTTGCACGTACTTCTTTTTTCCGTTTCAGCTTCTCATTTTACAACTCCAACTTTAAATTAATATCAAAATAAAAACATTAAAGATTGAACACTGTTTATAAGAAATTACTTCATTAGAGCAAAATTTTTTGAAAAATGCAAGTCAAGTAAATTTATTGTATACAAGTGACTTTTTCTAAAATCTCGTATGAACAATTTGATACTGTCGTAATTATATAACGACACGGAATCGTTTTCAAAAACTTTTTAAAAAGAGAAATAATAAAAAACTTTTTAAACACAATAACTCTTAAACACGCATCAATGATTTTTAAAATAATATTTATTTTGCCTTATTCAATTTTCTGCGGTTTCAAAAGAAAATAAAAATTTTAATTTTGTGATTTGCTTTTTTAACTTAATTATTTCAATAAAAAAAAATATATTCCATTCAAAAGAATTATTAATCATTTCAAAGACCGAAGCCATGAACAAATTGTTGAGTTAATAAGAAATATTCTTAAAGAGTATTATATAATAAAAAGGCACTAAAACACCATTCCAACGACAAAGCGCTGATTTTTTCTTTTCTTTTTACAAAGCTTTATCGGCTGAGAACAAAGAAAAAAATATTCCTTTAAAAAATTTTTTCCGTTTCCCCATGTATTAATAAAATTTCATTCCTATCCTCATGTAATGTTCTCCTACACCCTAACATAATTTTTTTCTTAAAAAAAAAAAAAAAAAAAAATACAAATTAAAAGAAATATTTCATAATAAAAACGCATTTATTATCCCTCGAATGCAAGGACAAAAAAATGAAAGCATAAAAAATTTCTTACAAAGAAAAACTGGCAACACCAGATAACATTTCTTTAAAGCGGCGGGTATGAAAAAGTTTTTTTTTTTTTTCAAATTAATATTTGAAAAAAGTTAAAAAAAAAAAAAAAAACGAAAGATGTAACAGTGCAAAGGTTAACATGTGGGGGTGGGGGTTCAACCCTGTAGGGAAATTAGAATTAAAAATGCAACGAAAAAAAGGAGAGGGACGAAATTAAAAAATCGTTTGGAGGGGGAAAAAAAAAAAGACAAACGATAAAAAAAGAACATTTACTGTTATTTTGAGCCAACAAAACAAAAGTTATTGAGTGCGCAAGAATGCTAAAGCATATCATTAATTAAAGATGCAAGCATTTATTTAAACTCTTCATTCGGGTTCATTTCCGAAAAATAATTACAGCTTATGAACTTTCTAAAGTGCTTACTTTTATAAACAATGCAAAAGCAAATAATGGGGAAAAAATATCGTATTTCGGCAAAAAAAAAAAGAAGGAAATATTAAGTATTTAAAAAAAATCACATAATATCAAAATAAATATTGTTTTAATTTTAAAAATAGTTGATGTAAATATATTTCTGATTTTTTAAATTTTTTTTTATCAAAAATTTTTTTATATCAATCATTTAGGGATAAAAACAAAAAAGGGAACAATTGGGAATTTGCAATTCGAGAAGAAGTGAAGTAATTATGCCTAACCATGACATTCAAATCAGATTTAATTGGATACCTGTAAGCGACGTCACGCGTGTTTGTCGAACATGATTGGTTTCTGAATTGACAAATGCCACGTTTTACCTACGATGATGTCACTTGCAAGTATCCAATTAATGTATTTAGGAACCAAAAAATTAAAGATAGAAGCATTTATTACTCTCTATTTTGGATTCTGATTCATTTCATAGCAATAGTAGCAGATACTTTAGAAAGAGTTTGCTTCAAATAGACCATGTCGAATCAAATAATGATAAAAAATTGTAATGTGGGAAAAAAAAAAAAAAAAAAAAAAAAAAACGGAAAATAAGCATAAAAAAAGAATGACATAAATTAAATTGAAATTGTGTTAATTTTAAAAATAAGTTAAATAAATGTTTTTAACCAAAACTAAATTTTTATTAATTGTTTAGTATTAATTGTTTAGTATTAATTTACTTCGTAATTTATATCAAACGACCGAAAAGAAAGTATTTAATGTCAAAAACCAACAATGTTTTTGAGTGTGCAACATTTAAGTACATCACAAATTAAAAATTGAAGAATTTATTATAACTCCTTACTCTAGTTCATTTCATAACAACAGTTACGGTTAAAGAACATTCATAAATGCTTACTTTAATAAATAATGTATACCTATTTAGAAAAACTTATTATCTATGTGGGGAATGTAATGTTTTATACCAAAAACGCTAGTAACAATTTTATAATGTGGCTTTAAATTATATTTCTTAACCCCCTCCATTATAGTTTTTCGATTAGAGGAAGCGATGGTTTTATATATTTTTGCATTTAAACAAACTTTAAAATTAATGAAAATTAATATTTCAGTTTAGATTCTCGTTTTATAATTTTTCTAGAAGCATTTTTAGAAGTCTGTCTAAAAATAAAAAATAAAATTTTTAAATATACAAAAAAATTATATACATTTTTTAATTATTTTTAAGTGTTCAATACATAACTAGCTAATTTTACCAATTTATAGAATTTCGTTTTCCTGAAATTATTCCAAAATTTTTTAATACTGAGCAGATATGCAAAAAAAAGTTCTTTTTTAAACGTTTACTTTAGTCATCAATAGATAGAAGTAGTATTAAAAAAATAAATTTAAAAAATTTGAAAAAAAAAAAAAAAACGGTTATTTTGTTTTCGAATCTCAAAAGGTACCCATTGTGATTAATCTGTTTCTATTTCTTGTCCAATTTTACTTATAAATATCACTTTGTCTTTTAAGCTTATACTTTGTGTCTATTGTGAAAAATTGAACAAAATCATTTTTAAATTTATTTACTTATTGTAATAGAGCTTAATTTAAATTCTAGGAAAGAACAACGAATAAAAAGTACATCTTATCTTGAACATTGCATGCGTTTTTCTAACTTAGTTTCTAACCACAAACCACAATATTTCGCTTGTTTTGCTGACAGCTGAAGCAATATTCATGTGATTTTCATGCAAATATATTTTATTTATAGTAGAAATTTCTTTTAAGGTAATAGAACAGAAAATTCAACAATAAATGAAAAATTCGCTAACTGTAGGTGTTTTTGTTTTCATATATATTCCCAGTTGCATCATAATCTACACACAGTTATTAGTTTTTTTATATTTTATTTTATAACCGTCATTGAACAGCCGATCCAATTTTTTGGGTTTACGACTACTAATGTTCAACTCCGTAGCCTTCTAATTTTGAGCCCAATAAAGAAGATAAGTCTTGGATCAAGTATTGGGAGAAATTTGCTTTCGTGGAGGACTTTTTGACGGATCTAACCCGCATGGAGAGGAAAACCACGAGTACTTCCCACAGTTAGTCTAACGGCAAAGGGAGTCTAACCCATAATCCGTCTACCACTGAGGATACTTCACGTCAGCACTGTGGTCAGTGCAAGCCGGATTCGTATTGAGCCATCGTTGGGATTCGAACCCGGTTCACCTCATTGGAAGGCGAACGGGCAATCGTCCGCGCCAAATGCAAAGAAGATCAAATAAGGAAACACGAAAAAATATTAAAACAAAAAAATATTAACAAAAAGAATAAATAGATTTAAATGTATTCAAGATATTTTTGAGTGGCTCTTATTTGAAGAGCTCTTTTAAACGATCTCTGAAAGAAATCGGCAACTCCATGTTGCAGGCAGGCTGCACTAAATACAATGTTATCAATGATTTATGTTCAGAGCTGAAAGTTAAATTTAAAAAAAAAAAAATTATTTTAGAAAAAAACTAAATATACCAAACAATCCTCTTCTTATTTTTTAAAGCTAACTAAAATTTCTGATATAAAATTAAGGGCAAACTTAAACACTTATTTATAGTTATTTATTTAAAATAGTTCTATAATCAGTACATGGTGAGTTTATTTTTACACATAATTATATCAGTAATGGTAATTTTTATTAATCGATCAGGTTTTCATGACGCCAATACAAGTGGCATTTCCGCATCAAGAAAATGACACTGAGCAAAATTAAAATCGCTTGCGAAATATCATACACCTTCGATAACATTTTGAAGTCAATGGAGGTAACCCCTAAGAACGACCAACCTCTAATTAACGACCATTTTATTGTTGTACAGAGAGTTGTCACACCCGAGAGGTTTCACTGTATTATTGAATGTTTTAAAGTTTATTTTATTTTTAAATTATTTAATAACATTTAGAAACAGAATAAGATATAAATGAATTCATTTTTACTATGTATGTATTATTTTTAGAATATAACTAGCATTTTGAAGAACAGTAGATAATGCCAAAAACTTAAAATTCGTTTCTTTCCCAACTCCTAATTGATGCGAATTATGTTGTTGATACAAATTATGATCACTTCTTAACTTTGGAAAGGATTATACTGCATAGTCAAGCCGGAAGAGGAAGAAAGAAAAATGATTGTTAAGTTGTAAAGTTTTGGGAAAAATTATGACGTTTTCAGTAGGGATGAGAGTTTGGGGAGCGGGAGGTCTAAAAGTTCGTTTTTTTCGGTTCTTTATAAAAACGCCATCATAACTATTGGTTATATAAAAATAAAAAAAATTGAAAATAAAATACATCTGACAAAAAACAATTGATATTTTCAGCATGGTCAATAGTTCATGAATAAAAAAAAGTAAAATGACGTTAATATTTTTGTAAAAATTTTTTTCTCTAAATATCTTAATTACAGGTAAATTAACAAAAAGTACTTAAATGCCCTAACTACATATGATTTTTTTTTTTTTTTTTTTTTTTAAATGTTGATTTTTGTTGTTATAATGAAATTAGTTTTTAATAACTCATGCGAAAATGAAATTACAATTCTTATTATCGTGAAATTAAGTTTTTATTTATGCTTTATAATTAAGAACGCAGTTACATATTTCTTTATTTTATAACATAACTGTTTTTTTTTATTTTTTATTCTTTAAAATCTAATTGAATATCGCTAGGAATTTAATAGGTAAATTAAAAAATATGTTTCTACAATTTAAATAAAACTTCTCTTTAGCAGGAAAATGTGAGCATCCCGCTTTAATGCGTTGATCGATATGGTATTCTGAGCATGTACTAAAAGAATACATTTTTTTATCTTTCATTTTCGATCGTTAGTTCTAAGGGAAGTAAGTGTGTCAACGGAGGGAAATGTCGCGTATCGTCTGCCGAGATAGTTTCCTTACACCCTCATTTTCTTTTCGATTTAGATATTTTTTTCTACATTTTTTTTACTATCAATCGACGGTTTCGTTTGAGGGAGGAAATCTTGGGATCGTCTTGCTTCCTTTACTCGAACCACTTCCAGTTTTCTCCCCCCTTTCTCTTGGGAAAACACATTATTGCACGATATTTTCCTTCCGAGGTGAAAAAAAATCGTTTTTTATTACGTTCAGAATAACCAATGAATCATAACTTTAGGAAAGAAAAAAAAACAATGCATAATTTTTTTTTCTACTGCTTCTTTCAATTTTAACAAATGAACGATTTGTACATTCCTTCCATTACAAGACATTAGTACATGTTCAGAAATCGGTCGAATAGTTTCTTAATTACAGTAAAATACCTATCTAGAAGAAGTTTGATGTAAAAATGTCAACTAGCTTTTGGTTGGAGACCAGAAAGCAGGGTGTGGACCTCTAAATACAAATAATTCTTAATATGTATTTTTAAAATATCTTGAAATTTAATAATTAGAAATGAAATGAAATTTTCAAAATAAAATTAAAACCTTCATATTGAAAACATTTCCGTTGCGGTAGAGAAAAACATTAAATAATTTTAAGTCCGAAAATATCTAAATTTTAATTCAATAAGAGTTAAAAAGACAGATTTAGATTTTTCTTTAAGTAAACAAGTTGTCTCTAGTGATTCGAGACGCGGAAAGCGGATACAATTTATACAGATATTTTTAAAAATATCTTTTCCCAGGAATTTGTAAAGAAAGATGCGTTTATATTCTTTTAATCTTCTCCTACCTTATCTTTAATCTTTTTTTATTGGAATATATGGTTCAATAAATTACCTAAGTGTATTTTTATCTTATCTTTATTCAAAAAACTGATAAAATAATTCTATTCATCCCTTTGATTAGGAAAAAAATAGGTTTTTTTTTTTCCCTCAAACAAATTATTAAATATTTGGAAACAAATTAAAGAAGTGTTTTATTTTTTCATAAATTGATGAGAACTTTTTAAAAATGGAAAGCATATGAGAGTATATATTTATTTGAAGAGTATTTATTTATTTATTTGATGATGATGAGGAGGAAAATTATATTATTTAAGAGCCCAATCCAAGTGCATACATAAGGGTAATATTAGAAAAAGTTGATATCTAACGGTTATCAGCTGTGAAGCATACATAGATTGTGAAAACTAATTTAACTAATTAACTTTGTATCTAATTTTTAAAAAAAACTACTAGCAAAAATCTTAAGCAGCTTTACTTAAATTGTGAATTAAATAATTGACATGAATATGACAGAAACGTTAAAATGTAATATTGAGATTTCAGGGATTGAGTCGAAGCGATGTTCAACTCCACAGTCTTGTAATTTTGAACCAAATCCAGAGGATAAAGGAACTCCTGGATCAAGCATTGGAAAAAACTACCCATCGTGGAGGACTTTTCGATGGAACTAACCCGTCTTTGCGTTACATGGAGAGGAAAACCACGAAAACCTCCCAAGGTTAACTTGACGGGAATGGAATTCTATCCCATGGATCTTATCTGCTGCTGAGAATAATTTAACGTGAGCACTGTGATAGGTACAAGCCGGTAACAGAATTCATATCATCAGGCCACTGCTGGGATTCGAACCAGGGGCACCTCAATCTCCTGAGTCAAAACTGTGTAAATTCTTGTTTAATTTCATAACCATCGTTGAAAAGCCTACCCAATTTTAAGTTTTTGAGAACCCAATTCAGAAGACAAGGGTTCAAGTTTTGGGAGAAATTTGCTTCGTGGAGGGCTTTTTATTGGAACTAAGCCGCATTTGAGTTACATGGAGAGGAAAACCACGAAAACTTCTCACGGGTATCCTGGCTGCAAGGGGACTCTAACCCATGATTCATCTACCACTGAGGATAATTAAAGTCAGCAGTGTAGTGGATGCGAGACAGGTGCAGAATTCGCGTCAACCAGCCATCGCTGGGACTCGAACCCGGGACACATCATTGGGAAGCGAGCGCAAAATTAGAAAATTGTGTAATAGAAAATAATCAAGACACTTAATTTACCAATCCTTCAAAGTTTTCCTAACTATTTAATTACGTAAAATTCAATAGTTGAATTTAACTCTCACTTAATTTTCCTGAAAGCGTTGCAAGCAATAACAATTTATGCAAGGAACAACTAAAAAGGACATTTTTAAAAGCAAACAAGACGTACAACGTTTCTAAAGTAAAGCTTCTTTCTCCTGCAGGGTTTAAACCCTATCTTAATTTGTTTCGAGCTCATAATAAAATTCTCAAATTTCCCTCTCTACCCTAATACGCAAACAAGTTTAAAGAAACGGAGTTTGCCTTCAACATAGACACACAACTCATTAAAAGTGAAGACTGTGACTCAAATTTAAACAATTTTTGAATCACGCCACGAGCACCAAGAAACCTCATTTAAAACTAAGTTAAAAAAAGAAAAAGAGCGTGACACCATACTTAGCATTGTTTTAGAAAGTAAATTTAATTGCTACAGTTTAGTATAGCTTCAAGTTACATCAGAAATATAAAAGCGCAGTTCAAAATTTTAATAAAGTTTTAAGAAAGGCGCTGTTTCAATATTTTTTTATTATTATTTTCTATATTACTTAAAACGGATAATTAGATTTTTCCATCTCTTTGAGGAAAATTTGCATTATTCAATAACTTTTAGAAACGCCGCATTTTATATTAACACGACACTGTGTGTAGCCAAAATTGAAATAAATTTTAGCGGGGGAGTTTTATTCCAAATTTAAAGGAACATTTAAGTCAAAATATCTGACGTTTGAATCATTGAATGGTGAAGTGTAAAAACTATATTACTGCGAATTATTTACTAGCGAGTACTGAAAATATTATTAATATTAGGAAAATATTATAAGAGTCAAGTAAATAAATATTAAGTCCATAAAGTGATTTAAGCAACCGTTACTCGTGATCATTACAAGATGTAGTTCGTATCTCGTTCGTGGCATAGTTCTACTCTCTATGACTAGAAGATTCAGAGATTTATTGCAGTTGACATTATCGCCGGTTGTTTGCGTTATTTTTTTTTTTTTACAAATTCAAAATTCTTTCAACTAAGTTCGTATATTGTTTTCCCTAATTGTAATATTTGACTCAGTTCAATTGTCTTCTGAGTTGTTGTTAAAATCACAAGATAGATGGCCAATCTACAGTTTAAATTAATCGATTAGAAAAAAAAAATTTGCTCCCAATTTTTATACACCTTATAAAACTAGTAATCTCAATATTGCAAATTTGACTGACATTCATCTTTATAAGCATGGTTTAAAAGAAAACAAGTAGTCCAGACAAACATTTTAAATAACTTAAGATCAAAAAATACAAGCTTGAATGGCACACACTTTAAGAACCTTATGGTTTTAAAACTACGAACTTGTTTGCCATACACGTTCAGAAACTTGTCTTAAAACTACAAGCTTGTTTGCCATACACGTTCAGAAACTTGTCTTAAAACTGCAAGCTTGTTTGAACTACATCTTCTAAAAACTTGTCTTAAAACTGCAAGCTTGTTTGCCATACACGTTCAGAAACTTGTCTTAAAACTGCAAGCTTGTTTGAACTACATCTTCAAAAACTTGTCTTAAAACTGCAAGCTTGTTTGCCATCCACGTTCAGAAACTTGTCTTAAAACTGCAAGCTTGTTTGAATTACATCTTCAAAAACTTGTCTTAAAACTGCAAGCTTGTTTGCCATACACGTTCAGAAACTTGTCTTAATTTGTTTGCCATATACGTTCAGAAACTTGCCTTAAAACTGCAAGCTTGTTTGCCATACACGTTCAGAAACTTGTCTTAAAACTGCAAGCTTGTTTGCCATACACGTTCAGAAACTTGTCTTAAAACTGCAAGCTTGTTTGCCATACACGTTCAGAAACTTGTCTTAAAACTGCAAGCTTGTTTGAACTACATCTTCAAAAACTTATGATCGTAAAACTAAACGTTAGTCTAACATACAACAACAAGTTGGCCTCACAATTATTGAAAAAAAATTACAATTTGTTCGAACGACATCTCGAACCCCGGAGTTCGATAATAATGCACTCATACTTTTACGCATCTTTTGAAAGAAGGGAGAAAAAAAACATGCAATGTATATGACCATGACCAACAATGCATGCAAAATCAAATACAAAAAAACATACGCGATGCCACCCTTAATATTAGCACATCCCCTCCAGCATATTCGCCAATGGGCAGTGGGGAGCAATCGAGCAAGAAGATCGCCCTCGAATTCCATTTGGAAAGAAAACCAAGAGAGAAAGGCCTCGTAACCCTTTTTTTTTTTTCTTTACGCCAGTTGAACATTCAGCGCCATTACATGAAAAGCAAGGCAGGAATCGGAAAGAAAAAAGAAAGAAAAAGAAAAGCAACTTGCTTTACGCAAAGTGCCAAGAAAAGAAAAACACACTGCAGGGTCTCCTCACCAACCAGATGGAAATCCCAGAAGTTCTAAGTTTCCAATGTATGGGACCCGATGCTATTTTATTCTGTGACATAGAATAATGCCATTGGAGGTAATGATCCTAGAGCGAGATTTTGGCTCGAACGTTTTGTGATGTTTATTTCTTGGCGATATTTGGAATTTTGGGCACGGTTTTGATGGTGAATGCGTCCCATGAGATTTATTTTTTGCCTGGGAGTGGGACGGATTTTTTTTTTTTTAACAGTTAAAATAAGGTTAGTTTTTATTCATGACGTATAAGAAGAGTGAAGCATTTGGGAAATTAATTTTACTAAAAGATATATCTTTGACATTGAGCCTCGTTTGAACGAATTGGCGTACTTTTTATTTACGAATAAATTTCTGTTCTTCGAGATTGAGAAAAACAAAGTTTAAAGTCATATTTAAATAAATTACGATTTAAAACTTTGTTAAAAACATAATTAAGTAATAGTTTAAATTTATTGAAATCTGAAGGCGTTTGTGTCACCAAAAAGTAAATACTAAATAAAAATTCTAGCGTGGTTTTAATAGTAAGCATGTGCTTGATATAAATTAATCAGTTCAATAGAGATATCTATGTGGTTAACGTTAGCACGTATATTCTATGGTGGCGACATCTAGCGATGGATTAATCCCGTAGGCTAATTATCAGTAGGATCCAGCGTTACTCATTCCGAATGGAGTAAAATATAGTAATAAGACTTTTAATTATCCTACTGATGAAAATAAACTACGTATCATAGACACGTGTATAGGTTTCATTAAGTTTTACTACATGTAATTTTTAAACGTTTAAACTCTACTATGAAGAATTGGTTTTTAAAACAAAATTATCAAGACGCAAACATAAAATTAGAGAAATATGACTGCTATAAATTCTGATCGGCGTAAAATAGAGTAAGAAGGTATTTTACAAGCAATTAAATTATATAACATATCATGTCAGAAAAATAATAAATAATCGATTCAAAAATAGATTGTGTGTGGATTTAATGAAGCATTTCAAATGAATTAAAAGAGAATAAATAGATTTTTTTTTCTAAATGTGATTTTTTATTATTATTTACGCATCAAAATATATAATCAAATGGAGAAGAATATCACCACGCTATTGTGTTTAAAATTGTCTTTTAAATTGAAAAACATAATTTAACTGCTGCTTTCTATTTTTTAAGGGCACCTAGAAATTTTGAATTTAATTTAAATCATCTAACAAGAATAAAATAATGAATAATATCTTTTTTAATTAGTTCTTCGAAAGTAAGGCGTTGATAAGAAATTATAAAGAAAATAATTATATATAAGAAATTATAAAGAATTCTTTATAAGAAATTATAAAGAAAGTATAGTTTTCTCAATTTTTGATACTGAGGAAGGTTTTTGTTTATAAAACTGAGACTATAATGTGTCCATTTCCGTACTTTTATTTGTGCGTAAAGTATACAAACTCTATCCTTTTTTTGGATACTATGAACTAGTTCTTAATGTACTAGCTGCTAAGCATGAAATGAGTATACTTTTTTGAAAATATTTAATTCTCCTTAATCATAAAAAATACACAAAAAAGCAATGTAATAAACGGCAGCCATGACACGAAATGCGGTAAAATCACTAACCCTTGGCACTTTAAAATGCCATCAAATAAATAACAGTAATACAACAATTTAAAAAATAATTTATTTACGCTTGAATTTTTCATTTTCATACATAGGCTAAAATTCGAGGTAAATGAATGATCTTTAAATTTCAGTAACAATGATAGTAAGGATACCCCTCCCCCATATATAAAACTAATGTCATAAATGATAGGTAAAACAGTATTTAATGTAATATATAACCGTCACTAATTTTAAAAAAAAGTATTCAAAGAGGTATATAAAGGGAAAAAACATCAGTATTCGAAGTGGTACGCAACTATCAATATCATAAAGGGTAATAATACAGTATTCAAAGTAGTATATAACCATCAACAATAGATAAAAAAAAAAAAACATTTAAATGATGCATAGCTACCATAATTGTTAAAAAA
Organism: Parasteatoda lunata; assembly: GCA_949128135.1. Lineage (NCBI taxonomy): Eukaryota > Metazoa > Arthropoda > Arachnida > Araneae > Theridiidae > Parasteatoda > Parasteatoda lunata. Next base: position 58,504,379 of record OX421979.1, on the reverse strand, counting down.
AATATATAACCGTCATAAAAAGCAAAAACAAAGTAAATAAAATGGTATATAACCATCATAAAAAGTAAAAAAAAGTATTCAAAGTGATATGTAACCATCATAAATGGTGAAAATAGCAGAATTCAAAGTTGTATATAACTACCATAAATGGTAAAAACAGTATTCAATATACTATATAACCATCAAAAATGGTTAAAAAAAAAAAACAGTATTTAAATGTACCCATCATAAATGGTGAAAAACAGTTTTCAAAGTGGTATATAACCAAACTCCCCTTGAAAAATATGCATGGGATAGGACCAATTCAAACCCATTGACCTGAGTGACCTCTTAAAAAAGAGGGAGATCCTCGAGTCTTCTTCAACCCAAACACAACACCCAACCACTTATCATCCTTTTCCCCCTCCATATTTTGGGATAAGATTTCATGTCCTGGAGCGAAAGAATGAAAAAAAAAAAAAAAAAAAAAACTCTTTTTTTGCTCCAGCAAACGAAGAAATAAGAAAAGTTTTCGGGCATTCTCGGTTTGGAAGACTATTTCATATCCAAAACAGGCTAGGCAAATTCGATAAAGCAAAAGGAAATACTTTTATTTTGTGCCAGATAAAACTTTTCTTTTGAAATTTTTTTTTTTTTATAGTTTTGTTCTGTTTCAAGCCATTTACATAGATTTATTTTTACTTCATAAAGAACATTGCCATGGGCGGTGAAGTTTTTTACGTATGTTTTTGTAAAAAATCCTAACTGAATTTTTTAAGATTTTCTTACCAGACCTAGAGCTTTAAGATGGTTTAAATTTTCATTGCTCACCGAAGTCAAATGGAGTTTCTGCGTCTAGTGCTTTCAATCTTAATTTTTTTTAACAAAGAAAAAGAAATACAGCAGCATTATATGTTTAAAATACTTATAATAATATCCGTATCGTTTTTCTACTTAATTTACAATCTAGCAGAACAGTTACAAATTTGTTTGCAAGTTGTTGCTCTATTTCGAGAAATTGTGAAAAAAATCTACGCACAAATTCCTATATCAATAATTGTTTGCAAATTGTTGCTCTATTTCGAGAAATTGTGAAAAAAAATCTACGCACAAATTCTTATATCAATAATTGTTTGCAAGTTGTTGCTCTACTTCGAGAAATTGTGAAAAAAATCTACGCACAAATTCCTATATCAATAATTGTTTGCAAGTTGTTGCTCTATTTCGAGAAATTGTGAAAAAAATCTACGCACAAATTCCTATATCAATAATTACAATACAATTCCAAGGTCCTGCTTTTGCGAATATGTGAAGATAAAATACAGATTTTGAGAAGAAAAAACATTCAATTAATTGAAATTATAAAAAAATTGAAGACTTTTGGAGTTCGCTTTTGATGAGAAGAACTTTGTAAATCGCAAATTTAAAACATTGTGACGAGTATCGAGATAAAATACTTTGTGAGGAGAGTGTTTTGAGAGTAAAAACTTTTTCGAAAAGTCCGTTCACAGACCCAAATTTAGTATATAATAATCTCATTAAACACATATCTAAATATGAGTATGATATTAAAAATATCATTAAAACAAAAATAATTTATAAACATTAATAACTACTTTTAAACTCAAATTAAATAAATGCATTTTGAAAGCTATTACTTATTATATTATTTCCTTGGCTTCTATATAATTAAACAAAATTACATAAATTTTATTTTGAAGATTAGGCCTTATTTTAGATTCTTCGCTTCACAATGAGCTATTGGCGACGGTCTGGGAAACATCCCTGAGGATGATACGAAGACATGCGATCACAATTTTGATCCTCTGCAGAGGGGATGGCTCCCCCGCTTTAGTATCCCGACTACCAGCGCGAAGTCGAGCTTTTTATCGCAGAAGAGTTTAACGAGGACCGATACCACGCACCCTCGGTCCCTACGCAGGCTGATCAAAGTTATCACCCACCCGCTTACTGACCGCAGCCAGTGATGCTTGACTTCAGTGTATACCAGTTAAGACTTTCCCCCAGTTTTTCTATTTACTCATTATCATTTTTTCGATTAACATTCCCGGCTATTTAAAATTCCCTTATTTTATTTCGATTGGATGTTCGCGCCTTAGTTGCTCAGGAACTCCCTTGCTACAAAGCAACACCCCTCGCCATTGACTTCGGTGTTCCTCTGAGAACCATGTCTGAGAACCATGAACGATCAGTCGTCCACTGCGGGACTCAAAATCTCTGAATACGCTGTACCGAAAGTTTATCGAAATCGAAAACTTTTCGACACAATATTGACATTAAGCAGACAGCTAGAGACCAGATAACCCCGCAAATCGAAGATAACTTAAAAACTTTTAGTTGTTTTGTCTTATCTTTTATTTAGAAGAATTTATCCAGCGCGTGATAACCTGGCTTGAAGTCCGGTTTATCATTGTTGAAGGATGAAAAACGTACAGTTTGATGAAATCAAAGACCAAAAAACAATCCTATTGTCGAAATGTTATTTCAAGATAAAATGATAAAATATTAATTGAGTGTTTTTGTGATCAATTGACGAAAAGGCAGACCAATTATACGAGATCGGAGATTGAATGTGATGCTTTTAGTGTGCAATGTAAGGCGATAGGATATGAGATGTGTTTATAATTAGATAAAACGTTATTAAGTGATGAAAAATGAATGTAGAAAAACACTTATAAACAATAATAAAAAACAAACTGGGTGAAAAAATATTTCTGTTAAACGTAATATGAAATGCGCAGGAAAGTTTATTATAATTCTTAGCCTTAAATCATAAGGCCCAGAGAAAAGTTAAGTTGTTTTAAAATTATTCGGTTACATTTTAAAAAATATCAATTAAAATTTACAGTAGAAATTTTTTGCATCATGGTTTACGGTAATTTTTAATGTAAATTCAATCTTTACCCGTAAAATCTTACTGTCTCACAATCGAAAAAGTTCCGTTTAATAATTACAGGGATTCGATTCGAACCTATGTGTGCTAGATAACAATCTAACGTATTACCATCTGAATCGTTATAAAATCGAAAAAAATAAATTAAAAAATTCGGTGTAACGTTAAACTGGGTATGGAAAAGCTACAATAGCCCTCTAGTGGCGTTATCTAAACTACTTTCACTCTATAATTTACTGCAAGAGTTGAATAAACTGCATTTTATAGCAATATATACCCCAAAATTTTAAGTTTTTTGAAGTGTGCGCGTGACTTTCTCGTGGAAGAATTTAAGAAAAAATTAACTATTTTTCAGAGATGAGGAACAGTATCAAAAAATTATTCCATTTGTGTAACTGGTAATTTATTTCCCTTAGAAGACATTTTATGGTTTAAATCACATTATCAGTTTTATTACATTTTTAAAGGAAGAGAGATTTAAGGAAGAAAAAAAAAACTTTGAAAAATGAAATATAAAACAGTTTGATTGTAAGGGCTTCGACAATATCCCGACATAAAACAAAAATTATCAAATCGGAAGCTATCTTTAAATTATGGCTCATGGTACTTTAAACGAATTAAATTAAATCTAACTTTAAGGGATACCTAAAAAAATCTGAGTTACATTTCTTTTCGAACATTCCATGTTCGAAATTCGACTGGAATTTCCAATAAAAATGACGCCACCCAGTGCAATCAAAAAGTCATAAAATCAAACGATAATAAAAGGAAAGTAAAAAAAATAAAATAAATTAAAAGTTACGAATTCAAGAAAAAGAAAAAGAAGGGGAAGGGGACCAAACGACACCATCAAAAACCTGGCAACGTCTCTCTGATAATAGTCCTTGGAAATGTGCGAATCTTGCAAATCTGGAAGGGGACGAAATCAATAATCAAGACTTGCTCTTCAAGACAGAAATAAGAAATTCCTGAATCCAGGAAAAAGGAGCAATCTCCAGGAAAACGTGCTGCGCTCGTCGACCAGTAAAGCTTTGAAAACGATTTTCTGTAGATTGAGTGGCAATCAAAGAAACGTAATGAAAAAATCACGTAATGAAGAAATTCCAATAACAGCATCGAAATGAAAGTTACCTTGAATGACGATATATTGCAAGTTTATTTATTAGATTTTATTTCATAGTTATCCATAATTTTTTTTCTTCATTTTTATAAACAGATCTTAAAAAAAAAACGGCACATAATATAAAGACCACAATTATCAAAAATAGACAAATTCATGTTGTTTTTTTTAACATTAGTTTTTGTTATAGCATAAAACATTGCTAAGAAACAATTTATACATATCAATAACACCATTAATAGGACTTGTACATTATGAGAAAATATTTTTAAAAGTATGCGAACAAAGAACTTTCTTTTTTTTTTTTTTAAATTTATGCGAGAAGTTGTGAATGACTAGAAAACAAATACAAAAAAAATAAATAAATAAACTTTTTTTATTTTTTCCTTGTTTTAATTATAATTTTCCAATTACTAGAAATTTTTTTTAATTACTTACTTTATATCCATATTCAACATAACAGTAATTATTAAAGTTTATTAAAATGAAGTTAGTTCAACAGTTGTACATTAATTTGCCCTTTCTTATGATAATTTTGCCTTAACAGGATACAGCTCTTTCAGTCTACTGATTAATTTGCCTTTTTTTATAATAATTTTGCCGTAACAGGATACAGCTCTTTCAGTCTACTGAATAGGGCAGCACATATAACAATCTGCCTTGCTTTTTTAATACGTTCTGAAAAATATCTCTAAGATTACATCCTTCATCACATTCTTTATAAGCCGCGTACAAACAATATATACAATAGAATCAAAATTCAAAAGTAAGAAGCAGTTAACCGTCGGGTTCAAACCAATAGCAGAAAACAGGAATAAGTTTCTAAAAAGATTTATAGAATTTAAAAAGAATTTGAAGTTCCATGGCGTAAAAACCGTGAAGTCAAATTAATCTAATTAAAAAAACGCGGATATGTGGACCATGGTAAATTGCGCAGATTCCCGCCTGTTAAACATTTTTGCGCAAATGGTAAACCACTAATCATTGGAGTAATAAAGGGTGCATTTAACACATCGAACACACCCTTGGAATTCAAATATAAATAATTAAATAAACAACAAAATACAAACAGAAATTCTATGTTTTCAGTTTGAAACACGGAACTTAATCTTAAAGTATAAAAGGGTTTAATGAACGATGAAATAAGGATTTACATACAGAAACGGAGTTAAATGATAAATGAACACGTATTTTACGGAAGAATTAAAACGCATTTATAATATATAACGCATATATAATTTTAAACTTGGTTTGATATGCAACGATAGCACCATTTTTCACAAACATATAAAACAAACATTAAATTATAGAGCTAAATTTCAGCTCGTACATAAATAAAAATCCCAGCACGTATATAAGGAACTGTAAATTGGCTTCTTAAATAGACACTCCCTTTTTGCAAATAGAAAGGATGAGACGAAAACAAGCTGGGAGCTATGAACTTAAAAAAGCGAGGAAATATATTAAGATTTATTGGCGTGATTTGAATTTAATGAGCCAGCCAAAGAAGCCAACTATGATATAATGTAACCAACTGCCGAAAACCATAACCTTGCAGACGATCGAGAAAGAGAAGCGAACTTGAGATAATCTGAATAGGTTATTTTGTAACCTTGACCCGGATTGTGTACAGAGTGAAATATTTATATAGTAGTGAATATACTTATTATGGTGGTAATATGCAATTCACCAGTATAATAAGTTTTAATTTCATAAAAATCATACACCGGAACAAAAAATACGGTCCACCAGAATTTAGTATAGCACAAAAATTATTTATTTCATCTAGAAATCTAATTTAAAATAAATAGCGAGTGAAAATAAATAAATAAATTAGTCGTGAATTTATTTCAGAGGGAAAACATTTTAATTTTGTTAAGTTCAGATTGTAAATTAAAAAGCATATTCTCAGGTCTAACAATAAAAAAATATAGTAATAATACATGTCAGAATAATGCCTTAAACTTAAATTAAACAAATTTTCTAAGAGCTGATGTTCTAAGACCACAACTTGATGCTTGTGATCATTTTATTTTATAAAAAGCATTGAACAGCCGATTAATATCGAATTTACGACTTCTTCAATGTTCAACTCCATAAGTTTGTAAATTTAAAACCAACTCAGAAGACACGGGAACTTTTGAATTTGAGACAAAATCACCTGGAAAGGCTCAATCATAATTTCTAGCACTATTTTCTATTTCAATACAAATAAATAAAAAACATTTTCAGAGTTTATAACATTTACTACACAGATATTAAAAACGTTAAATGTAAGCAGTATTACACATAAAAAAAAGTAATTAACATATATAAACCATGAAATTAAAGTCATAAATAAAATAAAATTTAGAATCATAAATTGGAAAGTTATACGAATTTTCAAAACAATTGATACGAATATTCCAAGAAATCATATTAATAAAACATCTTGCGGTGTTGAATAAACATATAAAATATCGGATATAATTTAAGAGTCTAAGTTATCAGGAAATAAAACATTCTAGGAATCTCTGAATCCACGAGATATTTTTCCTAGAAAAATACATACTTTCAGCTTCTAACTTTGGATTCTTTTAAATCATATTTTATGATGAAACAGTGAAATAAATACATGGAATACATAAAAGTGAAGCTTAACGTCAAAATACAAATAATGTTAAAGTTCTTTCTTTTGAAATTGACGAAATCAAATATTTACCGCAATTAATATGAATAAACTATGCATTTCCTGTCATGTATGTGTTTTTTGCACTGCAAAGAAACAATGGTGTGTTTGTTAAGATGCAAATTATAAAGATTGTGCTCGTAAGAATGTATCTAACACGCTAAATTAATTTCTACTAAGTAACTTTTAGAAAGATGAGAATTTCTAATCTTTCATAATAAAAATTCTACAGTCTGGAGACAAATAAAATCTTAGTGGATGAAGGTTTCAAGTAAAATTTGAGTTAATTAGCCTTAAAGTTTATGCTCTTTGTGTCTGACGAAATAAATATTATGCCTTACTCTTAGTGCTCAGAATTTTTTAAACAAATAAATTAGTAAATTCGAAATGCGTTAATATTCGTCACAGACAAATAAAATTTTAGTGGATGAAGGTACCAAGCGGCGTAACAGGAAATCGGAAATCCCCTACCTTTATTTATCGAACGAAAATCTTAGTGTTTTAATATGAAGCCAAAAACAACAGAGACGATCTAAGCTTGTCGTCGATTGTTTAATGATAATAAATTAGATGCTTCTTTCACTCCGAAAACATTCAAAGACCAATTTATTACCTTCATCCACTAAGATCGCTGAAATCGAATGAACCTTGCAAAAATTTTGTACAATTTAATAAGACTAAAATGAGATTTTCTCGCGAGAAATTTAATATTTTTATAAAAAATATATTATAAAACCTTCTTTTGCCAGTTCTTCAATATACCTAAATACATAATTAACTATAGCATTCAAACAGCTGCATGTTCTTAGATAATTTTATTTGAGATTTTTTCATTAATGACCGTTTTTAAAGCTATTTTTATCAATCGTAGGTTTAAATCTTTCTTCATATAATCTTTTTTTTTTTTTTATAAGAGTGAATAAATAATTACTCCGAATGACAAGACATCTTGAGAAAGATAAAGATTCATAACACTCATAAACAATCTTTTAACAACGTTTCCGGGGCCTATAAACTAAAATAAACCATGTAGGAAAAACTTCTTTGATGTCGATAGGTTTTGACACACGCTAAAATGCTGGAATGTTACATCATCTTAAACGCTCTAAGATAGCGGTAATAACACAGTGATTCGAGAGATAATTTTTGACCAGACTACATAAATTTCTGTTATCTGTGATGAATCACGATGACGATTAATAGCCTAAATGTTATTTCACACAATTCATATAATGATGTTAAAAATAAAACAAGATGGCAATATTTTTAGAAAATGTGTTTTTCGCAAACGACATTTATTTTGATTGAAATCGTTTGCTGTAAAATAATATTTTTATTTATATTATTAAATAATTTATATTATAAAAACAAGATGGCAATAGTTTTAGAAAATGTACTTTTTGCATACGATATTATTTTGGTTAAAATCGTTTGCTGTAAAATAATATTATTGTTCATTAAATAACATCTATTTTTGGCACTTTTGTAAAATATCCTTCTGTAACCCTTCTGCTATATCCTTTTGCTTAGAAAAAAAAATTCATATATGCGGATAAAATTTTTAAAAAAATCAATTGTCAGCTTAATTAATTTTCAATGAAAATATAATTATTTAATTCTTGTATAAAAATGATTAATTACCATTTTTAACATTTTGTATAAACAGCAGGTTATTTTTATTGCGGATTCCTTCACAATTCGGTCATGAAAGCTCTAATCCACTAGACCAGGAATTGATCGTAAAAATTCAAGGTGTATTTAGATTCTAGTTATTATGAATAATTACACGTGCATAATGAATTACTGATATGAATATACGCATGCGTGCCTAATTTTTCATGTAATAAAGATATTATAGATGAAATAAATATATTTAATCTAAATTACTCTAAACATAGTTGGGAGATTAAAAAGTAAATAAGAAGAAAAAAAAGAAGAAAAAAAACTTACAAAATTTCATATACCTCAAAAGTTAACTTTTACTATTATTTAGTTAAAAAAACGAAATTGGTTACTATTTCTGTTATAGCATCTGGTAAACGGGGTTGGAATCTTAAAATCATATCCTTAATATTTACTTTTCAAATAAGAAATCCATCTCTTTTATTCGTTAAAATTCATAAGAAACAAATTTTTATTGCTAACACTGAGCCACTAACATGAACAGAACTTGCAAAATTAAATGGTTATAATATGGTACTCTGGATAAAGACCGAATAAAACCAGTAACTTACTGTACAAAGCACAGCCGCCAAACTATTTTTTTTTTCCCTTCATATTTTTAATGTTTTTTTTTTTTTTCTTCTACAGTTCAAGTTAAAAGGCTTCAGGAAGCACTTTTGGACTGCGGGCCATAAATTAAGCATACATGCAGTACACCCAAATAATAAAATACATGTATGCCAAACAACTGTTTACTCTGCCATAAAAATGTTAGAAGTTTTTTTTTAAATCAAACTTCTTACTGTTTTATAAAATTTCCTCGTAAATAAAAACTCTGACCAACCAAGGTAAATCCAATTATATTTTGACGGAGACACTCATTTAGTTAAGGCAAACAAACAGAAAAAAATTCTTAAAATGTAATTTTTCAAGAGATAAAATTGTACCAAATATTGATAATTACGATATAAAGGTGAATAATGAAGGAGACTATCCAAAAACCAAGAAATTTCAATACAGTAATTAGATATAGAAATTCTGTTTTAACTTTTTTAAACGTTAAATAATGCCGTTAGCTGAAGAAAAAAAAAATTTTTTTTTTTAGTTTTTTAATAAAATTGTTTACAATATTGCAAAATTGGTTCTTTTAAATTAATCTACAAATAAAAAAAAAATCCTTTATAAATATATCTATATATAACAATGATAAATAATTATGTAATTTTAAGAAATACTTCCTTTAAATGCATCTATTCTCTTAAGATAAGTTTATTACTGAAATCTAGGACTGAATTTTGAGCGAAAAAAAATCATTTAAATATAACCACTTTATTAATTTATTTTATTGTTAAGGTTTATTGCTGCTCCAATTAGAAATTTCCAAAAGGAAAATAGTAATTTCGGCTATAGATAGAGGAGTTCATAAACTAGTTTCTATCGTCTAGTTAATGACGTGTCATGGTTGCTAAAATATGATTTTTTTTTATTTATAATTTTTTTTTTTCTTTTTTTTTTGGTGACTATACAACTATAAACAGTATGGGCTCATCGCAAAATTAAATGTTTTTAAATTTTTTTATTTATTTATTTATTATTTTTTTTTCATGAGGTTTTAGAAATGTTAATGAATTAAGAGCTTATCATTTACCAAATTTAAAACTAAACTCACAATACTTATAGTGCTTTCACGAAGTGTGAAATAACCATTTATAAAATAAACCTGATTGGACAGCATTGCCACAATGCGCTTATTAATTAATGAGATTTTAATTATTCCTCCGTGTTATTGAAATGCAAATTGAATGATCATTTACACTATTTTTCTTGCTGAGGTAATGCCCGTATTACTATTTTTATCACGCATAGTTTTATTTAATTAAGATTTAATTTGTATTTGTTTTTATCTCTGATAAAAATAATAAATACTGGTTTGATACACGGTTTTGATAAAAAAATTTGATGATTCGCTATCTGTAAAGCAAGAGCTGACTCATATACTAGAAATGGTATTATTGCAATCGGCTGTTTGTCCAAGTTAACTATTGGCTGTTTGTCCATATAAAGAATATGATATAATAAATAAATTCAATCGTAGAATTTATGGATGAATTATTAGTATTCATTTAAGAAGAAATGAGGGCATATACTTTCAGGGGTCTGTCCAGACATTTTGTGAAAGGTCCGTTTTTGTAAAATTGTGAAAAAAATTACTCGTAATTTGTGAATATAAAATAAACTTAAGTCACATTCTTTCAACCAGGGTCCGCTTTTGTGAATTTGTGCAAATAGGGTCCGTTATTGCAAAAAAACTTTTTCAGGGAGTTTTTAAATTGTAAAGACATACAAGATTATGATCAACACCGTAAAATTATAATTTAAAAAATTAAATTTTAAAAAATAAAACAGCAATTACAGCTACTAAATTAGCGATGCAACATACAAATATTTGGTATTTAGCCTATACTGCTGAACGCAGAATATTCATTTCGGATGAATAAAGGAAGAAGCGTCTGCTGAAGACAAAATTTAGTTCGTCTTTCTCTCCCCTTCCTTCCCCGGAAGGGATTTTCGATTAACAAAACAATAATGAAGATAAACAAATTTGGGAAGGGTCCGATTAAAAGATTAATTATTTTGTGAAGGGTCCGTTTTTAAGTTAAAATATTTTGTGAAGGGTCCGTTTTTATGAAAAGATATTTTGTGAAGGGTCCGTTAACGAACCCAAATTTCTTCTAAACAGACCCCTGACTTAGGTCATCGATTTCTACAAATTAAGCAAGAAAAAAGGGAAATGGATTTAATAATAATCGAACGTAATTGTTACACTAAAAGTTAATTTCTTTAAAATGATACATAGCGTGATTGTAAACCACAGCCAGATATGATGCCAACCGAGATAAGAAAGTATTACACGTTTTTTGATACGAAAAATCGTGCCAAAACACCTGTTTTTGATTTCTTATGACAAACGAAAATCAAGTTTTGGATTAACGTATGCACGCACCGTTATCACGCACCAGTTGCGGTTTGATTTCTGTGAGCATGTGAATTAGATGCAATATTGAAAAATCAATTGTAATAGTTGCCTTTGTTGTAAAAATGTTGTTAATTTCGTGAAACTAACAAAATTTTCTTTCAGTATACCATAAATTGATTTTTTTTTTTTTTTTTTTAAAAAGGCAACACATTTGTAAGATTTTAAAAAAAATATTACTATAATATCGTATAAATTTTCTGAAACCTTTTACATATGCTTAGTTGATCATCTTACCTTATTTCTTAAACTTCACTATACCATACATAAAAGTGAAAATTTTGAAAGAACTTACGGTCTATATTTTAAATATGTATTTTACACAAAGTCTTTTGAAATACGGAGTCGCTGACTTTTTTAATTCATAATTTTAACACTAACCTTGTTTTTTTTTTTTTTTTTTCGTTTTTGTTTTTGTACAAACACAGGATTTTATTTTCACATATTAAAAGAAGTAGAACCAAGAGAGAAAAAACAAAGTTCTTTTGATTCAGAAAATTATAAGTTGAGTACATTTATCACAAAATGACTGAACGGGCTACAGGTTTTTTTTTTTTTTTAAATTTTTCACAAAATCACAATTCTATTTTCACAATATATATCAGGGTGGCAGTCGTGCTAGCAGGACAAAAAGGTACAGGATTTTAAAAAGAGCAAATTAATTGTATTTAATTATCTTAATTAGAGGATGAATATCCAAGTTACACAAAGTCGAAGTGTTCCGCATTGAAAGTAAGGGGAAATCTTGCAAAATAAATCTGTAATATGTTTTGTTTTAGGAAATAAGGGAAATTTTAAAAATTATAATTGGTCTATTAAATAGGTCGAGGGAAAAAGTCTTCTCTAGATACCATGAAAATGAAAAATCAAAAACTTTAATGCATAACTCGAAGCCAAAAACATATTAAAAGACAGGATAAGAATATTAAAGTGCGAGAAAGAGCGTTTAGTTTAGAATAATGAATCAAGAAAAAAGATTCAGAGAAAAGGAATAACATAAAAAAATTAGTTGAAGTTTATTATGTTGCATATATGCTTACATTGTTAGTATGTATAAGGTGGATGGAATCATTTTAAATTAAATTTATGAAATCAATAATGAGATGTTAAATCATAAAATTTACTACTACTTTAAACATTCAAATAAAAACGTTCCGATCAATTGGAACAAGTTGGCACTTATGGAAACATAGCTGAATTTAACTCGTTATTAAAGTTGCTGCAAATTTGTACAGTATTATGGTTAAAGGTATCGATGTTATGGTTCAACTCTAAACCATTTATTTAGCGAGAGGAGAGAGAGACGAATCTATAGCACAGGCAAATTGGTTTATCAAGACTACAACATTTTGTTTCTTGTTAACATCACTAATGAAAAAAAACTTGAAATCATGGTATACTTTTATTACTTTATATCTAATGTTTCAAAAAAAGCATCTTCTTTTTGATAAGAGCGAATTTGAACGATAAATGATTTCGGCGAACGGTCTAAATATCTATAAACATCATAGTACATCACAATCTTCAATTTAAAAGTACTAAATTACATGTTTCGATACGTAATTACATCAAGAAATTATTCCTTTGCCATCTTACCTACGGAATTCTAAAGAACAATCATCATTTTAAAGCTTAGAACCAGTCATCAACAAATTAAGCAATTTACGTTGTTTCATCAATCTTGACCACCAGAACTTTTACAATACAAAAAAAGTATACTACCATGTTTTATTAATAAGTTGTCACGGTGACATCTCCTGTAAAACGTACTTTTAAAAAACCATTAACCCAGAGCGCAAACTATAATTCACTTTTGTCCCTATAAAATGAAAGACACATGAGGGTTGCATAATTTAGCAGATGCGATTTGGCAACAAGGGCGGTACCAGCAATTTGTCATCGTCACTCAAGCCTCTTTCCCACGAGTCCCATTTTCACTGGCCCTTTCCAACATGTCCTCAGTTCTTGGGGTGATGAGCGTTGCCATTTGGAAATGATGAATACTATTCCCAACGGAAAATGCATTTTGCATCATTCTTTAAGACCAAAAAAGAAGAAAGAAGGTAGAGGAAGGACTGTGAACCCATCTTTCTTCTTGTTTATTTACATTTCGCTCTTGAGAAAGGCATCAACCATCATCCTCGATTACGATTAAGGTCATCATCGTTCGACGATGTTATTGCAGGAGAGCTGCGATGTTATAATTCGCCGCTTTTGAGAGGGTGTCATTTAAAAGCGTTTAGTGTTGTTGTTTATCTTTAATTTATGCGGTAACGGGAAGAAGATTCTGTTTATTTATATCTTCCCAAGCTATCTGGGTTAGTTAAATTCAGTACAGATAAAGCATACGTGTTTAAGAGTAATGATAATAAAAGGAATGTCAGATTAAGGTTTAAAGTTCAAAGCAGTTAAGTAAGTTAAATTACTACAAATGATTTGCAAGAAAAACATCAAAAGTTAAAGTGGGAAAATGTTAACGTCAATAAAAAGCTTACAAAATAAGTTGGGAATGTGAGAACAAGATAGCTTATTTCAAACGAATAATTAAAATATCAGGAATTTAAGGTTTTTGTCGCGTAATATCAAAATTAGTCTCGTGATCTCATATGTATCAACATAGCTCGTAATATCTATATTAGTCTCGTGATCTCATATCTATCTAGTAATACATCTCGTAATGTCTATATTAGTCTCGTGATCTCGTAATATCTATATTAGTATCGTGATACCATATCTATCTAGTAACACATCTCGTAATATCCACATTAGTCTCGTGATCTCATATCTATCTAGTAACACATCTTGTAATATCTATATTAGTATCGTGATCTCATATCTATTTAGTAACACATCTCCTAATGTCTATATTAGACTCGAGATCTCATATCTATCTAGTAACGCATCTCGTAATATCCATATTAGTCTCGTGAACTCATATCTATCTAGTAACACATCTCCTAATGTCTATATATTAGTCTCGAGATCTCATATCTATCGAGTAACGCATCTCGTAATATCCATATTAGTCTCGTGAACTCATATCTATCTAGTAACGTATCTCGTAACATCTGACGGTAATATCTATGATGCTTTTTATGTCGTAAAAATTCTTTCGAAACCAAGAACTGACCTTTTAAAAGGATCTGCTCCAGCTCACAGACCTAAAGTCACTCAACAACAGTGCAAAGCATATATTCTAGGTTTTTATACCGCAAAAAAAAAGTAACCTTATTTACTAAACTTGAATCAAAAGGATTTTTCCGTTAGGTCCCATTTTCGTGACAAGGGTTTGTACTAAATCTGATAAGACTTAGGCATCCTTAAAAATTTTGGGGGTGCTCAAGCCTTATGAGGTTTATAACCAACAATATATAAATAAGTTATGGTTTACTTTCCAATTTCGTACACTTTGTAAAATTGTTTAATAGTAAATAGGTACGTAAGTACAATAAAAATTTTAAAATATTACATTTATAATCCGATCCATTATAAAATTAATATTATAAATTTACCTAAAATATAGTTTGACTTTCAAAAGATATATAAAAAAAATTAATCCTTTTTTTTTGTCACAAGTATTAATTTAACGAATATAATTTTTATGCCAATTCAATAAAGACTCATTAAAAGTGTCAATTCCCACCCAGACTAAAGAGGTTCTTCAACGGAATATGTTTCGAATTTCAAAGGAAGAGTTTTCTCTTTCAAGGTCAAAGAACATCCCCTATCCACACGTGCATCAGGAAAGAAGGGAGAGGTTTTTCCTCCCTTGGACAGACGGTGTGACAGATGTCCAAGGCATAATGACGAGATTTACATTCTGAATAGGCTTCAGTCAAGCAGAACATGTCCAACAGTCACAAGCCTACACACCATCGAGATTTCTTTGTTAGAACGTTTATTCAAAATATTCATAAATGTTGCATAAATATTTATGCCCTTCTTTTACATTTAAATTCGCGAACGAGAAGTAAAAAAAAATCATCAAATTAGAATTTTAAGTTAAGATCCCATCGCTTAAAAATAAGTTTTAGTAAAGAAAAGAAACGACAATGGAATCTGCAACTTCCGATCGCCACGGCGCTCAAATCTATAGAAAATGTGACCTCTGGAATTAATCATAACTGAAACAACAATTTTTTTTTTTCAATTCTTCCACTAATTTTCCGTATAGAACATTTTATACCGTTCAATTAAATGCATTTCTATATATTTAGATATAACTCAATATTTTAAAGAAATAAAAAAAAAACTTTTACTAATGCATCAAATCATTTCTTTTTATACATAAAATTTTTTTGTTGAATGATTATTTTTCGTTTAAAATAATCATGAATGCCACAGTACCTGATTAGAAATTTCACTCGCTTCAAAAAGTTACAAATTGGAAATAATATTTGATAAATTTCCGACGCTCAAAAAATAGGCGATTATTTTCAAGACTTGCCAGACGGGAATAAGAAGAAACAAAAGTGATTAGAAAAGAAAAAAAAAGTTGGAAACGAAACATGGGAACATAGAGCTAGAAAAAGCCGCAATAGCCGAGATAGAAAAAAGATGAAAAACAGAATAGAAAAAACCACAGTGGCCGAAAGGGGTAAATGAGGGAAATATGCATTTCCAGCCGCTATTGAGAGATCGTGAGGAACGAATGTCGTTAGCAAGGGAATCAGCATTGAAATGAATAAAATAAGATTCCAGGGCATCAAGATGAGCTGATGTGACAGCGGTGGAAATCCCTCCCCCCGTTTTTATTTGAAATCACTGTTGTTTTTTCTCATTCACGTCTGGCAAGGCAAGTCTTTGAAAATGGGCGCCTATTTTTTGAGCGTCGAAAATATATCAACTGTTATTTCCAATTTGCAATTTTTTTAAGCGACTGGAAGTTTTTAATCAAGTAATGTCTTACGCTTCAGTTTATTGGTACTATTTATTTAATAAATTTATATTATTTTTTATAGTAAAACATACGATAACGTACACTTACTTTGACAAACATATAACGTCATTTTCTGAGAGTAACTTTTTTTTCTAAATATTAAATAAATTATTGAATAAATTCTTATTTGTAAAATGGTGAAATTATTTTTTAAAAAAACGAAACCTTAGAAAATGCCTATGACATGAATTCTGCTCAATTACATAAAATAAATACTTAATTAACAACGTTTACAACTAATGGAAGAAAAGGTAAGTCTAGCTCAGAATCTAACAAAGAATGCTAACACCTTCCATCTTAAATAAAAATGTAAGCTCATTTTTTATGATTAAATAAAACAACAATACACTTTTCTCTTTCTATAAAACAGCTTTTTTTTTACATCGCTTCTTTAACTGTCTCATAAAGAAATGGAAGAACACGGACCATTATTATCAAGTAAATATTTTCACACTGAAAACCACCCACTTTTCTACCCTCTCCAAAACCAACACGAATTGTCCAATCCACCATATTTATCTTGCAAACGATAATAATAAAACAAAAAGAAAAAATTATATCTAGGACAATCGATTATCCTTTACTTTTTTTTCTCTCCCGTTTTCCATGTAAGAAGATGTAACTAAGAGTAGCAACATTTTCCCCCATCAGTTTTTTTTTTTTTTTTTTTTTTTTTTTTTTAGTTTATTATAAAGGTAAGGAAATAGAATGGAGAAGAAAAAAAACGTAAGACCCTCGAACACCTTACGATCAATTTTAAGTCCTGTTGCCAAACTTTAAGACTAAAAAGAGAAATAGAATAAAACAGAAAACAACGCTCGGCTCGTTCTACGCTAGCAAAAAAGGAAAATAAACAATAATAATAAAGCGCAAAGAAAACTCGAGGTATTTTGTAACAAGAAAATTTCAGAAGGCTGTTGCGTTCATTTATTTTTATGTTGTTAGAAGAAAAAGAAAGAAGAAAAAATAATACGTTGTAGACTTAATTTGATATAGGATGGGAAGTAATGTTAAGCATTTTTTGAGCACTTTCTTGCACGCATTATGGCTATTATGAGTATCCATTAGATATTTCAGTTTAGGAGGTTCTATATAGTTCTCGTTTTTAATAACTTTCGCCAAAGGGAGCCATAAATCAAATGCTACACGAGCAACTGTTACTTAGGCTCGCCATATGGCAGTGCCAAATGCGTGAAATGAAAGTTTGAATCGCCAGCGATGCATACTGAAATTAGAAACGTTGAATAAATAAATATTCCAACATTTCAAAAATATTAGTAATAAATATTCATAAAATCCACCGGGTTTACTTTGATTCGTTTGCATATTTTTATGATTACAACATCTAATATTGTATCTTTTATGCAGTGAAATGAAATTTTTTTTTCGAAATAAAATAGTAAATAAAAAATGTATATTTTATACACGGAAATAAGATAGGAATTTTCTTTTCTACACAACGATTGATAGTATATTTAAACAAGACATAAATAATTTTCACTTATTTTCCTTGTTGATAACATAAAAGATAATATATGATTATTTAATGATAGCAAAATAGTATCAGTTGACGATATGAAACATTTTCTAAAAATTATATTTATTTTTTTAGAAGAAAATATGATTTTATAAAATTAATAGAATTTTTACACTTAAAGACAGGCATATATCAAATAAAATTAAAAATCGTTTCTTACTTCTGTAATATAATGAAATTCATGAGATTGATAGGGATTTACAATCCCTAACTATAGGGATTTAAAATCCCTATACATTCACAGTGAAGGAAATAAGAATGGTTATCAACTCACGTGTTGACTATGTCATTTTTTATAAACAGGAAATTATAGAAGAAATTGTATAATATTTAAGGAAATTAAGGTATTAATATGTAAATGTTATGAGCAGCCAAAAGAATGGTTGTCTAAATCAGGGCTGTCCAACTGGCGGCCCGCGGGCCGCATGTGGCCCTCCAACACATATTGTGTGGCCCGCCAACTTCTTATTCAGGCTGATCGACCTCAGTTTTCTCATTAAAATTTAAGCAAATTCTTTTATAATCGTTCTGCTCCATTGTTTTATAATTAATAATTCAACTATTAATTGTTATTGTATAAGAGGTAAAAGGGTATTGTTCAACTTTTTCAAACTGCGGCCCGCCAGGTGATCAGTGACCGGAATTCTGGCCCGTGGGCTCTTTGCAGTTGGACAGCCCTGGTCTAAATCATGGCAATGTTTTGAAGAACGCAAACGATTTAAAATATGTTAACAGTACATATTTAAGTAACGAAACCGTTTGCCTTAAAAAACGAATACGATTTAAAAAGTATTTTTTCTTTCATTAAGTTATTGTGATTCTGCGAATAAACTCTTTCTATGAAAGAATTTGTGAAAAATCTACTCTTAATTTTCTGAATCAATAACTGCAGAATTGGTTTAATTTTGTTTTTATGATTATGTAAAAATAAGATCTTGTTTTGTGAAAAAATGCAGAAAAATATTCTCCGCAATCTAAATAAAAATTGTTCTCCTGAACGATGTTTTCTTCGATCACAAATAAATAATCAACATTTATTGATTTCAGTGGCAAATATAGATCTTGTTTTTTGTGGAAAAAAAAACATGTTTTTTAAGCAATTTTAGTTTTAAAATTATGAATTTAAGACAAAATTGGCTAAGTTTTCTAAAAGATGATTTTAGTGAAAAATTAATATTAAAAATGAAAAATAAAGTAAAAAGGTAGTGATTTTGTAAATCGCCCGTTTTGTTTTTACGTATAAAAATATTTTGTAAATAATTTGTTTTTGCTATAAAATATCTTGTGAAAGGTCCATTTCTATGATAACAAAATTTTGTGAAGGATTCGCTATAACAGACCCAAATTTCCTTAAAATAACCTACATAATAAAAATTTTTTTTTTACTTCTCTTTGTTAATTTGCTTAAATTCGTACATTTATAAAAAAGGTAAAAGAAATAAAAAAAAAATTAACTAGAACTATGCGGAAATGTAGTTTGAAATGGAAAGGTTGTACACGGTGCTAAAGAGAATATGCTTTATAGTGTTAAAAAATTGAAAGAGTTTCATTGAAAATGGCGAACGTAACTAATCTTCAAGTGTAAATAATATGAGAGTAAAAAAACGCTAACGGCGCTCTGAAGCTTAAATAGAAAACGTTAAAGCAAAGAGCACTTTAGTTTTTATCGTATTACGTTTATTTGAAATGAAATAACAGCTATGAAAACTTAATGGCTATTTCTTCCAAATCTAACCACGAAATTGAGGGAAGGAAAAAAAAAGAGCATTCACGCCATTTTTAAAAGAACGCACATGGTAAGAACGAATGTTACCAGATGCCTTTCTTAAACGATTTGATTGTTGCCAAAATGTTGGTTGTAATTATACACTTAAATGTGCAATCGGGAGATATAAGGTAAAGGTATGACACGCGTTTAGCTACTAAACCGTATACTGTATTAATTTCTCACACCTTTTATTTATTTTACTGATTCATTTATTTTGTAAAATAAATAAAGTCACTGATTAAACATATTTTAAATTGTAAAAATAAACATTATTTACTTTTATTTATTATTATTATTATTGTTTTTCCAATTGGGTACTTGCACTTCAAGATCTCGAATAACCCCACACATGTGACCTATGACGTCATCGCCAATTGATCTTTTATAAGCAAAATGGCGTGTTAAACTTGAGCTAAGTTTCTCCACATAAGTTAGAATGCTAATTAACGTGTAGTTAATTAAATACAGCGTCATATCGCACCTCAAATTTGTTGAAATATAATTCTTTCTCGTCTGCGGCTTTTACTTAACTTTGATTTATTATTTGTTCATGTATTTCATTTTAACCTTAAATATTTTTTTTTTCGTGTACCTGGAAACTTCGATGTGTGCAAGTCGGATGCGGATTTCGTCTCTACCAGCTATCGCTGGGTTTCGAACCCGGTTCACCTCATTGGAAGGCGAACGTTCTACTCCCTGAGCCATCACGGCTCTACTCAAATATTAGGAAAATTTTCCGATATGCACAATTAAAACATCAAATTTAATTTGAAAGAATCTAAGGAATGCTGTTGCGCAATCAGTATGCGTGGAAATGCATTTCTATAGAAATTAACCAAAATCAGTAGAAATCTTGAATAATAAATCAGATCTAAGTAAATGTTAGCTAATAAATATGAAAACGAAATAAGATTACGAATCCTGACGTATACTAATTAAAAGCTCACATTTGAACTTGGGAAATTTTCTCGGAGAATTAATTCTTCAATAATTTGTTCACCTTTCACTACACACTGCCAATAAACAACTCAAACGAAAACAATTTGAATAATCTTGATGAATTGAAAATCTATTCCATCGGACACTTAACAGAAAGCGCCAAAAATTACCCAAACTACAAACATTTTCGGGAAAATTAGTCGGATTTTACTAACATTTTAAATATGTGCTTACGACCGCGCCAAGGAAATTAATTACACTCATCATTTATCGTGGAGTTCATTAGTTGACATGGTAAAATGAGTTCTGGAAAATCTTAAGACTTTAATTTTCTTCCAAGGTTGTAAATATTTTGTAAGAATGAGAAAAAGAGGAAGTTGGTGATGTAACGATTGGGATTCTAATTGAGATGGTTAATAAAGCTGAAAGAATGAGAGTTAATAAAATCTTAAATTCGACATTTTATTTAATCTCAACAGGTGATCTTAGCATTATGTGACGAAGCAAGAGTATGTGATTCCGTTTCAAAGTTGGAACAAAATTTCGTTTAAATACCACAGCAATATGCATATATATCTTTGGCTAAATTAATAAAATATTAGAAAGCACACTAATTTGTGGATATTATCGTGTGAGCTGAAGACGAAATTATATATTTTCGTTATTTAGTTTACTGGTTCTTTTAATTCTGTAAAAAAAAAAAAAAAAAAATCTCCTTTTTTTAAAATATTGTTTTCTAGCTTTCTTTGTATTTTTTATTTTATGGATTCTATATACTTGCAGCTTATGCGCATAATGCGCCTAACTTATGTCTATTAAAGAGTTTATAATATTTTGGCGTAGTTTAAGGGTGTCCTTCAAAGTTCTTTCGCCAACAAAAATAAATAAATAAAAAAGAAATGAGAATTCTTTAATTAAAACCAAAATTTATTTTTAAAATACAAGTGTCTGTTTAGAAGAAATTTGGGTCCGTTAACTGACCCTTCACAAAATATCTTTTCATAAAAACGGACCCTTCACAAAATATTTTAACTTAAAAATGGACCCTTCACAATATAATTTATCTTTTAATTGGACCCTTCACAAATTTGTTTATCTTCATTATTGTTTTGTTAATCGAATAAACCCTTCCCAGGAAGGGGGGGGGGGGAAGAAAGACAGATGTAAATTTGTCTTCGGCAGAGGCTTCTTTCTTTATTCGTCCGAAATGAATATTCTGTGTTGAGCAGTATAGGCTAAATACCAAATATTTGTATGTTGCATCTCTAATTTAGTAGCAACAATAGCTGTTTATTTCTTTAAATTTAATTTTTTTTAATTATAATTTTACTGTGTTGAGCATAATCTTGTAAGTCTTTACAAATTAAAAACTCATTGAAAAAGTTTTTTGCAATAACGGACCCTATATGCAAAATTTCACAAAAGCACACCTTGGTTGAAAGAATGTGTGTTGCCACTTAAGTGTAGATATCGGTTATTCTATAGACTTCTGGCGCTAATGTGAATAATTAACTAGCAAGATACATTAAAAGGCCAATAAATTTTTCATTTCTAAACCTACCTAAGTGATCTACAAACTAAAGTAGATTATTTACACATAACATTACCTACTAGGCAATCGTAAAAGTAAAAAATAAGATGTTAGCAAACAAGAGAAACATTTCTTTACACTTAAATTAACGTAAGTCAGGGGTCTGTTTAGAAGAAATTTGGGTCCGTTACCGGACCCTTCACAAAATATCTTTTCATAAAAACGGACCCTTCACAAAATATTTTAACTTAAAAACGGACCCTTCACAAAATAATTTATCCTTAATCGGACCCTTCACAAATTTGTTTATCTTCATTATTGTTATGTTAATCGAATAAACCCTTCCCAGGAAGGGGGGGGGAGAAAGACAGATGTAAACGAACTAAATTTTGTCTTCCGCAGACGCTTCTTCCTTTATTCCTACGAAATGAACATTCTGCGTTCAGCAGTATAGGCTAAATACCAAATATTTGTATGTTACATCGCTAATTTAGTAGCTGCGATTGCTGTTAATTTTTTAAAATTTAATTTTTCTAATTATAATTTTACAGTGTTGAGCATAATCTTTTATTTCTTTACAATTTAAAAACTCCTTGAAAAAGTTTTTTTTCAATAACGGACTCTATTTGCACAAATTCACAAAAGCGGACCCTGGTTGAAGGAATGTGACTTAACGCTTATTTTATATTCACAAATTACGAGTAATTTTTTCACAATTTTACAAAGACGAACCTTTCACAAAATGTCTGGACAGACCCCTGGTAGTGTTATTTATTTCTCGCTGTTTATAAAGTTACCGCAATCAAACAATCAACAAATTAGTTGAATCAAACGTTGATCACTTTAAAAACACAATCGAACATTAAAAAGAATCAAAGAGTTTCAAATATTATTACAATTAAAGTAATCAATATAATGCCATTCATTTATTAGTCGGTGTCCAAAGGATCAAGTCAATACAATTAAACAACAAATTACTTAACTTTAACGATACGGAAACCGTTACCTACACATTACCTATGTACATTGCGGAAAAATCTGCGCTTAAACGGATCTACTAATTTACAGATTATCAATTATACCAGATAAATTCTGTACTTAAGCGGATCACCTAAGTTAATCTGCAAATAAGCTAATTAATGTGCATATTAACGATTTTTAAGCTTCAGCGGCAACGTAAAAACGTAAACTATCTTGATAAAGAAAAAAATGCTGTTGAATTTGTTGTTCATTGCCTTCTAACCAAATATTAATTGGTAAAAGCTACATAGTTAGCAAAAAAAAAAAAAAAAATTCATAACTGTCTTCTTTATATAAAAAAAAAAAAAAAAAAAAAAAAAAAAAAAAAAAACTGATGTTAGAATATAATATTATAATTCTAAATTGTCGAAGTAACTATAATTTGTTTTAATCTTTTAACGATTCTCTTTTTCAGGAAAATTTTCTTTAACGAAAATATATTAAAAACGAATGTAGTTTAAAGGAATTAAAACGTTAAAGACGTAAGCATTTGTTTTTACCTTTAAACATTTCTTTTTTTTTTTTTTTTTCAGGAAAATTTTCTTAAACGAAAATTTGTTAAAAACAAATACAGTTCAAGAGATTCAAAAAGTGCATTTTTTTTTTTAACCTTAAAACATTTCTATTTATTATTATTATTATATTTTTTTAGGAAAATTTTCTTTAACTAAAATATGGGAAAAACAATTGTAGTTCAATGGATTAAAAAAAGTTAAAGACGTAAGCATGAATCATAGACAGAAGAAAAATAAACATTTTACACTAAAAAAACTGAAAACCTGCTAGTTTCATTTTATTAAAATCGCAGTATAAAAAACAAACTTAATTTGTATTTATTTATTTATTTATTTTTTTTAATTCAGAAATATCATGCATTCACTTTTCTCTTAAAGATTGATATTGTTAAATTAAACTATAATCAAAATAGATAAAATATTGATTCCCCCCCCCCCCCCCCCCAAAAGCAATTTCTTTCTGTGACCCTCTCCTGAAAAAAAGGTTGCACAGCACTAACTTAAACGATTGTAAAATTATTTTACTTTTTAAGAAATTGACTAATTGCCACTGCTCAGACTCAGGTACCGATACAAAAATCTACTACTTGAATTTTCAATAAACTTATTGTAAAAAAAAACTAGAAAATCTACGATTTTTATTAATGTGTTTAAAAAATAAAACCTTACATAAATTTCAAGACAATAAATAAAATTTAATAATGTAAATAAAAATACTAAAAAAAAAATAAAGAAAAACTATTATTTTGTTTGAAGGAAACATTAGAAAATGAATTGAACTGGTTTCGGAAATTCCACTAACGAAATCCTATCGAATATCCCTTCCCATTTAAACAAGAACTGAAACTTGAATGCTGAGAGATAAAAAAAAAAAAAATAAAAAAAATAAAAAAACTTAGAAAAAAAACCTAGAAAAAAAAATGTAGACAAAATAAAAACCGGTGTCACAGTTCACAGTCGCGCATTGTAAAACCACTCCCTAAATATCACGCAACATATGACGTCACAAGTAAACGATAGAGTAGAACAGGTGCATTGAGTTAAATGGAAAGTTTATCTTAGCTCAGTAGTTCTACATCTTAAGGATAAGATTGAAGCAGTGAATGAAAAAAAAAAAAAAAAAAAAAAAAAACAATCAAATTACAGGTTTCAAAAGAAAGAAGGAAAAAAACAACAACTTTTACAACGAGATAGTACTGATGGACAAAAAAATTCATGCAATGAATATTATCAAGAAAAGTAATTTAGTCCGAAGAAATGTTGATTTTGGAGAAAAAGAAGCTAACTAAATAACGTGACATTTTTCTTAAAGAGAAATTTCCGAAAAAAATTAACTTAAAGAAATGTTTTTACGAGTGGATAGTTACAAAAAGAAAAGAAGTTGCTGAATTAGTAAGAGAAACAAAATCGGATGCCTTTTACCCCTTCCCCCTTCTTTTTTTTTTTTTTTAAATTTTCAAGAACTCTAAACAAAATTACCATACAAAACGAAAAGTTTGAAAACAAAGATCCAATGGTTTTAAATGCTTTGTGAAACATATCTAATTTGGCATTTATAGTATCCAATAAAGCGAAGAAGAAAAGAAAAAAGACGCGAATGAAGCTTTTTTTAGAACATTAATTTAAATTGAGATTGAAAAACTTTGCAATCTAGTCGAAATTAAATAGAAAAATCACATTAAACATACCAACACTTTACAATAATTTGCAATACTATACAACACACAATATTCGGTCTTTTGACCGGCTACGGTATGTTTAGTGTTAACCAGTATAAGAAATTTTATATCTAATTTCATGTTACTTCAATGTTTAACACTGAAATTATAATACTAAAGTTTTAAAATGTAAAGATAATCAATTTAAGGGGTCAAAAATTTAAAATCGATCAAATTTTATTTTCAAGAAAAGTTTCCGTATCTAAAAATTTTGCAATTTTTAATACAACTATACTGTTATAAAACCAGCAGCAAATTACACAGTAAATGACTAAAGAGAAGATATCTTTTAACATCGCATCTTTTATATATAATCATCTTCATTTTATTTTATATGCAACAATTTTCATCATTTATAACAAACATATTATAAAGAAAATATTCTTTAAAAAAGATAAATTTATTAAAATGATCGTAAAGCCATAATTACTGTTAATATATTATAATTAACAATTTTGTATAAATGAAAAAAAAAAAAAAGAATTTTTTAATAATCTTGAACAAAATCAGGTGTACAACGAAAGAAAAAAAAATCTTTCAATCGATTTTTTACATTAATTGGAAAATTTCAAACAGTTAAAAATGTAATGAGTTATTTATTACATCGTGCTGTTAGATATTTTCTTATTAATATTTGAAGAAAGAAAGGCAAAGAGCATATCATAGTTTTCAAAGAAAATTTATATATACACGGTGGTGTAATTAAAATAAAAAAGGTCCAAGACCGAAATAAAAAGTTAAAAAGACAGTACTGTAAACAAATCTTCAATCAAAATTTGCATCGCCAAGTACCTTCATTTCTATATCGGTTAAACCAACAACTATTCATAACTGATAAATTGACAATATACTTGTAAATAGTACCGAAACGGCAGTCATTTTAACTCTTCCATTTGATTTTTAAGTGCTATTCTTTAATATAACAAATATATTTTTGAAGAAAACAAAGATTAAACAAAGGGCATACTATAATATTATAAAAAAGTCGAGCGAACTTTGCGATGGAGAAGAAAAACAATCTCTGAAGTATAAATAAAAAACTAATAAAAAAGACAATCGCTGTAGTAATATATAATCAAATTATTTATTAAATAAAGTTATTATCTCGTTACATAATTATCAGTCAAATAAACAACAGCATAACTGAAAAAATAAAGATACTTGTTTATAGTATCGAAAAGGCTGTCTAAATTTTTTTATTAGGTTGTCGTCGATCATAACAAATATAAATAATAATATCATGACAAACCTAAAGTACAAATAAAAAATTAAGATAACATAAGATAGCTTTAGTGCTACAAAATCAAATGTATTAAATTAAATCCTTATCCCGGCATATAATAATCAGTTAAATAAAAAATCGCATAATTGAAGAATTAGCGATACTTGTTTATAGTATCGAAACGGCTGGGGGACAATAAAACTTTTTATCTCTTCTTTGTAAGTTGTTTATTTACCATAACAAATATAAATTTAATACAAACACTTACTTGGTTTAGAAGATTTATATTTGGCCAGCAATCGAGTCACTCCGCGTACATCTTCGGCTTTAACCGCCAATAACAAATCCGTTTCTTTACCCATATTTGACAATGACAACATACTGCCGTAGACACACAAATCAACTTCAAAATTGCACGTAATCGGACGAAGGCTTTAAATCCATCGGTCGATGTTCAAAAAACGAGAAGAAAAATAAAATAAAATAATCTTCGCGCACAACACTTCTTGTAGTCAGTGAACTTGTTCCCTAGACTTAGAACAACCAGTTTCAGATGCTGTTTACTTCGTATATTAATCCACAATTTATTTCCTGAATTGATTTTGGTGGAAAATATGCATAAAAGGCTCAAGTAATCCAAGATCAGGTACCAAAAAATAAATCGTTTGATTTTTTGATCACGACGCTGTTTTTACCGTGACAGGTAAAAAAGCCATCGCGAGTGATGCTTACAAGCGTAACCCTCACATTCATTCAGTGTCAAAACTCTGACTGATGTTATTGTTGGCTTCGCCGATCTCGCATCGTGCGATTTTGAATTCCAAGCGCATGCGCAAGGAACGCCAATAAGAAAATAGCGTCGTTTTTTCCGCGGGCTCCGATGTTTTCCTCCTCAGTTAAGATCTTTTTCTTCTTTCTTTTCATCTCTTCAGTAGTATTCAAGAATTCTTTTAAATTATTCTAACAAAAAGTTATTTTTATTAACATAAATAACATGTTAAATAATAATACTTAGAAGCTCATTTATTTATTTTAAACATCTTAGAGAAAAAGTAAATAATTTTTAGACTTTTGAGCCCATAGGGTAAAAAGAAGAAAGAAAAAAAAAAAAACAATTACTTTGCGAAAAGAGGAAAAACCAATAAGATAAATAAACAAAGTAAATGAACAATAAACATAAAAACAAACAAACTTTATCAAATTACATTAAATACACAAACAATACACAATCATCACAAACCTCATCTTCTTAAATAAAAGAAATCTGAATTAAAAGTCCAGTTTAATTACATCCGGATATATTTTTTTGTTCTATATTTAAATGAATAAATAAATAAGTAAAAAAAAGATAGTTTGACAGAAAAATAAATCAAAGAAAAAACGGGAAAATTAAGAAAAGAAATGAAGGAAAATTATAAGGTATAGATATTGTTTCGATAAGGTATAGATATATACTCCGTAACAAGCAAATTAAGCAAATTTTATTATTATTTATTTTTTTAGCGAAACAGTTTAATGAATGAAAATTCCGAAAAAGTTCTGTATTATTATGATTATTATTAAGGAGTTATTTTTATAGATATATTAAGGAACTGTAAAAATAAATTTTTCCAAAGCACTACAAAGCAAAATGGCTCATTACTCCTCTGAAGAATTGTTTTTAAATCTTTTTTAGCGAGATAATTGAATCAATGAAAATTCCGACTAAGTCCTTTATGTGAACTGTAAAAATCAATTTCTCCAAAGCAGTACAAAACAAAATGGCTCGGAAGAATTTTTTTTATCGAGATAATTGAATAAATGAAAATTCTGACTAAGTGCTTTATGTGAAGTGTAAAAATCAATTTCTCCAAAGCAGTACCAAACAAAATGGCTCATTATTCCTCGGAAGAATTTTTTTAATTGTTTTTTATCGAGATTATTGAATAAATGAAAATTCTGACTATTCTGACTTCTTATGTGAAGTGTAAAAATCAATTTCTCCAAAGCAGTACAAAACAAAATGGCTCATTATTCCTCGGAAGAATTTTTTTTATGTTTTTTTATCGAGATAATTGAATAAATGAAAATTCTGACTAAGTCCTTTATGTGAACTGTAAAAATCAATTTCTCCAAAGCAATACAAAACAAAATGGTGCATTTTGTCCATGAACATTTTTCACTACCAAACCAACAGCTTTTAAAAAAAATATATTTTGGATTCAAAACGAAATTCCTTTCTGTTTAGTTTCAAATAACTGCAGCAGTACGTATACCAAATTTTTAAAAAAATGGCAAGTGTAAAAAGAAAAAAAAAAAAAAAAAAAATTTTATCGAAAAAAAAAAATTGCCAGAAACTTATTTATAAAAAATAGCTTTGCCATAAAATGGTGTAGTTCCATACACTTTTGCTGAAGGAGTAATTTTAATTATACAATTTATATATGGAATTACGAAGTTAATGGATTGAAATTTGTCCGATTTATGAATTCAAAATATATGAAAATGAAGCATATGAAGTTGTCACGTACGCAGTGAGTAATTTGAGTACAAAATTCACAATTTGATAACTACGATATTTGTCTTGCTAATAAAAATCAAGGTAGAAAGTTTTCAAGGTGGTTGGGTACTTTAAAAAAATCTGTAAGAAAACGATTTTTCAGAATCTTAAAGCGGCGTAATCCCTTGAAAACCTTAGAATCGTTGAATTTGTCATTGATAATTAAAATCCCTTGTCCCAAACTAATTAGTTGTTCTCCATTTATTTTCCTTCTGTATCTTAACTTGAGCGCTTTCTTATTTTTCAGTTTAAATTCCAAATTGTCAACAGATCCTTACTCTCCCTCATTAATTTCACAAAAGCAGAGTTTCCGAACTTTTATCAATATTGAAGTAGTTTATAAAATTAAGAAACTTCCAACCATCGTTAAACTTTCTTCATTTAAATCTACCGTTTAAACTTTCTAAAATTGATATCCTATCTGTTAATGAGCGTTTTTTTAATCAATAGTATTTTGTTTCACTGCTTGCTCAATACCATGTATTAAAAGTAGCGCAACAGTTATTTTTAAAACACGTGTTCCGATGTCACATTCTAAAAATAACTCTTTTGAGAAACTATTACAATTAGACAGATTTAACCATGGAATATTTTTGTGCTATTCCTCTAACCATGTAACCCAAACCCAATTCGTGGTATTCCATGTAACCCAAACGTGGGTTAGTTTAATCAAAAAGCCATCCATAAAGGTTAGTTTGCCTCAATGCTTGATCCAGGAGTTTGCATTCCTTCTGGATTGGGTTCAAAATTATAAGCCTACGGAGTGATTCATTCATACTCGCAAGTTCAGAATTCGACTGTTCAATGTCGGAAATTAAATAAAATAGAACACTGAAAATTCGTTCGAATCCCAGCGGTGGCAGGCTGATACGAAATCTTCTCTCAGCTCGCACCGACCACAGCACTGACGTAAAATATCTTCAGTGGTAGACGGATTATGTGTTAGAATCCTCTGGACGTCGGGTTAACAGTGGGTGAGTTTCGTGATCTTTCTTTCTGTGTTCTCAAATGCAGGTTAGTTCCATCAAAGAGTCCTCCACGAAGGATTGTTCGTCTCAATGCTTGATCCAGGAGTTTCTTTGTCTTCTGGGTTGGGTTCAAAATTACAAGAAAACGGAGTTGAAAAACTATAGTTGTAAACTCAGAATTGGGTCAGCTGTTCTACGTTGGTAATAAAATAAAGTACGACGGATTTTAGAACCTTGATGTAAAGGTTACTTTTGATAACAAAATAAAATTTTTAACAGTTCTGATCTTTACTTGTTCTGAAAATATCAACAAAGAAATTTAAAAATATCAACATTGAAAATTATGTTAGCATAATTTTCAATGTTAAATATATGTAAAAGGTCTTTTAAGAATAATAAAAATTTTGCGAATGAAAAAAAAGAAGAAAATGATAATTCTCAATTTTTCGCAACAGCTTGGAAAAGCTTACTTCAGGGATTTTATTCCAAAGGCTCATCTTTTCATTTTCCTTTTCTCACTTCTCCCTCTCTTACTCTCTGCTCTATTTTTATCGTTTTGTTTTTGAAATACTCCTCTTCCTTTCTGTTTTTCCTGTGCAGTTGATTGTTCTTCATTCATTTTCTTGCGTGCATTTTTCTCTCATTGTATTTTTATCTGCCTGATGAAGCGAAGCCTGTTTTTACGAAACGAGTATTTTTATTTTCTTATTTAAAAACTAGGTTGTCCAAAAAAATTAGACAGAGTATAGTCTGAACTTGGCTTCAATGATTACGAATTTCGCTACAAGATGGCGCTACAAATAAGAAAAATAGTAAACTTTATTCTTCACTGCACGTGAGATCGTTACATTTTCCTTAGTTAATGGCGCCATCTATTGACGAACTTTGTAACTAAGTTTGAAATTTTATGAAGTAATTACATTGGTTTCTAAAGCAATTCCTTTTGTTTTTTTTCCTTAATTTATTTTTGGAACACCTGGTAGGCGTTATGTTACTCATTAAACAATGTGCATGAATCAAACTCTATGCGTATAACATAATGCGATACATATTTCTAAAAATGTCATACATTTGAAAATTTGCTTGCGTTTTATTAAGTACATTCTTCCTGTGGTCAAAACACGTCAAAGCGCATTGTAACATTTTAATTTTAAAGGGAACAGAATAAATAATAAAACATATTCCTAACTTTCTGAAATAAAGAGTGATCCAAAATTAAATAAGGCATTAGTTTCTCCATTGGCTAGCAAATTACAACTTAAAAATGATCTTAATAATCAGAGATTTTTTGAGAAGATATATATGGTCGTTGACTCTTACACTTCATATTTCAGTTCATAAAATATGTTATATTATATTATATTACAGGGGTGGCCAACCTGCGGCTCGCGAGCCACATGCGACTCTTTGACGGATTATTTGTGGCTCTCGATAAATACACCCGAGTTCACTTTCAATTTTGTGCTATTATATTTCAAAAAATTTAATTATTATCATTCCGTATGTGTCCAAAATGTCTTTTAAATTACTGACAACAAATATTACTGGCAAACACTGAATTTACAATTGCAGGGGAAGTATAAAATAATATCTGACTTCTCACAGTGTATAGTATTTAGTTTTCAAACTAAATTACAATTTTTTCAAAAGGTCATTAAAAATAAAACATTTTGTCACTTTCCTCGAATTAAAAAAATTTGTTCCAATATTAAACAAGAAAAACTCAACGAGTATATAAAAAAGCTAGAAGGAATATTGACGGAATTCCAAAATACATTTCAAAACTTGAAATATTTTAAATCGTCTCTCGATTTTTTTCTGAATCCATTTGAAATTATCCTAATTCAAGGTGAGTTTTCCATTCCCAATATAATTATAACCCAAAAAGCATCTGAAGAATTAGAATTAATAGAGATGCAAGAAGATCAAGCTCCACAATTAAAATATAAGTCGACGTCGATTACTGAATTTTAGAAATTTGAACCAAAATCGAAGTATCCTGAATTAAAAAAGGCTGCTTGTCGAATTTTAAAGAATTATCAGGAGAAGTAAAATAAATGTGTTTAATTTTTAAAATTTAAAATCAATACACATATTTTGTACTTTTAATTATGTTTTCTATAAATATAATTTCTGTGAAAAAAATTTTTTATACCTTTTTTGCGTATTCTAATTTGTGCTATACGTTTTGCCTTTTAATTACGGTTTTCATTGCGGCTCGTGAAAAATTTCGAATTTTGAAAAATGGCTCGACTATCAAGGAGCTTGGCCACCCATGTTATGTTATGTTATGTTATGTTATGTTATGTTATGTTATGTTATGTTATGTTATGTTATGTTATGTTATGTTATGTTATGTTATGTTATGTTATGTTATGTTATGTTATGTTATGTTATGTTATGTTATGTTATGTTATGTTATGTTATGTTATGTTATGTTATGTTATGTTATGTTATGTTATGTTATGTTATGTTATGTTATGTTATGTTATGTTATGTTATGTTATGTTATGTTATGTTATGTTATGTTATGTTATGTTATGTTATGTTATGTTATGTTATGTTATGTTATGTTATGTTATGTTATGTTATGTTATGTTATGTTATGTTATGTTATGTTATGTTATGTTATGTTATGTTATGTTATGTTATGTTATGTTATGTTATGTTATGTTATGTTATGTTATGTTATGTTATGTTATGTTATGTTATGTTATGTTATGTTATGTTATGTTATGTTATGTTATGTTATGTTATGTTATGTTATGTTATGTTATGTTATGTTATGTTATGTTATGTTATGTTATGTTATGTTATGTTATGTTATGTTATGTTATGTTATGTTATGTTATGTTATGTTATGTTATGTTATGTTATGTTATGTTATGTTATGTTATGTTATGTTATGTTATGTTATGTTATGTTATGTTATGTTATGTTATGTTATGTTATGTTATGTTATGTTATGTTATGTTATGTTATGTTATGTTATGTTATGTTATGTTATGTTATGTTATGTTATGTTATGTTATGTTATGTTATGTTATGTTATGTTATGTTATGTTATGTTATGTTATGTTATGTTATGTTATGTTATGTTATGTTATGTTATGTTATATTATATTATATTATATTATATTATATTATATTATATTATATTATATCATATCATATTATATTATATTTATATATGTTTATTTGTTTACAAACTGATTCACCCGATAATTAATTCACTCGCCTATTTACTGATTGGATGGAGAATTTATGCGAGCATTCACCGTATGGCTGATAAACTCATTCTTAGAATAATCGATTTAATAATATGCCGATTTTCTGATTCGCATATTCACTATTACCCCTTTGACTCTTTTTCTATTTTCTTCAAGTGGTAACAACGTACCATTCTAAATAAAGTGCTTTCAAAATGTTTTTAAAAAAAAGTAGTCTCAAAAGTAACCACAATTCAAACAAACATGTCTAACATTGACAATTGTCCAAAAAACTATAGCAAAAGTGATACGGTTGTCATAGTTACAAAAAATCTAAAATGACTAAAAAATAAAAATAAAAATGCTTAGTGTTTAAAACGGTTATTCCGATATCTTAGATACGATTACATGGACAAAAGTTCGAAATGTTTAACTAGCAACACCTACTCTTTTTCATCGAAACGTGAACCTCGAAACGAAAATAGCTTAAATTAGAATTGAAACAATATTTTTTGCTTAAAAAGACAGAAGCGCTAAGCAGGGATTAAGAAAAAAGTAACTTATAAAATTCCATTGTGTCAGCGATTCGATTCCTTTGATCGCCTTTGACAACGTGAAGAAAGAAGAATACACATCGATATGTATGTTGAATCTTGTTATCTTCATCACTGTCTAGTGGCGCCACTGTTAGTGCTAAAATGAGCTCTATTTAAACTTTTTAGTGAAGATCATTTTTATACGAAACGAAAATGTGTTTTGCTATTAGAAATTTTCTAAATTCTGTCTCTGCAACAGTAAGGTAAACAGTGAGCGCCGGGTAACCTTTAGCATTATCCTAGAGTACATGCATTATAATAAAATACGAAATTCCACAAAATTTTATACAATATTTCTTATTATTTTCTCCAACTATATAATTTGCTTGTATGCTGTTTAATGTGCCAAGTCATATTACAATCACAGTGTATATAATACAAACTGCAAAAAAAATGGGAAAAAATAGTTTTTAAAAAATGAACAATTACAAATCAACTTAAGCTTAAATTCCCATTTGTTATTGACCAAACTGTTCATCAAATGTTTCAAACCCAATAAAAACATTTTTGCATTTCTTAAGAGTAAGATGTAAGCAAGATAAGGCTTCAACGTGACGAACCAAATACGTCACCATCATTAGAGAATCTTATGTACTTAGCAATCATTACTCATATTCCATCTGAAGGAATCTGGCATCATCACGCTTTCGCAGACGATTTATTTTCTGGCGTTCCACGGAGGACAGAAATGAATTCTAATGTCTTTCTATCTATATTGAAAAGTAATCTTGACGTTCGCGTTGGTAGGATAATACAGAGAATTGTCATAAAGATCAGTTAGGATTTCCAGACAAATGATGGCAGCAAAGTCGTTTGCAAAGTCGCTAGATTGAACCAAATAATTGAAATATACGTGTCATTACTGTTGGGGATAAATGAATGATTCCTCATATGAAAAGGGCATTTAATGAGTCATGATGTGTTTAATGTTAATTTGATAACTGAGTTTGAGATGATTAAATGACAAACTGCCCAGAGATATTATTTTAGGTAAATATAAATTAATATCGTATCTGGATTTGATTAGCATGAATAAAAATATGTAAAACTATAACAATAAGCTAATCGTACATGTATGCTGTAGATGGAAAAGCTTTGTTACAGCTTCAAAATTATCTAGAACAGCTGAAACTCATTAGTTGAGTAACTTTTTTTTTTTTTTGCTACATAGAAAGAAATTATATAAGTTAACAATGTGCTTTATCATAATATCACGTGTTAAATTTCAAAGTGTAAAATTACTACCGGATGTTCCAAAAATGAAAGACAATTTGAAAAATCAATTTAAGAGAGCAGGAAGGAAATAGAAATGAACGGTTTGATGCGTTCTGCTTCGAAAACTAGAAAATTTATTCCCATCAAGTTCCAAAATCAGTTGCAAATTTAGTAGACAGATGGAGGTGTTAACTAAAAAAACTAACTTAGAATAAGAATTCAGCTTTGTTTTTTGTTTTTTTTGCTGATGAAAACTTTTGAAGATAATTTATTTACACTTTCATTAGAGTATAGGAAAGTGCTTTTTTTGTTTTGTTATAATTATATTGTCAAGTATGAAGATAAACACTTACACAAATGATATTTTATCAAATATTACTTTCCAAAATTTCAGATTTTGTAACTCCATACGGGGATTGAGAACATCGTATTCCACCCCTTTTAGCAACTATCCTAATTCCAATTACGATTTACAAGATACTAAGTAAGGATTTCAAAAATCTATAATTTTAAAACTACTTGTCAGAATGTTCTGATATTTTGGTAGAACAATCGTGAGGCAATGTAATTTTGCTTGGCGAAGGAAAAAATTCTAAGATCTGCCGATAGATGGCGCTTTCAGGGTTTATATTGTCTGGTGATATGCAAATTACTCTGCCATACAGAATATAGAGCACCAGTTCTTTGCCTGAATGTTTCATTGTGACTCTGAAGGATCGCGCTCGGCTCTTGAAGATTTTTTATAAGTTTCAAGTTAAACCTTAAATTTTGTAATTGGCTCCTTGCTCCACCTGGAGAGAAAAAATCGTATAAGAAAAAAAAAGTGCAGCAAATGTCTCGTCAAAATAAAACTATTTCTGATTATAGCTAGCACGCAGCACATTTATAGATGACTTGAAATATAGCTTACCATTTACTTATATTTGAAGAACAGCAACATCAATATTATGCCAGGTTTCAATGATGATAGCCTTTATATCTGCCAGAGACTGAAACTTCGTCTCTTTGGTCTTAACAGCTCTACTGCGGATAGCCCTAACGTTTTCGTGGGGATTGAAACTAAGGAAAAGAACAAGCCATTCATGACAAGCACCCTTTTATCCAAAACCCACCACTATGAAAATTTTTCGTCGAAAATTGAGGCATTACCCGACGAAAAATATCTTAACAGTTTCTTCAGAGAAAGTCGTTATCATAAGAGTTCCTTCAGAAATTTTCTGATATTTTGAAAATTTCACCTTTTCTTTAAAATATTTGCAGATTGTTTGTAGATATTTCACAGTAATTTCATTTTCTTATAAATATCTGCAGACATATCACAGACATTTTGAATTAGCTAATGAAAGTGAAATTTATCTTCAAATATTCTTCAAACTAATCAGGACTTAAAAATTAGAAGAAAAAAAATTGTTTTTCATTGCCTTGATTCTTAACTTTCTCTTAATTGACTTCGCTGCACAAAAATGCAGATGTAACTAACATAAGTGAAAAAAATTAAACTTTCTATATTATAACATTATTGATGATATTAAAATTACCGTCATTCGGGGCTACTTTGTGCAGGATTTCGCAGTTTTTGAACTTTAACATGTAAAAAAACTATGTTAATTCAAACTTTAGTAAAATTTATCGATATTATATTCATAACTTGACTCAGACGAGTGAATTTGATCAATATTGGCATTATTTGTATGTAATATTTATGAATAATAAGTCAAAACATACCTTGCACAAAGTAGCCCCCAAATGGGGCTACTTTGTGCAGCGATAGGAATTCAGTTTAATAATCATGTTTTTAGTAAAATATTGATATAAAATTGTTAAAAAAGTTAATTGTTGACATTTTTAAAGACAAAAACATCAAGATATGTAAAGATATTAGCTTGAAAATAATTTTCAGCGTTAAAAAACCATTTTTTTTTGAAGAATTTTTTCTTAAAAAGAATGTTTATTTCAAAACATTTGAGTTTAAACAAAAGGAAACCATATACTTTTTTTAACATTGAAATGGATGATATTTCAAAAATAATAATTATTACATATTCATTAACATTTATAATATTGATACATTTGAACATAACATGCATCTACATCACGTCGCGAATCTGCAATTTTTACTTCCCCCAAAGCGTTTCTATCTCTTTAACGCGGTATAGACCACGCTTATCAACAGCCTTCAGTTGGCTAATCTTTCTCACAATTTCTTCGAGTTTGAACGTGTCAGTCTTTTCAGGTATTTTCTTATAACGTCTGACCATTTTTTCTGTCAAAAAAAAACGAATGAAACTTTGCACAAAGTAGCCCCAAAGTGCATTTTTTTCATTTTCCGTTTATTTGTTATTAATTTTCAAATTTTTTTAACGCTAACATGATATAATTGTTTATTAATATATAAATAAAAAATTTTGCACTTACGACAATTGTTTTATCAACGTCTTTGCATTTCACAGCTAAAGTTTCCACGCACACTTTTCGACATCCGACGTCCTCGAAAAGTTGTTGACATTGGATGAACGAAACACACTCTGAGATTGTTTTAAAATTCGAAAAAATGTTAGTAGTAATAGAAGAGACTTCTATCTTCGAATTCCACACATTTTTAACGTGAAATAAACATAATACTGAATAGCAGCACTTGAAAAATGTCAAATTCGAATTTGCACAAAGTAGCCCCGAATGACGGTATACTATTTTCTGCGATGTGGAAAAATGCACACATTTTTTGGTGCATTTAACATCTAACACAGTATAAAAGTTAACATAAGAAAACTAGTTATTTTAAAGTAAAATGTATTTTTGTTGCAAATCTTTGAACCTACTTGTCGTATGCACATGTTTCTCAAAAAAAAAAAAAAAAAAAAAAAAAAAAAAATCATATGTGTTCTAATTTCTCAAGTTTTTTTAAGTAAATATATATATTTTGAAGGTATTTATGCTACTATTTAAGCCTGCATTTTGAAGAAAATTTAAAAAATTTATTCTGAATTTTTTCTGTAGGAAATAAAATTTGAAGAAGATCAGAACTTATTAGGTCCACTTTTTAAGCCTAATTTTGCCGAAAAATAGAGAATTCGTTCTGGAGATTTTAAATCTGAAATTGATTCTGATTAATTTTCTTAATTTTAATATTGACGATTTCTAGGCCAGGTAAAGTTGACTGCTATTGTTGTTGCCTTCACACACAATTAATGAGCCCCTACCTTCTGTAATGAGCTGTGTAATATAGGAGAAATCCTCTTTTTTTCATGCCATGATAATTGCCCACAAAACTGTCAGGATCATCAAATTGTTTATTATCTACTCTCCTAAGCCTGAGGATAGCTTTAAACTTAAAAAGCTGCTTAATTCTTTTATATATTGCATATTGTATGTATGATATATAAAATGAAACAATAGTTGAGATAAAATAGGAAATCTTCTAGAATGGACAGCAAAGTAGAGGCCCTTCAGTGGTTTGGAAAGGTTCGGCTAGCTATGGTGATAGACATAACGTGGGTTTTTTCTCAGACTGCCAATCACAAAAAAAAAACGCTTTTATTAAGAGAGAAATACTGGCCTAGGCCACATTTTCCAGCAGAAGAATGCCTCAATTTAAGTTGAAAAATCTTCACAATGTTCATTTTTGAATAACAGAGTGCTTGATCTTAATGGTTTGTTATTTCCTTTAACTTCAATTCCCAAGAAAACGTGGGGGCTATTCACAGTAGGGCTCTTTATACCAAAAAGGGGCAGTTTTAGCCTGTGGTAGAATTAAAGGCTACCATAATTGAAACCTGACATAATACTGATGCCACTGTCCTCCTGGTATTGGTAACTGTTCTCCAAGTATAAGCAACGTTGCTGGGACACTTCTTCTCTCCTCTTTTGCGTAATCGTTTATTTTCCATGTCCTGGTGAAGGAGGGAAGGAGTTACTCCTTGAAAATATGTGTTTGGATATTGATTTACTTAATATATATATATATATATATATAATAACTGAGCAAAACCTCGTTAGTAATATGGGAAAATTAGTCCCAATATCAGATGAATAATGAGTCCATATTCTGCATAAGCTGTTTATTAATTAAAAGATGGTGAAGCAACAGTTTCCTCCCCTCGCCGGCTGGAGGGGGAGAGACACTTTTCTCGTCAGATCTGACGGAGTTTAGCTAGCACAAGTAAAACACAAAAAGCCACGCAAAAACCATCGGTCCTGCGTTTTATAGGATAATTAAAAGTGTGAAAAGGCCAGTCATATTGCATTTCTTGTATTCCTACGTCTCATCGCAAGTAATTTAATACTCATAGAAAATCGTTTAATCTTTCCTTATATGGAAGTGAAAGATCTTAAAATAACTCCTCTTTTGAAACATATATCTAATTATAATTCATTGGCTTGTTTACAGCCTTGAAGTCCCAAAATAGAATATCTGTACTTTAATTTTTTAACTAAGACATTTTTTGAAAATGAATAAGTTTCAATGCTTTTATTAATACAAAAGTATTTTTATAACTTTTGTATTACATATATATATATATATATATATATATATATATAGTAGTTCACGTTGATTTTTCTTTTCATCCAATTGTGGCACAAAGTCAAGGCGGTTTTATTTAAGTGAGACGCACTGTATTAAACTTAATGCGCACTGAACTAATCATTTCGTCGTCTCCACACGAATATTTTAATTGCCAAAAAGGAAAGTTACTGTTCTTCTCGTATTACCGTCGCTCTGAGGTCATTACAGAGAAAAAATAGTAATAGGCAATATGCACTGGCTTATGAAATGCTGTGATGAAAAACATTAACTGGTTTAAGTTTTTGAATCTCAAATTTAAACATGCTTGAAGTTTTAATAATTAAAAATTAAAAGAAAGTGAATGCTAATTAAAGTTTTGGACACATACAGCTCATGACTGGTAGTACAGTGGTAAGTGGTCATTTGTGAAGTGTTTAAAAAAAAGGTAGTCTATTTTGAGGGGTGAAGATTTCTTTTATCTTTAAGAAAAGTCGAGTTCAGCGGGCTGTTTTGAAAAACTTAAAAGTAGATATCTGAACTGTTTTAAATTTTACCGGGATAATAGGACGGTTCTCAGTTATAGGAAATGTACAATATCTCTCAATTCATCATGGAACATCATCCTTCGTGCTCGGAACTTTGAAAAAACCGTGCCTGAAGTTGTTCTTGTTTTAGACTTTTTTTAAGTTTATGGTAATTTATGGTTTATGAAAGTAATCAAGCCCAGTGCACAATCAGTTATGATAAGCAATGATTCTTTCCCATAAAATGGGAAAAGATTGAGACCATAAACTTTAAGATCATATTCCATTTGCTCATAAACTTTATTTTTCTGACCAAGTAAACAATTTTTAAGATTCCAGATAGAGTCTTAAAATATCCAGCTTCTATTAATACAAGCATTAATAGAAAAACAGTACAACAAGATCAAGAAAAAAATTGTTTCGTTTCAAGCTATATTCTAATCCTTTACGGGAATTGCAAATAATTTTTGCTTTGTTGATGTTTTAAATAAATGTTGTATCATAAAAACTGTCTCTTCGAATTTTTTCGTTTTCCATTCATAGCCATCTTCGCTGTGACAGCCATCTTGGTAAAATAACGAGCTTAAAAACTTACGAATGTTCTTCACAAGCGTTGCCACCACTTCAAAAAATATCGCATCTTAAGCTGGTTTAAAACTGCTAGTAGAAACAGGATATTATTGATTATTAATTCATCAAATAAATTTAGTATATATTTCTCAAGCTGGCATAAGCATGTAGACAAAATTTACTTTACTTTTGATTTATACAAAAATTCAAAATTAGAGATTTAATACTCGTAGTTCCATTTAATCAGCTTTTTTCGCTTATCAGACAAATTCAGCAAAAAATTAGTTAAGAAAAAAATAGGTTTCAGAATTTCGGGTGCATAAAAAATGGAAGTCACACTTTTAGTTTATTCTGACGAAGGACAAAAATGGAAAACC
Organism: Parasteatoda lunata; assembly: GCA_949128135.1. NCBI lineage: Eukaryota > Metazoa > Arthropoda > Arachnida > Araneae > Theridiidae > Parasteatoda > Parasteatoda lunata. Next base: position 58,463,311 of record OX421979.1, on the reverse strand, counting down.
CACGATAACTATAAACCAGACGTGAGCCACAGTAGAATAGTAACTCGCTCACAGACTGCGTTCAAACGTATTAAAAAATCCAAATCTGATCTGAAATTGATTTCAGACGCCAAGTACTTCAAGCCGCCAAATTTTCCACATTTGATGATGACTATGAAAGGAGAATACGGAAATACGCCACGTACCATTGTGACGCGTAGTACCGGCGAGGAATTGTCACAAACCAAAAAACTTAATGAAGAAGTTAATAAGTACATGCATTTTGCTAAACAGGATCCAAAATTTGAAGAATCATCAGCAGAAAAATACCACGCAACTCAAAAGAAAAAAGAAGAGCTCTTGCTGGAGCACGCTGAAGAGAAAGTTGAAAAGACAGATGTTACAAAAATCAAAGAAGAAAAGAAAGATGATTAAAGTGGCGGTTTGGTTTAAACCCTGAATGACAAAGTCTATAATTGAATTGGCAGAAAATAAGTTTTGATACATGGACAGGAATTATTAGTCAAATAGTTATATCTATTTTTCAATTATGAGATAGTTAATTAATAGTTTTGTAATTAAAAACATGGTTTAATATTTAGACCAAAGATCTTCATATTTGTTCATCTTGATTTTTTGCTAATGTTGACAGTATGACGGAAAATTCTCAAGTTTATCTGAAAGCTGAGATTAGATTTTTTTTTGTTATCATATATAGTTGATATATATCTTATAATGTGTGATTTAATTTTTATCGAAACGTATACGCAAAATTTTTAGGTTTTATTGATGAATTTCTGAACTTCTATATTGAACCCCTTATGAGTTTAGTGAGCTTGATCAAATGAAAAATAGCATGATATCTGTTCACATCTTTTCGCCACATTCATACCTAGCATTCGCATTTTCCCCATGAGAAATAACCTTGGCATAGTAAAATCAGTCTAATCATATGTGAGTTCTCGCCAAATTATTTAACTGATAAGTACATAAGTTAATAACTCAAGTAGAGCATGATGAAAAATTTATACTCGTAAACAAATGCATGGTTTGCTACATATACTTAATTTTATGATTAATCCAATATGCGACGAAAATTCTGTATAGTTTTTTAGTGTTAAATAGCTTAAGTACCATTTTGTAATTGACATTTTTTGAATTTATTCTGATTTATAACCTTTTTAGATATTACTAATTAAATTTACTGAGTACTTTTCGGTTAATCGAGTTCAAGCGTAAAAGCGCCAAAAAATGTAAAGCTCCACCAATTCTTTCTATTTTATTTATTTTTTAAACTCATTAAAATTTAAAAAGGTACTTTTCCGTTAACCGACCAAATTTTTGGGTTTACGACTGCTAATCTTCAACTCCGTAGCCTTGTAATTTTAAACCCAATACAGAGGAACTCCTGCATCAAGTATTGGGGAAAATTTTGCTTTTGTAGAGGACTTTTTGCTGAAGCTAACCACATTTGCATCACATGGAGTGGAAAACCAAGAAAAAGCTCTTATGGTGAGCATGATGGCAAGTGGGCTCTAATCCATGATACATCTACCACTGAGGATATTTTACGTCAGCACTGTTTCAGTTTCATGGTTACACTAACTCTCACAGTCTTTTTCGCCTAATTATTTTCAAATTTAATATTTATTAAGGGGAGTTGGCTTTATTTTTTGGCTATGTCATCTTTCGATAAATCGCTAACCATGAATCTCTTCCCATGCTCCTAACTGTGTGTTGGGAACAGTTCATTTACTTTTAATTTGTAATTATTGGCGATCGGACTGGGGGCTTCAGCTTCTCAGCCCCAACCGTTGAATTTATATTGTTACAGAAATTCTTGGTGAGAGAATAAAAATGATTCTCTCAACCCTTTAAGGGACTTTCTTTATTTTATAATTTTGAAATGTGAGCATGCTCATTATAATTAGATTTACATAATAAATAAATTCTTCCTGAACGATGTTATTTATTTTTCTGGTATAAATTAGCTCCATTATAACAAAATTCAGCAGTATCTCACACAGCCAAAAATTCTACTTAAATTCTACAAAGAAACTACATCCACTATACAGCTAATCAAAGAATTTGGACTAAACTGAAAATGAAAAGCACGCAATAAGTTATATTCGTATTTTGCACGGTTCTTCAAACTACGTAATATGTAATATAAAAAAAAAATAAAGTTAATTCCTACTTCGGCCAACAACGAAAAATTTTATTTTAGTTATTTTTTATTAAATAATTAATTAATTAATTGTAATTAATGAATTAATATTTAAAAGAACTGTATTAACATCAAGTGCAATCCACTACAAGTTTAAAAAAATGTATTTGAATTTGAGTGGATGAATAAAAAGTATTTTAGTAACTATTGAAAATTTGAACAAGGTCAATATATACGGGGAGAGGGTGAACTAATAGAATTTGAAAATGAGTATGGAAGATACAACACAGAATTTGGCGAAAATGGTCGATCGCGCTCAAAAGAACTCTTGAAAGATTGAAGCCCCAAAAAAGCAAAAGACGAGCACTTTTAAAGATTGAATAAATGCATAGGAAATGTATAAAAACAAAAGCCATTGTTTCCAAATGAAACGGACGTAGACATTCACAACAGAACCTGCAATTAAACAATGTGAGCAAAGACTAACTTTTTATTTAGAAATTGAATAAATAGGTTTTATTTTAGATGCCCAACTGACCAACTCTAACTTGGAAAAAGTGTATCAATCTCATCAGTACATCATCTCACTTGGAAAAAGTACTAGTTGTTTTACAATTTAAATTTATCAGGGCCACCAAGGTCGATCGAGATCTGAGACCAGATACATGCAAATTTATATAGAGACATGCTACCTTTATGGAGTTGACATCTTGAATAATTCCAAAGTCAAGACCCTGAACAAAATCCCTTCTCTATCAATCGCATATTACATTCATCGATTACGAAGAACTACAGAACTAATTCAAACAAAGGCTCTGAATATATTAGCGAGGACACTACCAAGACATTCAAGCTATATTATAAAGGCTAGGGTTACTAAGGCACGTAGCCTTAAATTCCAATTAACGAACCTGATGACATTATCCCGAATAAACAAAGTGCAGGACAATTTTCTATCAAGTCTATTTATTCTCAACCATCGGAAATAAGACTGGAGATATTTATTGACGGTTCATAGATTTAATCAAGCTCAAAGGAAAGAACAACTTCCGCTTTTATTGTTCTACTAATTGAATACAAGATTTAGAAAAATCAGTTTTTCGTGTTTAGAAAAAAAACGCCCTTTTTTACATGCTCTGACATTCTAGTGGAAACTTATTAAATATTTCGCTGTTGTTACTTTCCTTCCTACATTAAATAAAGCAGACATTGTCAGTGCTTACATTAGTGAACTTTGTCTCTTATACAAAGAGAAGCGTAAACAAGGCTATAAAAATGTCTGTGAGAAATCATATTTAAATGACATAACACTCAGAAAATGCATTAAGAATATTAGATGATAATCATATGAGGCAACTCTCAACCAAAATCACTTCTTACTTGATAATGTCTAATGTCTTGCGATGTCTAAGTTGACGTCACTTCACTTACCAGCCCACTGGAAATCCATCAATTATCAATCAGGTGCCGAGATAGCTTGATTGGTAGGACCCATGTCCAAGAGTTCGTGGGTTCGATCCCCGTAGGCTGAAGACTCCCCGTGTAGTAAATGGTGACTGATGCACGTTAAATTTGTCGAGTCGCAAAATCCTCCATGTTCCCATAAAAATCAATACGTCTGGGGGTCCAGGAGTTTCCTTGTCTTCTGGATTGGTTCAAAATTACAAGGCTACGGAGTTGAAGAAAAGTTGTCGTAAACCCAAAATTGAGTCGATTGTTCAACGACGGATGTAAAATTATCAATCAGTATATCCTCAGTGGTAGACGAATCATGGGTTAGAGTCCCCTTGCCTTCAGACTAACCATGGGAGGATTTCGTAAATTTCGTCTCCATGTAACGCAAATTCGGATTAGTTCCATTGAAAAGTTCCCCACGAAGGCAGAATTTCTCCCAATACTTAATCCAGGAGTTCCTTTGTCTTCTGGATTGGGATCAAAATTACAAGGCTACGGCGTTGAACAATAGTGTCGTAAACCCAGAAATAGAGTTTAACGACGGTTATAAAATAAAATTATCAATCGGTGAGCCATGACGGCTCAGGGAGTAGAGCATTCATCTCCCAACGAGGTGATTCGGGTTCGATCCCAGCAATGGTTGGGATTCGACTTCCACATCAGGCTCGCACCGACCACAGTGCTCACGTAAAATATTCTCAGTGGTAGATGGATCATGGTAAGAGTCCTCTTGCCATCAGGCATACCGTGGGTTATTTTCGTGGTTTTCCTTTCCAAGTAAAGCAAATGCGTGTTACATATATCAAAAAGTCCACCGCGAAGGCAAATTTCTTCCAACACTTTATCCAGGATTTCACTTGTCTTCTGGATTGTGTTCAAAATTACAAGGCTATGGAGTTGAACTTAACTTAAAATTGGGTCGGTTGTTCAACGACAGTTATAAAATAAAATAAAATGATCAATCAGTTACAGACGCAACCATTAGGAATAAGTTTCTATTGGGTAGGAAAATGATTTGTCTAATAGAAACATTGCAAACGAGAACTGATTGAATTACAGTGGAACAGTTATCTAGTTCAGCCTCTAAGCTAGACAACTCTTTAGACTCAAAAGAAAACCTGTCCTAAGTAAGTAATTATTGAAAGATAATACTCTAATTATAAGCTGTTACCGACATTCAGTAAACAAAAGGGTTTTTAAAAACTCCTTCAGAAAATGCATTTTATTTAGTTGAGATCAAATAGTTTTATCTTCATCAACTTATTAACCAGACAAAAGTAGATATTTCAAGTCTAATTTCCATTTCAAGCTTTTTTCTTTTAGCAGAACTTTAGGAAATATAAATGTTTATTTGTACTATTCCTCCAATTCAAGCCAAATGGGGAAAAGGAATAATATCGGACGTAGGAACTTTAATACAACTAATAAAACATCAATTAACAAAAATGAAAAATGGAGGAAGCATGATAATTATTCTCCGGGCTTCAGTTTTAACCGAATTGTAACCCGCTCTCAAACAGCTTTTAAGCGCATTGAGAAATCGTATTCAAATCTGAAACTAGTATCAAGTGCCGCATATTATAAACCACCAAATAAACCACACTTGATCATAGCTTTGAAAGGTTTGTATGGAAATTTTCCTCAAACGATTATAACCCGAAGTATAGGCCAAAAGTTATCGAAAACTGAAGCTCTGTGTGATGAGATTGAGGAATATAAAAAAATAGCCAACTTGGATCCAGATTTTGAAGAAACTTTTACAAATTCACCCGAAGAGGATCAAAAGAAATCAGTTTCTCAAGAATTAGAACTGTTAAAAGCAACTGAAGAAGAGCCATTGGAGGAGAAAATGGAAATAGATGAGAATGAACCTGAAGAAGCAAAAGAGACATATGACAAAACGGAAGAAAAAATTGATGAACCAGTAGATGCAAAGCAGATTGATGACAAAACTGAGAAAAAACCTGATCAATATATAACAGAGACAAAAGACGAAGTGAAAGAAGAAGAAAAGGAAGAGGGTGAACAAAAAACTTTCTTGCCATTTCTTGGAGCAGAATTGTAAAATAAAAAGTAGAAAAAACCAGGGTATTAAAATACGAACACAGTTCAATAAATCCTCATAAACATCTTACACATCTATTATTGTTATTCCGATATGACATATAATCGAAATATCTCCATTTTACGCAAATCGCTCGATACAATGACCCTCATGGTCCAGGCGAAAATGAACGTTATGACGGGAGGTAATTATACCACGAAAAATTCACTACGGACGTTACAATTTACAATAAAAATATCATTGCGCCTACAGAGTAACAAACGGTATTTTACACATCGATTTTTATAATGAAAGGGTTGCTGTTATGGGAGTCGTTCTGAGGAATATATTCTATTTCAATTTTGAGATTACACCGCCATCTATAATAAAAATGCAAAAGACTGATCCTGAAGTCAAAGTTGGGGTTCCTTTCTACGGGAGAGTCAAAGTCTGCCAGAAAATAGGGGCTCACATTTAAGATTTTGAAGTTGCCTCCGTTTCATTTCTTATAGTTGAGGGTGAATAGGGTCGAGCTGAAATTATTTCGCAGTTACTTTGGTAGTTTCGAAATCGTTTGCTCACCAGATCAAGCATTGTTTTAGCCTAGCTTATGGTTGATTTGAGTTACGTTTTAAAAATTAAAATTTTAAATTATGCAACTCATACATGCTTTGAAACCTCTGATTTATATAATTCAGCCTTTTCCCCAGGAAAATTTGCAATAGACTCACCCACTGTAACCACTGTTGTGAGACATTTGTTTGGTAAAATACCATAAGCCTATGGTTACCATAGAAATTATCATGACATTCATTGGACAAGACACCATACATTTATGGTAACCAGAAACATTTGTATGGCTTTATATGATTAGACATCATAACCTAATCGTGCGTTCGTTTAAAGTGAAGTACCATACATATATATATATATGACAAACTACTGGAAACACACCCTACACAAGCGTCATTCATATGGAAAAGTGGATGTGGTCTCGAAAGAGAGCAGGCGCGTTTTGCTCCAGCTCCGACAATCCAGCTCAATTCTGTATTATTTAATCCATAAAAAATAGTACTTTTCTATAAAGTTTGATCACCTTATAGAAATTTATAGTTAAAACTATTTTCGATTATTTTAACAAAAAAAAAAAAAAAAAAACATTTTAACTTTTAAAATTTCCACTACCGTCAAGTACATGTTAAGGCTAGACTGACGCCAATACCACGACGTCGTACAAGCCAGCCAAAGAAACGTAATTTTTTGTTGATAGTTTGTCTATTGTGTCATTTTATTTCTTTCGAATTTTTGACATTGTCGATTTTCATACTTTTTGAAATTAATCAATATACTACTACTTTCGACAACATTTTTCTAAGTTTTTGAACTTAGTCATTTTTTATAAACAACTTGGTTTCGAACTAATTCGAATGATTTTCGAATAATCCAGAACTAAATCAGCTCTCGTGACTACAACAGTGTTGTGCGAATTAAGCTTATATCAAGTATTATGTTTAGCGCCCTTCTTCGATATTGTGCTCAATCTTTGATGCTATTAATCTTAGATTAATGAGCTGTGGAGAAACAGCAACATGTTCTTGGAATTACATTTCTAACTTACAAAGTTTTCCTAGATACGTAATTTTAAAATTCAGTGTCTTCAAACAATCTTAAGTTTTTTTTATTACATAATAAACTCGAAAAATGTATAAAAACCAAAAAACAGTATTAACGTTATTAAAAAAGGAAAGTATTATTTTAGTGTTAAAACAAAAATTTAAGTTAAATCAATGATAAACGTCATTCACTATAAATAGCATCTAAGTGGGAATAAAAAAAATTAAATCAATATTTATCGATAGCTGCTTTTCAGTTTTTGATGGTTTCTTATTTATTAATTAATACTGATTTGTTAATTACTTATGATATTTTTTTACTAATAACGACGAACACATTTTTATAGACTCCACAGGTATTTAGCTTCCTACAGAGAAAGCTTTGATTGGTCAAAAAAATTACGTCACACATAGGGAAACAGCATGAAATTGAAGTTTTAGTCTAGTTATTCAATTCCTAAAATAACTTCCTGAGCAAATCGTTTTTTTTTCTTCTGTTTACGGATGAAAACAAAGAATGTGCTCCTCCATTCCTTTGGTTTATTTATTTTACTCAGACCCATACAGGAGACAAAAATCGTTTTCGATTTTAGAATTCAGAATTACTTTTCAACATTTTTTTTTTAAAGCGAATGAGTAGAATGAGATTACAGAAACATTTAGTATTGAGAATACTAGGCAATGACCATTAATTAAAAAAAAACTTCTATGTACAGAATTCCTTGCAATTGTAAAGCGAGCAATGGACCACCTATACCTGCCCGGTTATTATCACAGTCAATCCGATTATTATTGATAATAACCGTGTATTGTGATAATAAATGCACATTAATCAAATTGTCCTGTATTCCTTACACTGGTGTGTATTTTGAAGTTATGGGTCATTGTCCGATACTTCGTACACCGGCATTTACCATAACTTTTTGTAGATGTAAAATGTTCGGGTAGGCTACTGTAATATCATAATTTATCATTTTGCCTATTATTTGTGCTAATTCAGAGATGGCGCTGCCATCGTATTGCTTTTGGTAGTTCCCTCCTTCCTAAAAGGGGTAATTTATATTCCAACCGGCAACGAGCGAGGTTGTCCGGCTTAAGCTCATTTGTTTATGTTCTTTTTTTCCTAATTTTTAATAAATGTTATTAAGTTTAATCTTTGTGATTATTCAATAAGTCCATACTCACGAACCGCAGATACCACACTGGCGCACCCGTACAGGATTTTTCATGGCTCTATTTGAATGATTAAATTTAATTTCGAACTGTTTATATTGCTAACTAAAAGATGACTTTCCTTGCGAGAGGCAAGAAAGAAGATTTGCTGACTATTGCTACCGAAATGGGCGTTGCGAACGCTGAAAATTTGAAATTATTCGAACTTAAGAAATGCATTGTAGAAAACGAAAACTACGAGGAAGATTTTGTGAAAGAATTGTTGAGTTCCCTTATAGAAGAAAGAAAACGTAATTTAGAAATTCAAGAACAGAAACGTAAGGATGAATTAGAAGAAAATAGACGAAAAGAAGAAGCTGAAATAGAAGCCGAAGAAAGAAAACGAACTCAAGAAATAAATTTTGAATTAGAGAAATTACGGCTACAAAATGAATCACGAAGTAGTGAAAACGGAAGGAGCGAAAATGATCCGATAAAACCGAAACTGGAACTTCATAATATTCTACAAAAGTTCGACCCGAAAATGAATGACATCAGCTTATACCTGGTATTGTTCGAGAGACAAGCGAAACGAGTAGGAATAAAAAAAGAACTGTGGGTATCGCATTTAATAGGATTACTGCCATACGATGTCGTCCAAATTATCGCTAGAGAAGAAGAAGAAACAACAGATGATTACAGTAAAGTGAAAGAACTCTTGTTAAAAAGATTCAAAATGACCCCCGAGAAATTCAGACAGTTTTTCACAAAACATCAGAAAAAGCCAGAGACGAGTTGGCTTGATTTCGCATACGAACTAAGTAATTATTTCAACGAATGGATAAGAGGATTAGAAATAACAACATTCGAACAACTATGTGATTTAATGATTACTGAACAAATTAAAAGAAAAGTCCCTTTGGAAATGAAAGAACATTTTATAGATGTGTGGAGTAATTTTAAAATTCCGAATGATTTATCCAGTAAATTAGATGATTACGAAAATGTTAGAACGAATATGAAAACAAAACCGAGAGATTTCCAAAAAGAAAATTTCAAACAACCAAGTTTCGAACGAGAACAGAGAATTCAAACCGAATCGAAATATATCCCCCCATATGCTAGACAACAGAAATTTAGAAGCTTTAAAAAAGAAGAAAATACAACAAGAAGAATTACAAAAGATTGTTATATTTGTGGCGAATCCCATTTCGCAAGAGAATGCCCAAAACGATTTAGTAGAGCGGCGGATAATTCGAAGAAAAACGAAGTTCTGACAGCCAAGATTCGTTCTGAATTATTTAATGGAAATTCCAACCTTGAAATTAATCCTCTACATTTCATTGATGTTCTAATTGACAACAAATCATCTAAGGCTCTCATAGACAGTGGGTGTCAAATTCCAGTGATACATGAGAATTTAGTTTCAAAATCGAAAACAGAAAAGGGTAGAATTATTCTTAGCAGTGCATTTGGAGAAAGGATCGACGCCGATCTCATGAGTTTCCAAATAGCCTTGAAAAAAGAAAATACTATGTTATCGGAGCCAGTCGAAATTCTCGCTGCAGTAACAGATAGAATTCAAGAAAATTGTATACTCCCCCCGAACATTTTGAATTTAATTGGAAATAAAGAAGTTGTTACCATGACAACCAAGGCTAAACAAGAAGATGCGAACGAAAAAAAGAAACACCTACATTTCGAAGATGATATACTGTGTGGTCAAATTAGTGAAGACGTCATAATTAAAGGCGGAGCTAGTGACTCAGAGGTGCAGTTGAACAACGAGAGTGAAGCAATACAATTTAAAAAAGAACAACAAAAATGTACGTCCCTAGCAGATGCCTGGCGCCATGGGAAAATTAATAAGAACGGTTATTTATTTATTGATGGAATACTACACCATAAAGAAAATATTTCAGGACAGCCTACTACTCAGTTGGTACTTCCGAAATCAAAACGAAAAAAGGTCCTTGAACTTGCTCACGATTCTATTTTTGCGTGTCACCTGGGAATGAAGAAAACAAAAGAAAGAGTCCGATATTCTTTTTATTGGCACGGACTTGCTAAAGATGTTGAAGAATATTGTAGAACATGCAAGGAGTGTCAGTTAAGGAGCCCAGAAAGATGTACTGACAAAATTCCGATAACTCCTGTTGTAAGACCTAACCTACCATTTGAAGTTGTGAATGTTGACATAATCGGACCTATTGATCTACCTTCTGCCAGAAAACATAAATACGTTTTATGTTTAGTTGATCAACACAGCCGTTGGCCCGAAGCCATCCCTTTACGATCGTTAAATGCTAAAAGTACTTGCGACGCTCTTTTGGAAATTTTTATGAGAACCGGAATACCCCGAATGATCGCAAGTGACCAGGGCACCAATTTCGTATCAAAAATGACACAAGAATTCATACATCGTCTCGGATCGTCACCCAGATTGTCAGTTCCTGGATATGCTGCGAGCAATGGCCTAGTAGAACGATATAATAAAGTACTAAAGAATGCTCTTCATCATGTAATTCGTACAAATCCACATGATTGGGATAAATGTTTACCTTTTATATTATTCGCTTACAGAGAAGTACCCAACTGCACTACCGGTGTATCACTATGTATGGTAGAGAAGCGAGAGGGCCACTCAGTGTATTGAAATCTAGCTGGTGCGGAGACATTCCTATCCCTTTAAATATGAGTAAATCCATAATTGATTATCTGCAAGAATTAAAAATTAACCTTGAACAAGCAGCAGAACAAGCAAAGTTGGTAGCAGAAGGAAAACAACAAAACTATTCTGATTACTTTAACCGGAGAACAGCCTGCAGAAGTTTCAAGCCTGGAGATCTAGTATACTTGCTTATTCCAGATAGCAGCAATAAATTATATGCTCGATGGACTGGACCTGGAGAAGTCATCAGACACTGTCCGCCACATTCTTATATGGTTAAGCTACCAGACGGTCGAGTTAAGCATGTTCATGTAAACAAGGTGAGACGTTATCAAGCTCGAACTAATGCGATTGGAGTTATTTTTGAAAACGAAGATGAATTTGGAGAAATCTTAACGATTCCGGAAAAGGACTATTCCGTGCCAACAGAAAAGACAAAAATCAACGAAGAAATAGAACTTGATCATCTAAGTGCCGATGAAAAAAGAAAAATCGTGTCTCTTATGTGTAAACATCAAGCACTTTTCACAGGTAAAGTAAGGCAAGCTAATGTGGAAGAACACAAAATTCGACTGATTCCTAATAAAGAACGAAAGAAGCCTTATATTTACAGAATTCCTGAAGCTTTGAAACCAAGGGTGGACGATCAATTTGAAGAATTGTTGAATGCAGATTTGATTGAAGAAAGTGATGCTGATATCGCACATCCTGTAGTCTGTGTTTGCAAGAAAGATGGAAGTTTACGTTTATGTATAGATTACAGAACTTTGAATACAGTTACAAAACCTGATGATTTTCCTATGGAGAACTCTACTGATCTAATGTATTGCATAGGGAAGTCAAATGTAATAACTACCTTAGACTTACTTAAGGGTTACTATGCAATCCCAATGGAGAAAGAAAGTAGAGAGTACACGTCATTCAAAACACATCGGGCCCAATACCGATTCAAAGTTATGCCATTTGGTTTGAAAAATGCTGCAGCTACTTTCCAGAGAGTAATGAACAATGCCTTAAAAGAATTTAAAGAATTTTCCAGAGCTTACTTAGATGACATAGCTATATTTTCTCCTGAATTTACAACGCATTTACAACATCTTCAGAAAGTTTTTACCAAACTAGAAAACCTCGGATTTACTGTGAATTCCAAGAAGTGCTCCTTTGCCAAATCTCAAATTAAGTATCTTGGTCATATCATTGGATCTGGAAAACATCAACTTGATCCCGAAAAGGTTAAAGCCATCCGAAATCTTCAAACTCCTACGACGAAAACACAATTAAGAAGCCTGCTAGGTTTGTTTAATTACTACCGAGATTATATCCCTTGCTACGCAGAAATAGCTTACCCACTCACAGAACTCACAAAGAAAAGAGCACCTGAAGCGCTGGAACATTGGAATGAAAAACATGAAAATGCTTTTATTGAGCTCAAAGAAAAATTAAGTTGTACACCTGAGTTATATACACCTACTAAAGACTTACCATTCATTATCCATTCTGATGCTTCTCAAATCGGGATCGGAGCATGTTTAGCTCAACAGAGTGGTGAGAGAGAACATCCCATTTGTTATGCGAGTCAGAAACTTTCTTCGACTCAACAACGCTGGCCAACAATAGAAAGAGAAGCATATGCCATTGTTTGGGCTCTAAAGAAATTTGAACATTGGGTGTTTGGTTCAAACATCAAAGTGATTACCGATCATAACCCCCTCGCTTTTGTGGTGAAAAATGCACCACAATCATCAAAATTACAGGGTTGGGCACTTGTTCTTCAAAAATATAATATACAGGTTGTTCACTGTCCAGGATCAAAATTAACTAATGCAGATGCATTAAGTAGATTGTTTACTTCATAAACAATGTGTTCAATTTTGGATTATTTCTTTTTTTATCCTGTATGTTTAAAGGTAAATATTTTATTCATAAACCTATAATAGATTATATAAGAAGTGCTTAAAAGTTCAGTATAGGTAATTGAACATCTTATGAGATTGCTTAATTTTGTTATTATGTCATTTCAGCTAATCGAGTTTAAATTATATTATATATTTTGAGAATAAGTGTATAATAATTGATGAAAATTCCTTTGTTTATTTTCAAGCTAATTGTGTCATGTAAATTTGTTAGTGATGTTTATGTTATATTAATGCTAATTATTTGAGATGAGGATTGTTTTAAAAAAAAAAAAATTATTATGTTATTTTTCTCAGTATGAACATACCTATTTTTGTGAATAATTTTGGTGAAAGATAATTTTGAGTTTTAATTCTTTGGTGTTTCTTAACTTGATTTTAGAATCTAATAATAGTTTAGATCAAGTACTTAAATTTTGAAGCATTTAAATAATTCAAGCAAATATGTTTAAGGTAGTTCATAGTGTTTATGTGATTAAGTGTTTCATATGTTTATATTTTTATCATTATGCATACTTGTGTTTATTATGCTAAATTCTAATTTTTAGTGTCAGTTTTGTGTTTGAATTTATTAAAAAAAACCCAAACCCATAACTTGGGGGAAAGGTGTAATATCATAATTATCATTTTGCCTATTATTTGTGCTAATTCAGAGATGGAGCTGCCATCGTATTGCTTTTGGTAGTTCCCTCCTTCCTAAAAGGGGTAATTTATATTCCAACCGGCAACGAGCTAGGTTGTCCGGCTTAAGCTCATTTGTTTATGTTCTGTTTTTCCTAATTTTTAATAAATGTTATTAAGTTTAATCTTTGTGATTATTCAATAAGTCCATACTCACGAACCGCAGATACCACAGCTACTTTTTTCATTTTTTTTTTAAATTCTAAAAGCAAAAATAAATTTTGTCTGCTTTCTCTGTTTCAGACTTTTTGCAAACACTGAAAACGAAAATAAATTTTGTCTGCTGTGTCTGTCTCAGACTTTTTGCAAACACTGAAAACGAAAATAAATTTTGTCTGCTGTCTCTGTCTCAGACTTTTTGCAAACACTGAAAACGAAAATTAATTTTGTCTCTGTCTCAGACTTTTTGCAAACACTGAAAGCGAAAAATAATTTTGTCTGCTGTCTCTCTCTTTCAGACTTTTTACAAACACTGAAAACGAAAATAAATTTTGTCTGCTGTCTCTGTCTCAGACTTTTTGCAAACACTGAAAACGAAAATTAATTTTGTCTGCTGTGTCTGTCTCAGACTTTTTGCAAACGCTGAAAAGGAAAATTAATTTTGTCTGCTGTCTCTGTCTCAGACTTTTTAGAAACACTGAAAACGAAAATAAATTTTGTCTGCTATCTCTGTTTGAGACTTTTTGCAAATACTGACAACGAAAATAAATTTTGTCTGCTGTTTTTGTTTCAGACTTTTTACAAACACGGAAAACGAAAATAAATTTTGTCTGCTGTCTCTGTCTCATACTTTTTGCAAACACTGAAAACGAAAATAAATTGTGTCTGCTGCCTCTGTTTCAGACTTTTTGCAAACACGGAAAACGAAAATAAATTTTGTCTGCTGTCTCTGTTTCAGACTTTTTGCAAACACTGAAAATGAAAATAAATTTTGTCTGCTGTGTCTGTTTCAGACTTTTTGCAAACACTGAAACCGAAAATAATTTTATCTGTTGTCTCTGTCTAGAAAAAAAATGCCCTCCACAATCTGCAAATGAAAATATTTTTAAAATACACTTTTCTAAATAGGCAGCTTAAAATTGAAGGACTATTTTAAAATTTCAATTTCAAGATGCCTCCCTATGTGATGGCTAAGTTTCTTCGACCAATTAGAGCTTTCTGATTTTGTATGAAGCTGGATGCTGGTGAGATCCATTTAGTTTAAGTGATGAAAAAGCGGTAATCAGCTAGTTAAATATATAATCACTAAAAAATGCGAAAACTGGATCCATCTGATAAAGTCATGCTCCAGTATGTATTATTGTGCCCGGCTTAATTGTAGAACATCGAACTTGATAGATTTTTTTTATGATTGCCATAAAACAAAAGTAAAAAGCAAGCAAAAGCATAAGTAGCTAAGTATCTGTCGTATTAACAAAACATTAATTCGGAATTATTGTTTTGTGATGATTTTATAGATTTAAATCAATTTATTACACTAATATGAATTTAGTTCATAATTCCGCAATTCAAGGAATTATAAAAAAATATTTTTTTTATATATAGTTATCAAAAGAACTGAATATTTATTCTATTGGAAAAAGAATGCTATAGCATTTTTTATTTATTAAAGTTCTGCGATATTTCAATAGATTTAAATATTTGTTATAATATAATGAGCTTGTATGATTCAGCAATTGGTGGTGTTTTAACAGCCTTTCAAAAACTGTATACCATTATTTATTTTTTAATAAACTTATATAATGGAATTCTCTCGAGTATTTTGGAATATTTACTGATGCCGGAATCGCCGCCACGTTTTTGGAATTGGAAATCATCATTCACGGTAGATTCGGCACATTGTCAAAGTTTTCAGGATATTGCTACAAAACCAGCGTGTGTCAGGTATTTATTTATGAAAGATGATTCGGAACTGTATCAAATCGCCAAATCTCTTCCAGATTCAAGTAGATGGCTATACCTTCTAGTAATAAAAAGCTGCCAGAACTTAACACCGATCCTATTTGAACTGAATCTGTACTTCATGTTATTCATTTCAGCAATAATGACTTTGATGTTAGCCTCAAAAATCTTCCATATATTCCACTTCAGCCAAATATGGCTTCAAGTCAGAAAAATGTATCGCCAAATAATTTCTACAGCAAGAAATCATCATTGGAAAATACTTACGGTTTATACTTCGATAGCTGCGATTGTTTTTGCATCAATTTTAATGTGTCTTTTGACTGAGAAAGAGGAAAATAATTTAATGGCGTCTTGCAGATCACCAATTTGCCTATATTGTAGCCCACGATTATGGAATACTATTTTTAAGAATTATGAATCTACAAACGAGATGACCAAAAGGAAAATTAAAACATTCGAAGGAACAATCTTTTACATTAGATCGACAACTAAAACGTATGGATGGTGGTTTAACAAACACGTAGAGACTACAACGGAATATGGGTTGTTTGATGAATTGATTCCTTTATCAGATATTCTTTTTTCTATGGCAAAATGCTTAGTTATTTTAGAACTAACATGCCTTATTTATGTTTGTTCAACACTTTTTATTTCTGTGGTTCTTTATTTGTTTATTGACGCTTGGATCTATTTGATCAATTTCGTTACCAAACTAATCCAGAATAATCATTGACTAACTCAAGCTGTTCATTGTTAATGAAATTTACATTTAGTATATGTTGTATCTAAAAATTCAAAATTAGTGTTAAAATGTTTGTAAAGTTTTATTTTTACAATAATTTGAACCTCTTGTTCTTTTCCATTTAAATTACTTATCCCTTGACAATCGCAACCCCCAAACATAAGGTCTACTTGTTTTATTTATTAATTAGTTTAAGTTTGTTTACAATCAAATGTCACTCTTGCTTTTTGTGATTTTTTACATTCTTACTGAAAACAGAGAAATTAATTTAAGAGTGAGATTTTTGATATGAGATAGAAACAATAGAGAAATGGAAGATTTTGTAAACAGTAAAAGTACTCAGATATAATGCGCGATGCAAGGGGCACCCTATTCTCCGCTCGAACCTTTTATTTTCCCATTACATTTGCAGTATTTTAAAAGTTGCCAAATTGATTTATTTAACTTTGCAGACTCTGTGACGTCTTTTGTATGACCATGTTCCCGCCGTATCTCCATCTTATCTTTCATTTAATCAAAGAGCTGAATCACCTTCCAGCCAAATGTTCTTTTAAATTTGGGAACAGGTAGTAACAAGATGCTATCCAAACTGTAGAATGTCTTTGTATAAATGATGTTCCAACAAAGCTAATGCAGGAGACCGATATTACTGAAAAATGCTTACACCCTTGCTCGTAATTCATCCTTTTTGGTTTTGAAACATCTGTTTTATTTCTGATCTTTTTATCAATTTTCTCGGTATCTGTCAGGGTTTATTGTCGTTGGACCTATTGTCAAACAATTCTGTTTCAATACTGAGGTGAGAAATGAGCTTCAACGCTTCTGAAGCATGTGGTGAGGAGCTAGTATAATGTGGACTTACAAAAACTGTCACAGAGTCTACAAAATTGAATAAACCAATTTGGTCATTTTGATGATCATGTCAAAAAATAGATAAAGTTTAAACTTTTAAAATAATGTGAATATTGCAACAACAAAAAACAGAGGAACCAGTCAAACTGTCTCACACATTTTTGAATGGTTACAAAAATTAGGGTAGTTTAAATTTTTTGATATGTTGTTTAGTTTGATATTGTGATAAAAAAAATCCACGTTTTCCAATTCCTTCGATCCCCTCGTGATCACCGTTCAAATTGATAGAATACCACAAGGATCTAATTTTTAATCTCTCCTAGCTAACTTATATTTACACTATTATGAGAAAAATTTCACTCTTAATATTAAATTTGTTTTTAGATTTATTGATGATTTGATTATCTTTAATTTTCAAGATTATACAATTTTGCTAAATAATATTTACCCCGAGAAATTAATCTTGCTACGTAATCATGCTGATAATATTAGTTTAAATTTTTTGGATTTAGGTATTAAAAATGAATAAAATATCTGCTTTGTTGATTTTGACGCTGAAAGAAATTACATTACTTCTTATAAAAATAAAC
Source organism: Parasteatoda lunata (assembly GCA_949128135.1). Lineage (NCBI taxonomy): Eukaryota > Metazoa > Arthropoda > Arachnida > Araneae > Theridiidae > Parasteatoda > Parasteatoda lunata. Next base: position 58,445,547 of record OX421979.1, on the reverse strand, counting down.
TAATTACTTGGAATTCTAATCTTTCTAAAAACATTTATTTAAATAAAATTTTTAATCAAATGAGTTGAATTAAAAGAATATGTAGTTATGAGTAATGTGTAGTTCAAAATTTGATAAGAAAACAATGGATACCAATGTAATTAAGTTCTATATAAAATCATTGAGTTAGTTGTATAATATTTTTAATAAATTAACTCAAAACGTCTTTGTTAATTTATATTTTAACAATCCATGTGCCAATCCATTGCCAAAAATGTGTGCAAAACGGGCAAATCATGTATTTTTTATTAAATAAATGTTGATTTCTAAAATCATTAAAATTGTATAATTAAAAATTAACCTTATTAGTTATAAACTTTAAATTATCTAGTATAATATTATTAACTTGCGCACATCCATTTTCGGACCAATCAAAGGTAACTTAAGTGCTTTAGTACTGAAGTAAGAACGAGTCATAAAAGACCCCTCCCTAAAGATACTATTTTATTTCATTTCATATCCGTCGTTGAACAGCCGACCCAATCTTGGGTTTACGACTACTAATGTTCAACTCCGTAGCCTTGCAATTTTGAACCCAATCCAGAAGACAAGGGAACTCCTGGATCAAGTATTGGGAGAAATTTGCCTTCGTGGAGGACTTTTTGATGGAACTAATCCGCATTTGCGTTACATGGAGAGGAAGACCACGAGAAGCTTCCACGGTTAGCCTGACGGCAAGGGGACTCTAACCCATGATCCGTCTACCACTGAGGATATTTCACGTAAGCACTGTGGTCGGTGTAAACCGGATGCGGAATTCGTATCGACCAGCCATCGCCGGGATCGAACCCCGGTTCACCTCATTGGAAGACGAACGCTCTATCCCCTGAGCCATCGCCGCTCCCTTAAGATACTATATATTTATATATCCAAGATACAAATACAAAAATAGTGAAAAAATTTTACAAAAATGTAATAAGAAATAACATTCCAAGATGCGACAGCGCCAAGCTGCTATTGTCACACCTGGAAGAATATTTGAAGAAAATAAATATATTTCAATATGAAATACAAAAAGTTATTACCTCATACGAGAACAAAGTCAAACTGAAAAACTATATTGTGAAAGTACTTAATTCTCAACAGAAAAGGAAAATAATAAAAAGAAGTAAAATTTAAAGTACCCAATTGTTTTACAGTAATTTACAATACAGTAATTTGCAATTCGCGATCGCAACGAACTATAGGGGGCGTTGTCGTATGTGCCGAATCCCTGCGATTTTCATATGAACAGTCATTCAGTTACACTGGAGACTTCTTTAATGTAACATTGTAACGTTCCATCCTTATTGTGGCTGATTAAATTTAAAAAAGAAAAATGTTTGTTTTCTTTCTTATGCAAACGAAAACAAAATGGTATCTCCTTTTTTTTTTTAGAGAAGGAACATCCAGAACACATCGGAAAAATATTTGTAAATAAAGAGAAAAAAATAGGTATATTCTTATAAAAGTTCAAACCTGAGAAATAGTTTTACTAAATTTAATGGTATAACATGAAAGGCTCATTTAAATTTTAACGTAAAATAAAGAATGCTTACGAAACAAAAACAAAACAAAAAAAGAACTATTCTTTTTTTGTCGCCATTTTTAGTGTTACGAAAATGCGTCTTTGGGACTTGCCAAAAACAAAACAAGATGCAATTTTATTTTTTTAAGAGCGAAATATTTTATAGAGTGAAATATAAGGAAAATGTACCAATGTCCATAACATGAAACTTTATCTTAGTAAAAGTCCGTTTTGGAAATGTTATTTCATTTTGAATCTTATTTATTAGAGTTCATATGGCTATAGAATCAGGTGAGAGAAAAGTTTGTTTTAAAACTATGCTAAACTCTATATCGGCCCATTTTCCACCGAAATCCGATTGAATACTTTGATTTTAAACAAAGTGTTTCATTTTAAGATTTTTTCCAAAAATTTTAAGTGTAGATTGGCGGCACTTAAAAATCTGCCAAATCTGTAGCTGTGGTTAATACGTAAGTACCGAATTTTTCTTCCATAATTTTCTGAATCATATTACTTCAAATATTAGAATATGCAAGAAGTATACATAAACACATAATTTAATACCATTTAATTTTTCAAAAAAAGTATTTTGACAACAATTTTATCAAAAAATTATAAACTAAAAAACGTAAAATAAAGAATTCTTAGGATAAAAACGATTTTAAAATTTCCTCATTTTTCAATAAAAACTTTCGTTTTTTTTCTTTTTTTTAATTCTTATAGTATTTAATCAGACGTAAAAAAACCATTTTGTAGAGAACGATCATCAAGTAAGAAAAAAAATTATTTACAAGCTAATTTTTTATTATAAAAATCATAACACTTACCTGATTTATAAGTCCGGAGAATTCCAAAATGATATGTTTTTTGTTTGAAAACTTTATTCTCAAATAATATATACATAGTTTATCCCTTCATTACTTTTAGGTAACATACCACACATCAAAATTTTATAATTGTAAGATCTCGATATGAATTTTAATATGTAGCTTAAAAACAGAATAGCAGTATTCTAGTTGAAATTCTTTCAAAACTAAAAAACACTTACCAAGAAAACGATAAAAAATTTATTTATAATCAGCACAAAAGATACTTTTTCAAGTAATTCGGATTATTCTTTATTGTTGTTTTCTGAATTATGTAGATACAGAAATATATACTATTCTATGAAGAAGAAGAATATTCTAAACTATTACAGTTCTGTATGGAATTCATTGGAATGACGAAAGCAATGTTGATTTCATTTTAACTTGTAATGAATTGAAGACAGAAAAATTATTTTACCGCAATACACACATCTGTATCAGCAAGTGACCACGAAATCATGTTATGTTGTTGGTAATAGAAAGGTAAAAAATATTGAGAAGTTGTTCTTCAAATGCTTGGCGTGTTCTGCTTCAATGTTTGGCATGTTCTGATTAGTTTTTTCAAGAAGTTTTACCTTTTCTTTAGGGAAATTTTGCTTCTTTTTTTATGCTAAGAAAATGGCGTCCGTCATTGCCAATGGTTATGTGGGAACTAATGCACGATATTTACAGTCTCCCGCTAGATGGCGTATCGAGTGTTGCGATCGCGAATAATTAGTGAATATAGCTCATGCAAGTAATGTATATATAAAAAAAATATTTAAATAATCAGTTTTTTTCGTTCCGTATAAGTACAAAATACAAGTATAAATACAAAATAGTTTTAAACCCGCAATAATATTGGTCACACACTTTCTACTGTGAATTTAAATCTAGTATTTAAACTGTCTAATTAAATAAATAAATACAACTCAAAAATTCCGAAAGTCGCTTTCGTTAATGGCTAAGTAAACATACTTAACATTTACAAGGATAAACGAGTTATGTTTCTATGGTATCCTAACAATTCTATACACGCAAATTTCCTCCTCTAAAACTTATTTGAACACTATATTCACCTCTCCAATTTCCTCAATATTTTCCATGATCAAAAACTACGCAGTGTTAATAAATAGCTATGGAAATGTATTTAAAATGAAACTTTTTACTCATTTAAAATGTTCAGTATAAACTTGAACGAGAGATCTTATTTGAATTGTATTTTTGCATTTTCTCTTGTGTTATTTACGGTAAGTATAAGTATTATAAACTTTAAAAAAAAAACATTAAGTTTAGCGGAGAAAATGAAATAACTAGCTTAATGCACTTTTAAAACTTAATTGTTTTTAGTTACTTAATGGTTTAAATTAATTAAGTGTTTCAACGCAGAAAAAATTAGTCGATGTCCATTTAATTTATTAAATATTTAAATTTGTTAATTTTTCTTAGCTTCGTGCTAAAATAAGGTCATTTATTGCCTGAAAAAAGGGGAGAAATATAATATTTAGTGTTATAATAATTTCGACAATTTTAAACTGTATTTTTTTTCTTCGAATTTGCAGCTTACCTGTTTTAGGAATGAAAGTAAGTTATTTTGCTATAATTATATATTTTGAACCTATTTATTAGATATTATTCTTTATACTGATATAAAATTACCTTATTACATTTCATGTAGTTCCTACTAATAATTTTTATTTATTTGTATAAAAGATATTTTTTATTCATAAATAACTATTGTGTTATTATTTGCATAGTTTTTAATAGTGAAATTTGGCGTCACATGTAACATTATTCGATACTTTTCGGTCAGCCGGGATCGAAAAAATTAAACTATTTTTTCTTTTAATTTTACTCAATTTTATTAATTTTTTTTATTTTGTTCACTTCTTTTATTTTATTAAACTTTTATGTGTTGGAAAAATAAGTAGAATAAAAAATTTAAAAAAAAAATTGAAGGAGTTCTATTTTTTTGGCGACATTCCTCTTGCGCCCTGCTAGCCGAAAAGTATCTAATATTCATTTTGTATTTAATAATTACTCCATTTTCCAATTTGTATTTATGTTACTGTTTGAAGTAATAAATTCTGTCATTATATTAATACTAATCAGACAATATTGATATTAACCACTTCTTTTTGTCAAAGTGAGAAATATCGCAAATTATTCACTTCAACCAGTTATTAAATAACTATCTTTTTTTATTAATTTTTTCCAGTTAAAAATTAATTTAGCACCTTGGCTATCGTAGTTGGCGTGGCAGATCGCGATACGGACATACCCCCAAAATAAAAACGCGAAATAATGACATTGACCAATGTTAATAATTTCATTGGTTATTACTAATAACCGGTTAATATGATAAATTTGCCGAAATTATTCACTTTGACTGACTTATTTGCTTATTATTAATATTGACTGGTCAGTATTGATGGCCAATCAAACTCTGATTTAGCCACTCTGGTTTAGCCACTCAAACAAAACTGCGACATGGACAAACCCCCGATGGATGAAATTATGATAATCTTCAAGTATAGCATTCTTATAAAATTTGCTTCCTTTAAAATATCATAGTAGGGAATATCGAGCAATGGGCTTTAACAGAAAATAAGATCAGTGTCGGTAATATCGGGCAAAAATATGCTGGACAATCATTCGAAACTTAGTTGTTAACCATTCTGAGTAAGACGCTTCCACTTTTAATATTTTTCACAAATTATGCTATATTATTTTTGTTAATATTTCTAGGGAATATTACACATTATCAGATATAAGCTGTTTTATTCGCTGCAGGTTTTGAGTTACGGTTTCGCCATACTGTGATTTTGACTGGATTCAACGCATTTCAGTTTCATTAGACAAACGTACTATTTTTTTTTTATGATTTTAATTTCACCCTTATTTTAAAGGAACAAGGATTCGCAACTAATGCTATTTGTAATTTTATAGATGTCTTTAAAAACATCGCATTAGGTAGATAACAGATCAAAGTCGTTTATGTTAACTAGCAATTAACATTAATTCTTAAAATTGAGAACAATAGTAATATATTTTTCTCAGTAATAAATGTAGATGAGATAAGAAATATTAAGTTTGTCTGTGTATGAGTGAAAATATAAAATGGATTACTTTTCTGCTGATATCAATTTTTAGCATTTGAATTTGGCTTTTGAAACAAATTAAAATGAACGCGTACAGATCCGTACAGATTGTTAGATTCCCAAAAAGCAAAATGCGTTGGAAAAAAAAAAACTAAGAACTATATAAAACAAGGGGTCTAAATTTAATGTAATATAAGATTATAAAATGAAAAGAATTTTGTTTTTTGAAAAAAGTAGTTTTTATTTTTGTTCTTAAAAGTTCTGCTTCATGTTGTTAAATAGTTTCTTTGAATATCATCGTGAGTAAAATATTCATATTTCAACATTCATATTTCACATTTGAACATTTTCCTTAAGTTATATTATATCTATCTTAAAAGCTTAAAAATTTAATAAATGTAATCGTATTTGCTTACGTTGGGTGTCCAGTAGTCATTACCCTTAATAAATATTCATAGAATCCTTGCGAAAAATAAAATTTTAAAAACATACACGTGATTAGGGGTTGAAAATTATCATTAAAGCGAGATGAAATTCTTTTTAAAAAATCAGACAAATCGCTATTGAAGAAGGCGAAATTTAAAACATCGAAACCGGTATGGTTGCCAGAAAAAAACTGAGAAATGTTTGAAGGAAATTATTAAAAACAGCTTTTAAATTTCTGCAGTCATCAGTTTAACTTGTTTCGATCCTTTTAATTCCGTTTCCTCAATAGTGGCGATTCATCAGATTTTTATATCGTTTATTTTTCGCTACAGTTTTAATTTGAAATTTCTTGTCCGTATATGTTTTTTTATTTGGGTTTTATTTTTTCAAAAAGATTCTAAAAATACATTTTAAGAGCTGCGATTAAAGAACATTCAGCATGATGAAAGCAACGCAATATAAAATTCTATTTTAGTCGATTTGACTGTTTTCATTGAAATTTTTACTATGTATGTATTCTATCAGAAAATTCTACGCAAAGACATATTTCCTAGAAGTTTCAGTGACGCCTTTCAACCCACCAAGCAAGCATATTCAAATAAAATAAGCAATTTTAGTTTCATTTTTATCGAAAAAGATGAGCTATTTTGCTACTTATTTCGCAACCACTACAGTAAGAAAATTTGTTTTAGAAGTTATCGTTTCGGACTTTGGTAAGAATATTCTTAAAAATATAAACTACGAAATATTCTTCCCAACTTTTATAATATGATTTAGAATCATCACTCTTTAACAATTTTTGCTACTTTGTATCGAGCTATTACTCATTTTGCTACTTATTTTACAACCTCTGCAGTAATAAAATCTCTTTTCGAAATTTTTACATAATATCTGACTATGGTAATGATATTCTTGAAGTTATCAATTGCGAAATAGTCTTCCTAACTTTCATAATACGCTGAGAATCGTAACCTCGCAACAATTTTTGTTATTTTATATCGAACAAGATTAATTATTTTGCTACTTATTTTACTACCATTGCAGTAACAAAATCTATTTTTGAAATTTGTGAATTCTATCTGACTTCGGTAATGATATTCCAGAAGTTATGAATAGCGAAATATTCTTCCCAACTTTTACAATATAGTTCAGAATCGTCACCTCTTTCACAATTGTCACCACGAGGCAGCTATTCGATTTCTTTGAATTGCGATTCTAAAAGCCATTGGCCAATCGATATCTATCCTTCGTCTACAAAAGCTATTCAAATATATAGCGCTGTCTCGGAAATATATCCCAGTTATTATTCAATGTTAAATAATAAACTTAGATATAATAATTTACAAAAAGTGTCCAGGGATGGGTTCTAAGTTTTTAAGAGCTTGATTTAATTCAATTCATTTAAAAATTCGTGAATCTGGTTCACGTATTAGGGAATTCTTAGCATCTTTTATGAAGTATTATCTAAGAAATTGATACCAATCTTTGATTGTGCAACAAATGTAACTTTTCTAAAGCCATCACATGGTCTTTGCCTTAGTAGTTGTAAAACTTTTTTTTTTAATTTTCAGAAACTTAAGTTAACTCAATTCAGAAAAATGAGCTCACGTAGTAATTTTTATATGATACAAATAGATTTTTAGCTTTTTTTCCCCAAGAGTTCTGAAATCTAGTTCAGAAATCTAAGGAAGTCATAACAAACAATAACATCACTTCGCCAATGATTGCGCAATCTCCAACATCTCTTATACCACCAGAAAAGCAGACAAATTTTGCTTTGGTAATTAAACAAATCGTCGGCGAACTTTTTATTCTGAACATCGCTCAAAATGTGTGTTTAAGTAAACAGATTCAGCTATTTAAGAAAACGGGCGCAACTCAAAATGCGTGTTTAAGAAAATGCATAAAACTGGAGATTCGTGTTCAAGTAAATGAGCACATTTATTTAAGAAAATAGACGCAGCTTTAACTGTGAGTTTAAGCAAATGCAGACATCTCGAAATGCGTGTTCAAGAAAATAGGCACGGCTATTTAAGAAAATGGGCACAACTCAAAATGCATGTTTAAGAAAAGGCTTTTTTGAAAATTGTTTTTTTTTCCTTCAAAAGAACAAACTAATGGATTTAAATAAATTCAAAATGTTATGTCGTCTATTCGCATAAATCACTTAATATATAATTTTTTTTTCAAATAGTCTCTTTGAAAAGAAATTAAAATTAAACCAGCTCTTTCAACAAGGTTGCCACGGTTCCTTACAATTTATAATAGTGGTGTGAAATTGATATGGTGCGACTTTATATATTTTTTTTAAAACCATTTCATAGCTTATTGATCTGAATACGAAGAGATGTTTGGAAATTTACATCTGTAATATACCTTTCCACCTAACACCCCGTAGTCCGGGAATTTGTCTCGTAATAGTTATACTTAGTGTTTAAGAAAGTAAGGAAAAGTAAGTGCGAAATTCTTCGTTTAGCTGTTAAATTAGGATTGACAATTAAGTGTGAGCACTTTTTGCTGTCTCTCTTTTTTTACGCGCGTATTTTAAGTTGCGTTTATTTTCTCAAATGCGCATTCTTTTGTTTTGTCTAATTTTTATTCACTCATTTTGAGGCTTGTTTATTTTCTTAAACCCGCATTTCGAGCTGGGTTTAGAATAAAAAGCTCACAGGCGAAATGTTCCCAAGAAGAGAAGAATTTAAGTTTCTAAAAGCTAGATTTAACTTAATTCAACATAACTGAACAACTGAAATTTACAATAAATTAATAAGAGCCGGGATAGCCTGGTTGGTAGGGCACTGGGTCCATGTCCAAGAGTTATTGGGTTCGATTTCCGCCGGCCGAATACTCCCCGTGTAATAAATGGTGACTGATGCACGTTAAGTCTGTCGAGTCGCAAAGTCCTCCATGTTCCCATAACAAATCAATACCTCTGGGGGTACTGATTCAGGAGTTTCCTTGTCTTCCAGATTGGTTCAAAATTACAAGGCTACGGAGTTGAACATTTGTAGTCGTAAACCCAAAATTAGGTCAGCTGTTCAACGACGGATATAAAATAAAATAAATTAAATAAAGAGCCACGATGGCTCAGGGGATAGAGCGTTCACCTTCCAATGCGGCGATCCGGGTTCGAATCCCAGTCGATACGAATTCCGCATCCGGCTTGCACCGACAACAGTGCTGACGTGAAATATCCTCTGTGGTAGACGGATCATTGGTTAGAGTCCACTTGCCGTCAGGCTAACCGTGGTAGGTTCTCGGGGTCTTCCTCTCCATGTAACACAAATGCGGGTTAGCTCCATAAAAATATCCTCCACGAAGACAAATTTCTCCCAATGCTCGATCCAGGAGTTCCCTTGTCTTCTAAATTTTGTTCAAAATTTCAAGGCTACGGAGTTGAACATTAGTAGTCGTAAACCCATAAAATTGGGTTGGCTGTTCAGCGACGGTTATAAATTATAAAATAAATTAAATAACGTTTACATTTAACAAAAAAAAGTGAATCTATTTCACAATTCAGCGAATTCCGAGTAAGCTTTAAGGTATCCTGAGGAAATCACACCTTCTCTTTGCCAATGGTGGTGCTTCTAGTATAACTTTTATTATCTCACCATTATGACGATAAATTCTTCTGCAGTTTCAGAAATGCAAAACAATTTAATAATTCTGCAGAGATAAATAATAATGCATTTTTAAGAACAGGCTTTAATTTTTAGAAGCTTTTTTTTTTACTGATGTCATGAGTTCGCATAGTAATTCTTAAATATGCTAGTATTTTTTATTTATAATCCTTTTTTTTAAAGCATGCGTGAATTTAGTTCACGATTCCAGTGAGTTCCGAGTATCTCCTGGAGAATATTATCCTGAAGAAATGACACCATCACTTTGCCAATGGTTGTGCTATCGATATAATTTCTCCTATGCCGCAATCATGGTCGACAAGTTCTGCCTTTGCAGCTACACAAACTTCGGTAAGTAAGTTTAATATTTTTCAAACTTTTTTATAAATGAAATAACATCTCTTTTGAGTGTTTAGGTATTAATTCAAATGAAAAAGTAAGAAGAAATTTGAATTTTCTTATAAGTAATTTTTATTGATTACAGCGTTTAATTAAAAAAAAATGCAATTATAAAACCTTAGATATGTGTTTGACCCATTATTTTATTCACAAAATGTTTTTACAAAACAATTATTTTATTCACAACATGTTTTTTTTCACATCAATTCTGAAAATTTTAGAGAATTTATTGCAATTCTTTACTTTCTGCTATTTGTGTTGTTATGAAATTTCTACAAGTTTTTAGTCATCGTTTAGCGATTTCTTTAATTTAATCACGTTTTAAATTTCTTCTTTTCGTTCTAGGTGTGAAAATATTTAGATCCTCTTCAGAAATATAAATTTATTAATTACAAAATTCAAAGTTTGAACAGAATTAGTTACATTTTTAAGATTTAAGAATTTTAAAATTTCTTTTTTTAATCGTTTTTTATTCGGAAATTGTTCAATCGATTCAATAACTTAAAATATTGTTGCACTTTTTAATAAAGATGTCTAAGCTTTAATAAAGATGTCTAAGCTTAATGAAGATGTCTAAACACTTCACTTACCTGCTCATTAGCGACCCATAAATGATCAATTAGTTAGATAGCAACCAATAAGAATACGTTTCCATCGAGATGAGAATACGTATCATCCAATAGGCTGCAAACAGCTAGTTGCCATTTGCAACCACAAAATTACGACAATTGATTGTTTTATAGAGATGTCCATTCTAAAGGCTGAACTATATCGCTGAGTAAAGTAAATCAATCAAATATCATTCGCAGCATTTATATCAGATTATTTATCTTTCCATCCCGATAGAGACGTATTCCTATTGGTTGCCATCTGTAACTGATTGATCATTGACGAGTTGCCAGACAGGCAAGTGGAGTGGCATCAACTTAGACATCTCTGTTCCACTCAAGGATGCAATACAACCTCTGGCTTGGCCATCTTTATTTAGATATTACTTCTTTGAACAATGAGATTACTCATAAACACTTTATTTAGATGATATTTAACATCTCTGGGAATATCTGATGGGAAATTCAGGTGGGGAACATCCTTTAAAGAATAAGACACGTGAAAATCCAAAAATTTGATTTAATTTTGATAATACATTATTTTATAAGATTCATTCACTGAAAACAAACTAGTTCTTTAATTTCTTCTTTCTCACTAAAGTATGATAGAAACCTTTAGAGAAATTACAAGTTGTTACAAGACAATTTAATATTTCCTTAGGGTAATAAAGTTACACTGAAACACCAAAATAATAATATCACATATTTGGATTTCACATGAAGCTCTGAACAATATTTCAATAATATATTCACCACTAGACATTTCATTACCTTAATGAAGGAAGAATTCTACGGGAGTAACGTGTAATATTTAAGCCTTGTTTTCTAAAGATATTTCATCATGTTATGATTAAAACGTTGCATTTATTCGCAACACATAATATTGTTTCTTTAACTGTCTTTTTAGAAACATTTACTTCCAAAGAATTCGGTATGAAACTTATAAAACTGTTTTTTAAGGCTCTATTGTTGAATGGATTAAGCTATTTTTATAGCTTTCTATAACAGTTTTTACTATTTAAAATTTATCCGTCTTAAAAAGCGCCCTCTTGGCTAATATCAAAAATGGCGCAAAAAATCAAAACGAGAAAAACGTCACAGTTTAGTGAAGATGTAAAGCATTTGTGATATTATCTTTAATGTTTGAAAAAGTTGCTCTAACGCTGCATTTGTTTATTTGACTCATTAAAATTTAATAATTCTTTTTAAAAAAAACAGTTAAAGTTATTTATCTGCTTTGAAGTCCTGAAAGTTCTTTTTAAGAACATAGTATGTATGATTTAAAATTAAACCTCTTAATTTAGGTTTAGACACTAAGTTACTCTTTTTCAAAAAATTCTACTTGTCAAGAGCGCTTTGAAGAATGTTTTCAAAAATCTTATTTTACCAGCATGTCATATTTTTAGGAAACAAATAGGCTGGTTAAACACGAACAAAATCCTATTTTTTACCTAAAAATCTTATTTTTTATATACGTTATCTTATTTCTATTATGTTACGCAATATGAAATGAAACTTAAATTATTTCCAAATGAAAAATGTGCAATATTACTGTCGACAACTTGAAATAGAGCATTTAAAATTATTAACACTACACTTGTAAAAAGAAAATTTTTATATTTCTCCATATTAACGCAAAAAAATAATTTTTAAAAAGTCACACTGAAAAACTAAATGAATTAAAATATGGAAGTTCATTGAAGGTTATGGCAGTTTTGTGACAATCTTCAGACAATTTTGTGTTGATGAATGTTTGAAAATTTCATATCAACAAATTCATTTCACAGAGAATATCTTTGTAAATTTATCTTCTTCTTCTTTTTTTCCCCTTTATTTATTTATTTATTTATTTTTTGGATCGGTAACAGAGATTTAAATGGCCACTTAATCCTTCGACGCAGAAACTTTTATCAAACATATTATATTTGGCATTTTAACAATTTATGGTTAGGTTCTTATACGAAATATCTTGCAGCAAGCGAAAATTTCAAAAAATTTTATTTAAAAACAAAGCTAGACATGAAAATGTACGATAAAGTTTTTTTTCTATTGGCTATTTTTTGCAGAGTTAATAATTAGGGGTGTCAACAGCCAGTTGTGATTTTTAGCTTTTGTGCAATTTTTTATAGTGAAAAATACATTCATTTTTTTATTACTGGTACACAGTGTTACGAAAAATTTAGAAAGGGTACACAAAATTCATAAGTTTGGGAAACACTGGTATAAGTTAATGCACTACCATCTTTACGCAAACTTTTTAACCATAGACTATCTTTAGACTATAATAGACTATCTAGACATAGAATTTATAGCTATAGACCACTCTATACCATCACGGAGTACACAATCTCTATTCATTTTATCCTCGAATTTTAGACTTGTCTCACTAGTACCAACATATATAGCTTTATTTTTATTTACCAAATAGAAACACAACTTCGAATTGTATATAATTTGAGGATAGTACTCAGTGACTTCTAGTTCAACAAACCTCTCCTTGACTTCAAAAAAATAAATAAATAAAAAATCATAAATAGTTTCACAGCCACAATTATTTAAACCCTCTCAACTTTATTATTCCTTTTTCTATTAAAGAAAATTACATGGCGTTTATAATTCATAAAGCTACTCAGTATATCAAGGGTTAGATATACACTTCAGCTGAGACACATTACGTACTATCTGCCCATAATTCATAAAGCTACTCAGTATATCGAGGGTTAGATATACACTTCAGCTGAGACACATTACGTACTATCTGCCCATAATTCATAAAGCTACTCAGTATATCGAGGGTTAGATATACACTTCAGCTGAGACACATTACGTACTATCTGCCCATAATTCATAAAGCTACTCAGTATATCGAGGGTTAGATATACACTTCAGCTGAGACACATTACGTACTATCTGCCCATAATTCATAAAGCTACTCAGTATATCGAGGGTTAGATATACACTTCAGCTGAGACACATTACGTACTATCTGCCCATAATTCATAAAGCTACTCAGTATATCGAGGGTTAGGTATACACTTCAGCTGAGACACATTACGTACTATCTGCCCATAATTCATAAAGCTACTCAGTATATCGAGGGTTAGATATACACTTCAGCTGAGACACATTACGTACTATCTGCTTATTGACGGGTTGGATTGGAAATTCTGTCTTTTCAATCGATAGTGTGTGCACTTGAGATTTTATGCGCGAAATATTTATTTAATGCTTTAATATGTCTTCTTATGTGAAATAGATTATCCAGACGTAGATGGCAAGTGTTGTCCTCCTTCTTCTGTGGATTGCGGTGATGATCCTGACACTGTTAAAGCGATGGAAGTAGATGATCCACCAGAAATATATGTGGAATTGAAAATCGAGATAACGAATTTGGGTAATTGCATTAAAAATTTTGCGATCAATAATCTATTGAAATGTGCAACTAACTGCAATGCATCAATACCAGGTTCGTTAAATGCGTCTTCTCCATCATTTTTAGCAGTCTTAAGTACTAGTTCAGACCTTTTTCTTGTCTATCTACCCTCATGTGAGGGTCATATGAGAAGAGTAGAAGCCGAAATTCTGCAGCCATCTTTATTTTAAACATATTCTTTGGCTTCTGGGCCAAAATTTATTCCTAATTGTTCCAACATTGTCAATAATCTTAAGCAACCTTCATTCAAAACTTTTACAGTTAAATTAGTTTACATTTCAACCATTTATACTGAAAATACCATTAATTCCTTTGCGAAAATAATTTAAAGAGATTAGTTAAAACGATAGTATTTTACTAAAATAGTTTGAATGTGAATTTTTTTTTATATATAAAGTGAGAAAATCCATTAATAAACTGAGCGTGCTGTCAACTTGCTCATAGCGTGTCCTTCGCCGCTCTCAACATATTATGCTGTAACTTTTGCATTTTTTTTTTTTGTTTTTGTTTTTTGAAAATCAAGTATTTTGGTACAATAATCTCAAAACGATAAACTATTAAAAAATGCAATAATTTTTCCATTTTGTGAAAATTTTACTGTGTTGTTCCCCCTTAAAAGAAAAAGAAAAATCATAGTTGAGTTTCTATTAACACCTCACTAAGTAAAAATTACGTACAAAATAAGTTTAATATGCAGTAAAAATATTTTGGTGCATAGTTACCACCATTTTTGATAATATTAACCAAACTAAGTACTTTTTTAAGTACAGAACCGTTATCGTGCAAAAAATCTTATAAAATTGACAAAATAACAATTATTTGAAGAAGAAAAAAAATTATGAGATTATATTACATGAAAATGTACTTTCTAAATGAAATTTTTCTAAAATGAAGCTATTAAATTTATTTTAATAAGCTGGGAAATAGGTGTCGTCAGTAAAATAATAAAACAAAAATAACGATAAAAAAATAATTGAAACCATAACCGTGAAAAAGTAAATATAAAATGTTACTACGTGCACTGTAAAAAGATTTTGTTAACTTCAAAACCAAAAATAATGTCAGCTATGCACCAAAAGTTTTACTGCAATGAATTAGGGCTCATTTTGTATAAAATTACGATAACGAGCATTTGTCCTATTACTTTAAATGAAATATTTTTTCTTCAACCTGTTTAGTATGAATCCCATTATTTTGATTATTGCGTTATTTTTCTGATTACATTTAAATTTTCTTTCAACTTTGGAATAAAAAAGTGTAGGTAACTAATTTAACAATATTCAGTATACGAATGTAGAAAAAAATTATGTAGGCTGTGTTTTGTTTTCGAAACATGCTTATTTTTTTCTCACCTAGTTTCAAAACTAGTTATAAAGTTCATCAACAGTTGGAGCAACTAACTGAGGACAGGGTGAAACATAGTTTTAAAATAATCACATTTCGCATTTAAAAAGTGTTGCAGTTTGAACTAACAATCACTCATAAGACTATTTTGTTTTAATGATCTCATACATTACACAACGGAAAACATTATTTTCTAGCTTTTGTCAATCATCTTAAACTAGTTTTGTCAATTAAAGTCCAGTTTTTTCTCCAATTATATATATATATATATATATACATATATTATATCGTTAATGATGTTTTGTCACAGATATGTGTGTTCGGGTAGGCTGATTTTTTAAAAAGGTATAAAAGTGCTGTTGTCAAGCCTAAATAAATGGGGTCTTTTTTTAATTTTTTTTACATAAAATTCTGAATGTACATTGGGTCAAATACTCCATGAAACAAAACGTGCTATAAATAAATATCGCTTTTGTAGCGAGCATTTCAAAACTAATTAAAAAAAGTTATTCTGTACTAAAATTTTATGCTATTCTTGATAAAAATGTACTGTATGCTTTAATTAAAAATATGTATTGGTATATATATATAACATTTAGATAGTATAATTTTGCATTTACAAAGATCGATGCTTTAGGGTTCCTTACAGTTGATGTAAATTATGAAGCTACAGTGAAATCAAATGTGCTGGCAACTCTGCATCTTTATTACGATGGTGAGGAGATTGTTGAACCAGAAACAGGATCAATTCCGGAATTTAAGATGATATACGAGTTTCTGAACTGTAAACTTCCTGGAAGGCACATGGCTAAGGCTGTGGCAATAGATATGGCTACGGTAAACTGCACTATAGTTATTTGTAATTTAGAAAGCAAATTAATAGCATAATGTTTTGCTTGTTTCCTCTTTCTCTTCCCATTTCTTTTTGAGTATTAGTTTATAGTTCAGTTTTATTTTCCCTTAAATACGCAGTGTTGTATTTCTTTTTAAGTTATATTCACAAGTGCCATTAAATTTGAATTGAATCGTATGCAGTTAACATTTCCGACATATTTCCGACACGCGAACTTAAAGGATAATACGCGAAAGTGCAAAATCTCTCAATTTTTATGGTCAAATTTTTACAATATTACGGCATGATTTTTAAATTTGACGCATTTAAAAACCGAAATCGCATTAAAAATAAATTAAAATTGATCGTTCTTGGCGATTAACATTGATTTTTGTATAAGTCTTGAGAATGTTTAAATAGCTCGCATCAAGATTGAATTCAAATTTAGACTTGCGGGGATCTTATAATCTCTTATTTAATCAAAAAATGCATTAACAAGTTATAGACCGGGCAATTTTACATAATTGAGTATTTTTTACAGCCTCTTACAAACAGTCTTCATGGCTCAAATATGGTTCATCGACTTACTTTGTATATGACAAGCTGTTAATGAAAATCACTAATTAACTTTAAAAAGTTGTAATAGAACGGACAACACAAAGAAATATCTTTATCTCAAGATAATTTTGAAAAATTATTCTTGCCATATTAAATCTCGAAAGCAATATTAAAAAGGGATAGTATCCACTGAGAAATTTAAAAATGTTTATAACTTTGGTAAAAGATCAGACATTTCTCTCGGACAAACCTAAACAATATGTGCTAAGATATTTTAAAAACAACTCAAAGATTTCTTCTGGATTTATTATAAACTGAGTATTTTTTAAATGCATAAGTGTTTTATAACCGACGTTGAACATCCGACCCAATTCTGAGTTTACGACTGTCAATTTTAAATTCCGTAGTCTTGTAATATTGAACCCGAACCAGGAAACAAGAGAAATCCTGGATCAAAGATTGGGACGAACTAGACCTCGTGGAAAAATTTTTGATGGAACTAACCCGCATTTGCTTTACAAGGAAAACCATGAAACCTCCTACGGTTAGCAAGGAGATTCTAACCCCTGATCCATGTACCACTGATGATATTTTATGCCAGCACTGTAGTCGATGCAAGCCGGCAGCAGAGTTCGTATCAATCAACCACCGCTGGGTTTCGAACATGGGTCATCTCATAGGGAGGCTAACGTTTAATCGCCATTGGCACCGAGGCTCTACATAAGTGTTTTGAAGTTATTTTACACATTGAAAATTCATAAAATATAAAAAAGAAATTAGGTTTTGTTGGTTTGGACAATCTATTTCCTAGGATTGATCTTTGATAAAATAAAAGGCTTAACAAATACTTATAATAACATTAATAAGAACTCTGAATCGCATGTATTCATGGAATTCACAACATCGAAGCATACAGGCAATTTTATTCCATAATAAAAAATAACCTTTTGTCGGACATCAAAAAGGTCTCAAGTTTGAAATTCACCCTTCTATTACCTACGCTATTTATTTACGACGCCATTACAACATATATTTTTAAAATCGTTCATCAACCTAGGAATTAACTTATTAATTGCAGAAATCACAAATGAATTTTTTTTTATAAAGTTATATTTGTATTAAAACTTTTGTTTGATTTCAGGAAATGATTATAGCCTCTGATGAACAAGAAATTTTTATACCGGATACGGAGATCACATTTAATCTTGATTGCCCCGAATATGTTTACCTCGGAGAGGACGTTACATGCAATGTAACTTTCACCCGTGGTACAGATCTTCATTTTGAAATACAATTTGGCACAGAATCTTCCGAGAGTTTTATTGTTCCAGGTGAAATAAGTAGAGGATATATATTTGCATGAATACTTTACACACGGTTACAAGAAATATTGTGCACTATTTAAAAATATAATATTTTATATTCTATAACCAACGTTAAACACAGACCCGATTCTGAGTTAACCACAATCAATGTTCAACTCCGTAGCGTTGTGATTTTGAACCCAACCCAGAAGAAAATGGAACTCCTCGATCAAGCATTGGGGCAAATTAGCTTTCGTGGTTGACTTTTTGATGAAACTAACCCATTTTCGCTTTACACGGAGAGGAAAACCACGAAAAATTTCTACTAGGATTCCATGATTCGTTTACTAATGAGGAAATTTTACGTCAGCACTGTGGTCGGTGCGAGTCTGGAACAGAATTCGCATAAACTAGACACCTCTTGGATTCGAACCTGGGTTACCTCGTTGAGAAGCGAGCGATAAATAAAAAATAATAGATGAGAACCGAGATAGCATTGCGATTGAGACACTGAGCAATCACTGGGTGAAACCAAGGTTCTAATTTGGGTGACGATTTGTAGCTTTCTAACCTTTAGATCGATGCCACTCAGTTTGGGATGTAAAGGCGACTGGAGTGCAATGCTTAGCACATTGATCTCATGCTGTTGGCTTGGAAGTTCGAAATAAATTATAACCTCCACGACCCCAGTTTCCGTTATTTGGATGGTGAAAAAAGGGATAAATTTTAATAATAAACAAAAGTGACAAAAAGGAAAAATATTAAAATGATTATTGAGAAATTTCGTCATTGAACTTTTGCTAGTGCGAGATTGCGCAATTTTTAGTAATAGGAAAGGGAATTCTGAACTTTTATATAATTTTTATAAACTTAGATATAAAGTAATTTCCCAGGATATCTAACACTAAGTTTACTAAATTTGTTACAAAGAAATATCTTTAATAACTATTACTAATTACCTCTTAAATAAAAAAAAATTCACAAAGATTTTTGAAATTAATTGAACTGCAAATTAAAATAACTACTAAAATTTTTTTTTTTTAAATTTATGAAATAAAAGAAACAAATATGTGTATTAGGGATGCCAAAGTAATATTTAAACGAAAATAAAAATAGAAACGCTATCGTAATCTGTTCCATTGCTATAGAGGAAGGCCTGACTGAAAATATGCAAACCTGTTTGATCATCGTAGAAAACAGACAGAAGATGAAAGGTGATAGCATGCAACACTTCAAAGCTTCATCAATGCAATCAAACTGGCTTTGATGTATTTCAATGTGCGCTTTCTTCACAAGTAGTACGATAGACTTACAATAATGTTCTGTTTCTTCCTCGTTTAGATAATAATTTTTGATTTTTGTTGGAATCAGCATAGTAGTCTTTAACTGGTGCTCGTGGGAAGAGACTATTAGTGAATGCTTCGAATCGATTGATTAAATTACGATGATAAAAATAAAATACTGCACCAGAAGCTAATTTTAACGCTAAAGTGGATCTTAAATTGCAATGGCGTCTTCTTTTAAACAAAGTAGTCTTCTATCTATGACTTACAGCTTACAGACTTGTCCACTCTCTTAGACCAATGTCCATCATCTTCGATCACAAGCTTTTCTATTTTTCCTCCTTTTTCTTTTCTATTTTTTAATCTCGCGCTGACTTTGATCATCTTCCGCTGCTGGGTGTAAACTTTTCATGTTTTCAACGGATTCTTCAAAATCTATACGGACTTCTAATGTGTATATTTTTTTACCACATTTTTACAAAGGTTATATTTTATTTTATTTTATAACCATCGTTGAACAGCTGACTAAATTTTTGATTTTACCACTACGAATGTTCAACTCCGTAGTCTTGCAATTCCCAATACAGAAAACAAGGGAAATCCTGAATCAAGTATTGGGTGAAATCTGCCACCATGGAGGTTTTTTTTAAAAAAGGTTATAAAAGTATACATAGCGAAAATTAGAAAGACAGATCAACCTAGCTTAAAGCAATAATATTTTTCCCAGCCTCTAAGACATCGCCAAGTTAGTTTGACTAACGTCAGCTAATCGTCACTTACTGCAAATCTTTTCAGAGGCATCGAATGGTCTGAGCTGACGTCACTTGACTTACCTGTCTAGTGGTAATCCAGCTACGATCTGTTACAGACAACAACCACTATGAATAACTTTCGATTGGGATATAAATATGAATTATCCAATAGGAATTATCCAATAGGAATGGTGCATACAAACATGGATTTATTTATTTCACTCAGTGATATAGTTTAGTCAATGGCTTGGGCATCTTTCCAAATCCGGCATGCAAAACCCAAAGCAACATCTTTAAACTAAATTAAAATGATTGGCGTATACAAATTTTTTGAGAAAGCATCGTTGAAATTATAGGCAATTTACAGTAGAGGGGTTCACGATTATGACATTTTTGATGTCTCTGGTCCATAGGATCAAAACAGATGTTTCAAATTTGTTTTGAGTTTTCTAGCAATGTTATATGGTTCTATATATTCCAGGAAAAAATATCACTCATCAATTTTGATGTTGTGGCTGGGTGGCGCAGTTGGTTTGTCGTCGGCCTTCAGAGCCCAAGTCTGCGGGTTCGATCCCCGGCCCAGACACCGGATTTTCGGGATGCAGAAAATCCTCAGCGGCCATGTTGTATGATTATGCGGCATGTAAAAGATCCCTGGAGTGCCTTATTGGCTCTAGGCATTTCCGGCAAAATTAAATTCCTAGTGCACTTTAGCATCCAAATAGAGTCTCGGTGCTGCCATCTAGTGTGGCAGAAACTAGACGTCCAAATTAACATGGCCAACGGTATCTCACCCATTGTGGTGGTCCTGAAAGAGTGGATACCACTTCTGTAGAAACGCACTAGGTCTGCTCATCGGGAAGACTGATTGTGCAGCTCATAGGAAATAAAAAAAAAAAAATTTTTTTTTTTTGATGTTTTGTCTAGAATTCACAATTTTCTTTTAGGGAAAATTTTGATTTGGTTTATTTTTCTTTCTTCTATAGATTGTGTAATTTTACCCATCGGACCATCTATACCCCAGATACCAAAACCATCAGCATCAAACACAGATGTTGATCCATCAGAAATATGTTATCTGGGTCTTGGCAATCTTCCTTACTCTACGCTCATAGGTTTTGATTTTTTTGCAACTCAGAAGGGAAATTTCGAAGTACAGGTAAAGTTTCATTTTGTTTCGTATTGTTATTTTTATCTTGCTTTCATGTCTGTGAGTGAAGAATCTAGCAGTCGAAATATCGACCACTTTCCAATTAGCTGGAGCATTTAAATTTGTACCGAAGCTTTCTGTATCTGAAGAAAGTTTAAATTGCATCATGGACGTTTATGCAGAATTTGTAACTGTATTACTGCCACTAAATCATGAATTCGATTATTTTACGCTTAACTAAATTACTCAAATGTCTACTAGAACTTTATGATTGATAACAATCCAAGTTTCAATCGTTTCATGAACATTATAAACAGAATGTATATATAAGCCATATTTTTTTCCCTCAGAATATCTGTCATCAATCAACTTTTGATTCCTTTCCGACTAGCTAGTCAGCTCAAACTTTATTAATTGCTTTGTGCTGAATGATAATTACAAATTTTTTAGCGTTTTGTAATCATTACAAGCATAATTTATATCACAGAGTGGAACTTATTCTCAATCGAAATTTCAACTTGCTAGAGGGCTCAAATTATAAAATTATCATTGTTTTCTGAATGGGGCAAGCAAAAATTAATCACCATTATTTAGCAATTTCGTCTACTTCCCGATGTGAATAAACTTGCAAACTTAAAACTGGGAAAAAGAAAATAATAAAATGGAAATTAACAAAAAATTCAGATAGACTAAAAACTGGAAAAATGTTTAGAATTATCTATCTTCTATCCTTTACACAATGGAAGAAAATAGCCCACGTAATTTATAGTATATGAATGACCTGCAATGGCTCTTAGGTTGAAGCACTGAACTGTAATTATAAAGAACTGAGGTTCGATCCCCAGTGGCGGCTTGATGCACACCCAGCTTTAGATCTATGCGTAGCAGCATGTCTGGGAAGTAGAGGCGACCTGTGCGCAATACTGACCCCATTCCCACAGTCGTGTCGTTGGTCACGTAACTGTCGAACCATGACCTCTATAACTCCCTGCGGGAATTCTAAAATAAATAAATTAATTAAAAGGTATGAATACTGATCTAGTCAGTTTAGGTTGTTTAACAGAAGTTAACTTGGTAAAACTACCGATCCCCAGGAAATTACCTCCGATCTCTCTTTACTTATTATTTTAATAATAAACTCCTAGGTACTCCTTCAATTACAGGCAAGCTTCTAGATCGGTTTGTCGGATGGCCTTAGTAGATGATCATTCAGATGGCTCTTAATGGTCATACTAGGAATGTCACGTAATTTTTATCCTTATTGGATGACATGCACAGCACCTGAAATGATTACTTTCTCTTTAAACTACCACACTTCACCAACAATTTGATTTTCAGTCCCAGCAACTTTTTCGTGTTTTTTTTTTTGTATACACTCCAAATGTTTAGTACGTGGCCAGGATCGAACTCACGATCTCAGATCTCCACCAATGTGAGTGACGCTGGGGGCTGGGATATCCTGGCTGGCAGGGCGTTGGACCCATGTCCCAGAGGTATTGAATTCGATACCCACCGGCTGAAGACTCAAATTGTGCAAAATGGTAACTGGTGCACCCTAAATACGCCGGGGTCACAAAATCCTCTAAATTCCCAAAACAAATCAATATCTTTGGGTATACTAGATCGGAAATTGATTGTGCTCTGGTTCAGGTCAAAATTAAGATCTATGGAGGGATGGAGTGTGAATGTGTTTTCCCTGTAAAACGGGATGTGACGTATGTATGCTGTCTCCAGATCATCGCCAATAGCCCATTGTGCAGCTCAAGTGCGATGTAAATAAATGTACTGTACCGTGAGTGACTCTTGTGTTGCCGAAGCGTCTCCAGGTAAGACAGTTATATGAAGCTGACCAATGTCCTCAAATCAAAAAAAAAAAAAAAAAACAAAAAAAAAAGAAAGAAAAAAAAAAAAAAAATTTCAGCAAAATTAAAAAAAAAATTTTAACCTTGCCCCTTACTCAATCTCTGCGAGGGATTTCTTTTCTTAGAGTATTAAATTGAAAAAAAAATAAAATAAAGCAGTGAAATTCAAATATAAGTATAGAAATTTCACTGCTGGTTTTTTGGGGGCGCTGATCAACTTAGTTCATATTATTATGAACCAAAAGCAATGAAAATAAATTGTACTAATTTTAAAACAATTTTTTTAATTAAAATTACGCAAACTTCACTAATTTAGCATTTTTGTTATTGTCCGATTGAAAGTAGAACGGGTTTAAGTGCAATGACGACCGTATGACGAAACTGACATCCTAAACACTCAATATTTTGGAGGTAGCGGGTTCGAATCTCAACTGAATATAGAACGTAATTAACTTATTCACATTTATCAAAATTACTAAGGTTCCTCTGGTAGTTTTGTTGGCAAAGCGGCCTCACCAATCCGCCAAGCGCTTTGTAGCGTGGAGTTAGAAAGTTCGAATCCCACTGTAATCCTGGATGTATCTTCTTCCCTTTTAATTTATGCTATCTGATCTTTAATTTGACAAGAACTTATAAGCCACCTTTTTATTGAGCGCATACGCCGCATATCTATTTGTAAAAATTAATTAAATAAAAAAAATTAAAGGGAACTCTCTGGCCTAGCCGTCTTGCTATTCTGCTAAGAACTCGGTAGCAGGTTTGAATCCCATCGTTACCCTAGATACACTTCTGGACTCCCTTCTCTACATCGTGTTTATCCGTTCCTCAATTTGACAAGGGCTTACAAGTTGTTTATTGTAATGAACATACACGCCTGCATTTGCATATGTAACAATAAGTGAAATAAGATTACCAACAATAATGGGGTCTACTTGGTTGAGAGCTGCGTTTCTGCCACAATCACTGAAGAATGAAAGTAGCAGGTTCGAATTCCGTCGTAACCCTAGGTTTTCCTTGTGTTTTCTTTTTCTAATTTGTGTAATCTCTTCATCTATTATTTCTATCTTATCTTGTGAACAAATAAATAATCTGCAATGATCTTCCCTCCCGTCATTTTTAGATATTACAACCTAAATGCGACGGGGAGGAAAAATTTTGTTCCACAACCTGCCAAGAATCTTGTCCACCCAAAAGAGAATACCTCTGCAATGTAGAGAAAGAGTCATTCTGTTCCATGTCCCAAACATGTGCTGCTACTGACGAACAACCTTTTTGTACGCTTGAACTGAAAGATAATTACTCTCCAAAATCGAATATTAAAGTTGAAATAGATGCACCAGGTTATAACTATTTTCCTCTGAAAGAAGTGGATTATGTCGAAGTAAGGATTTGTGTCTATTTGATTCATTTAATTAGATTCTTTTGTTGATCAATCCATAAAAATACAGTATTTTTTTATTTTAAAAAAATCGTTATTTTATATTGAGTTAGTGCGAATTTATCAAAAGTAAGATATGTGCATGGAAGCTTTAAAATTTAATACGTTTTCCGAAATATTTTTATAGCAAAAAAAAAAAAATTACCTTTATAATAAAAAATATGTTGATAAGTAGCAAATCAATATTTAGATAAAAGAAAATAAAAATATATTTAAACTGTGATCATTCAATTTCGAAGTCAACCAATGTAAGGGAAAAGACATCGTTTAGTTTCTCTATTGTTTTAGTCGACATCGATAATGATTCATCAAAGTCTGTTTTCTTTTGCGTTCTTGATTTTATTTCCTTGATTAATAATTTACGATTTTTAATTTTAATAATGTTTTTTTTTTTTTTTACAGAACTTATAAGAATTAATTTTAAGAGTGGTGATTACTAATTTTTGTATATTAGTTCTCAACGAGCTATTAAATATACTTTCAATCAAAATAAAGATTTTCAAAACCTTTTTACTTAAGGACTTTCATACAAAAAATGTTTTTGCAGAAATTGATAAAATGTTAAATTTGATGAGGTTGAATGTTCTATCACCTGTAAAAATGGCTATTCAGTCACTAACTATTTTAAACATACTTTATATTTGTTACGGTATATTTAGTTCTGTATAATAGGTTTTTTGTTCGAAAATTACAATTTCCACTTCGCTTAATTTAGAAGCAGATAGAACAAAATGATGTTGCCCTTTCCACGTGAAGCATCAGGCTTTTTTCTTTTTTTTCCTTTCCTTCATTTTTGTTTCATTTATTTTAAGTGTACTTTTATCCATTACAGTAGTGATTTTGTAAGTTTTATTGAGAATATTTAACTCTTGAACCGTAATCATCTTATAATTACGGAAGACCTATCAATTTTCTCTCATGCCGAATCGTATTCACTGAAACAGAAGAATTAAACTAATGCAAAATACAGGTTGTCCCGTAAACGATTTTCTTATCCAGCGGCATCTAATGACTCGCCTCCTTCCTGTTCGGCATTTTCTTAAATAAAAATGAAGAAAAAAAATAATTTTTTTAAAATAATTTTTTTAGTGTAGATGACAAATTATAAAAAAAATAAAACCTTACTTTATAATTGCGACCAAATATAACCATGAGGAAAATCTCCAAAAGTAAAAAGAGAGCGAGTCGTTAAAAGCCGCTGGATTGTAAATTAGCGTCCCGTAAATGTTGCAACAAACTTTTAGGCAAGATCTTTCTTCAACCACATAATCAGGTATAAAATTGCATAGGAGCCCAAGACCAGAAATGTCATTGTACGCCACTAGGAGCTTTTTCTTATAATGAACTGCTGCTACATGTACCTTTGAACAGTTGTCTCTATGTGTCTTAATTTTATGTTTCCAAACAATTGTCTAAAATTGTATTCAAACATATGCAGAGATTGCTGTTTTGTAGTAGTTTAATAATTCCAAACAATGTCACAATGCGACAATTAATGCGACAATGTCAAATTAGTAGCAAATTATTTAATTACATTATAAAATCTACTACTGAATGAATTTAAATACAATTTTCGGCAAAAACTTTTAGAAGACGCAAAATTACCATGAAAATATAGATAATTTAGCTATATAAAAGCACCTGTTTAAAGATACACAGAGAAAAACTTTATGATAAGAAAACTCCCCTGGAAGTGTATGATGGCGTTTTCCAGTCATTGATTTCTGTGCAATTCTTAATCTCAATGACGTACCGTAACCCAGCATTTTCCAGACACCCTATATAAATGAAATGTCAATATTTCTTCCACACATTATATGATAAGTAATGCTATTTGCAGATTGAGCCAGGTGATGTAATAGCATTGAAGATGGAAAAACCTACCAAAGTGATGTTTGGAAACGCTAAAGAGGAAGATATTTTGTTTGATTTGGTGGACACGAATGAGAAAGGAGATGCACTGAATATTCGACACCACATCCGAACAATTCTCTTAATTCCAACTAATATTTCATTTCACCACAATTTTACCAAAGTAAGATTTTTTTTTCACTAACATTATATTACGCTTAGTCTAGCACTCTAACAAAGCAATTGGAAATAGTTTATTTTGCTAATAGGAATTTTTACTAAGTATGTTAACTGTTTTATTATATTTAGCAATGACATCTTTTAAAACTACACTTCTTTTTTACTAAGACAAACTTTTATACCTTTGCACTCGAAAGGTGTCTCGCAGACATAACTGTCACTTATAAATTACCCACAACTCTATTAAAATTTAGTGACCATTTTATATAGTAATATGGTATTGTATGATACAATGATTTATGTCTTTTAAACTTTTAGGGTTTGTGGTTGTTAACGCCTTTTTCTTTAAACTGTTGTAAGGGCTTCGAGGGTAAAGGATTAATCTTCTTGATTGATTGATTCTACGCAAATATCATTTATTTTCAAAATTTGCTGAATTCTTTATTTCTTTTTATTAAATCTTGAAATAAAATTTTAAAATCAAATAAAGAAAGGTTTTTTTTTTTTAAACTATTCATTTTCATAATATTTAATCTTGTATTTAACAGTTCTTTAAAAATTAATTCTTTAACCGTTTGAGTGCGGCGAAGCGCCATGGGCTTCGCTTGTTATATGCCAAAAATGCATCTCTTGTTTTGTACCGAAAATGCGGAGACGCTGCTGTTGGTTAGTATAGAGCAGGGTAGCAGAAGTGCTTTGAGAAGAGTAAATGCGAGATTCCGAGGACGTGTGACCGAAATTCCAGATAATGGATCTAAGTTCGTCGAGCAGACAAAGTCATTTGCTCCAATCCAAAGCTAAGACAGTTGTTGGACGCTAACGATTGCCGAGATGGAAAGGCTCTAAAAAGCACGACCGTGGGGAATCTCGAAGGAGCGGCTCGATTTTTGCTCCGGGAAGCTTTCACTAAGGAGGTGCTTTCGACGAGGCGAAATCTTTCCAGAGCTTATGCTCGAATGATAGGAGTGATCCAGCGCAGCGTTGGCGCGTTGAAGACCACCCCCGACGTCAGTAAAGGATGAACACAGATGCGAGTCGGTTACCAAGCATTGCACTGTTCGTCCAAAAGGTGGAGCCTGCATGCAGGAACGAAAAACCATATTCTAGGGGCAACTCTAGAAAACGAAGGTAGGATCCAGCTCAGATAAACCATGCCTTTGCATGCGAGGTCGCGCTGACGATCCCCCGACACCAGTGTTGGCGGGCGGGCCCACTGTCGCTAAAAGGTGGGGCTGATAACGTCTAGGTCCGAACTTGCGGCTGTGGATTAGCCGGAGTTGGTAGCCCTCACTAACCACTAATGGGTAAGGGATCCTCGAGATTCTAGGTACCAGAGAAGCGCTTGGGAGGTTTTTTTTTGTTGGTTAGTATAAGTTGATTAGTAGTTGATTGGTAGTAGTTGGTTAGTAGTGTTGTACGCATTTCATTCCGCACTATTAGCATATATATAAGAAAACTCTTCAGCACTCAAACGGTTAATATTGAACTACAAAAGAAAGCAATTGCTGTTTGCCCCCCCCCCTTAAACAAAAAATTAGCTATACGCTCTTTCATATCAAAATTAAATCCATCGAAATTTTTTTAGAAATGGTCATAACACAAATTTTTACAAACGTTGAAAAGATATCCATGCTAAAACTATTTAAGTCTAATTTTTTTTTCCAAACTACTAGTAATAGTTAACCAAATTGAAATGTCAAGCTGTATAATTTTTCCTAAAAATCTTCTAAAATAAAAATTCTTAATATTAGATTCCGCTGCTTTTAAAATCGAGCAACTAAATTTATACTGAAATCTACATAAATTAATTAGCTTAGAAAAAATATTTGAACACATAAACATTTTTCTGAGCATTTTGGAATACGTTCAAATTTCTGGCCTAAGAACATGAAATGAGCGGTTATAAGTAGAACATTTGGCTACAATGTTTGAGAGGCTATAAATAGTATATTTTGCTATAATATTTGAGCTGCTATAATTAGTAAATTTGACTATAATATTCGAGCGGTTAAAGGTAGTATATTTGGCTATAATATTCGAGCCCCTATAATAATATTTTATGTAAGTAAGGACAGAAAACAGAAGCGCCCAGCTTGTTTCGTTCTACATAATAAGCCTGACTTTTAATCATCAAGCTTTAAAAATTAGTTACAGATTAGTTGCACGATTTGTCAACAGACAACTTAAAGAACTATATTACAATGTTACACACAGAGAGAAATGAAACATCCATGCCCTGAGTGGGATTCGAACCCGCAACCACCTGGTCGTCTGTTTTAAATATATAGTTTTGCAAGTTCATTCAGTTTTCAGCGCCATCTGTTGTCAAATTTTGTTAATGATTCTGATTTTTGTTAATGAAAGTCCGAAAAAATCCTCTGGCTTTCTAAACAAGACGTATAACAACTATTTCCTTTAAATTTTCAGCACGTCAGTAATTTTTTGGAACAATCGGTACATTATATAATTATTAAAACATTTTTAATAATTTTTTTAAAAACAAACATACAATAAAGTAATAGTTAAAGTATAGATATTAAAACCTTTTTAACTTATACTTTTTAAGCCCGGTACGTACAAAGTGAGAGCAAAGCTGACGAGTGATTATTCTGATGATTTAAAAGTTGAAAAAGAGACTTTTGTTCGAGTTATAAGCCTTATGAGTGGACTGAAACTTGAAGGACCTGCTGTGGACTGTACAAAAATTGATGAAACTGCAACTCTCATGGGTACAGTAGAAACTGGGATAAACGTTACATTTGAATGGACATCTGAATATTACGAGGACAGGTTTGATACAATAGGTATAATGATTTTTAATTTGGTATTTGTGCCTGAAGATATTGAAAATTGCTATAAATTTGAAACATTTTGCCTGTCTAAACCACTTTAACGTAATTTAAAAAAACTTGATCGTAAAATAAATAAAAATTACTAAATTATATTAAGCTCCAGATATAAAAATACTTTTTTTCTCAGTTCAGTAAGTACTATTACGGTAAAAGTAATTAAAATGTTGAAAACGCCATTAATTGCTAAGTTTTAACTTCATAATCTAAGAGCGCTATTTCCACCAGGTGCCTATGTATCGACTTAAATAAATCGAGGAGAACTTTTTGATGGAGCTAACCCGTAACATGGAGAGAAAGATCACACGAACCTCCCGCGGTTAGCCTGACACAAGAGGACTCTAACCCATGATCCGTCAACCACTGAGGATATTTCACGTCAGCACTGTGGTCGGTGCAAGCCGGATGAGGAATTCAAATCGACTGGGATTCGAACCCGGTTCGCCTCATTGGAAGATGAACGCTCTATCCTATGAGCCATCGCGACTCTCTGGCTATCGCATTATTTTCACATTTTTAATATTAAAATAAACTAAACCATTTCAAATGATGGTAGTGTAATGACAAACTAATTCTGTACAAAAGCAGTTAATTCGTTATCTGTATTAATCAACTTTATCAACATCCAGAAAGAATCACTCTGAAATTATGATATTAAAGTGATACGAACAATGATCGTTAAAATTGATAAAAAAATAAGATAATATTTATCAGTTTAGACCAAATATATTCATTTCTGGACAAAATATTTTTCTCTCTTGGTACAAAGCTGATCTATTATGCCTCTCCAATTGCAAAAAATTGTTCGTTTCACAAACGATTCTCAAATAATGATTCTAACTGAACTGAAAGTTAATAAATGTGAATTCGGACCTGCAAAATATTTGTACAGTGAGGACTTTCTTGGAGTAGGGGAAAGCAAGTGTTGCTTTAGATTTAATGTATCAAAAACAAAAAAGATAGGTCTGTGGTTAAGTTGTCGAAAGTGTGCAGAACTAAATGTTTGTTATACTGCTATGGTATTTGATGCAAATAAAGTATCTCTTTATGGTCATAAGTCTTCTTTGAGTTTTAAAAACGAGTTCAGATACGAATTGCTTCTGGAATCTGAAAGCTATTTTCTCATAAGCTATCCTCTAACTATTATGTGTTATCTAGTGTTTCCGAAAACTGATACAAAAATAGTGCCAGATTCAATATTTGACAAAAGAATTATGAGCATGCCTGTTCCGGAGATTAGCAATGAACGAGCAAAGGATCAATGTGCTGATAAAGAAGTAGTGCCGGATCAGAACACTTCTAAAGAAATAGTGTTGAATCAGAACACTTCTAAAGAAATAGTGTTGAATCAGAACACTGCTAAAGAAATAGTGACAAAAAGTAGCAATTGTGACAATGTTCCTACAGAGTGCTTGCAAGAAATGTCGTTAAATTTTAAAAAGCTTCTAGATCAAGCTATAGGTACTGATATTACAATACACGTGGACGGTGTCAGCATGAAAGCACACAAAGTGATTCTAAGAGCAAGATCACCAGTTTTTGAAAAGATGTTCGATCATGACACTAGCGAAGCTGTCCGAAATGAAATTGATGTTAAGGACATACGTGCTCCTATAATGAAAGAACTTCTCACATTTCTGTATGCCGGCACAATAGAAAATCATGATTTTGACGATGCTTGCGACCTTTACTATGCCGCTGATAAATATGAAGTGCTGTCCCTTCGGAATGCTTGCGCGAAAGATTTGCTGCGTCATCTTCAAGTAAACAATGCATGCCAGTTGTTGATCCTGGCTACTAATCACGGCGATGAATCTTTAAAAGAAGAAATATTGGAGTTCATAAAGGCCAATTTTAAGGCAATTGTACTAACGAAATCATTTGAAGAGTTAGCTAAGCATGATGCAAATCTTGTTGTATTATTAATGCGTAACCATATGCTGTATGAGTCGGAACAGTAATATCAAACCTTGTAAAAAGTAAAAATATATGAAAATTGTAATTTAAATTAGTATATGAAGTTGCCGATTTAAGTTAATATCTAGAACTTTGATTTCGTTTTTTTTTTATTATTTTATATCGAAGCCATAAGTTTTGAAATTGTTAAAGTGTATTTAATTGTGGGAAATTAAAAATAATTTTAGTAAATGAAACAACAGAAATAATATTTCTCAGAAGTCGTGGATTGAAAGAAAAAATTACATTTGAAGTTGATGAGGTATGGAATTTTAAATAATGAAATACATATTTTTAAATGATTTATAAATGCATAATTAATAAATAAATAGCAAATAAATTTATAAAAAATTTCATTCTTGTTTCAATTTTAACATTTGCGTAATGAATCTTTAAAAGATTCGATGCAATCTTGTTGTGTTATTAATGCGTAAGCATATGCTTTCTTATTCTGAATAGTAATATCAAACGCTTTCATAAAAGTAGAATAAACGCTTTCATATGCAAGAGGTTGTAAATATAAATTAAATATAGAGGATTCTGATCTTTTTTATTATTTGTATTGAAAAAATTGTTTTTTTATAAATTTTTTTGAGGAGTATTTATTTATGGGAGATAAAATAAATGTTTTCATTCATGAGGTAGCATAAATAGTATTTTTTAAAATCCCAGAACGGAAGAAAAATTGTCTTTCAAATTTTTATGGTATGGAATTTTCAGTCACACAAATCTTATTAAAACTAATTTAATTTAAATTATCTAATTTTTATTTTGATAATCTTTTACAGTTAGAATTGCGTTTTGTAATAATAAATTTTAATATCACCAAGGTTTTAACCTTAAAAAACACCTCAAAACTATGCATATTATTTGTTCATTAATCTTGCCTATTATTAAACTTCCATGAAAATTGCCTACATTTAAACAGAGCATGATTTTTAATAGTGCATGATTTTAAATATAGCAATCATTGAAATATTGCATTCATAAGGAATTGTATTTTTTAAAGCTTGTATGCATTAAAATATAGATGTATATATAAATTAAAAATACATTTTTTAAATATTATACTTATGTAAATATTTTTCCTTCTCAAACTTGAACTGAAACAGTATAGATACATATCTACGTTGATTTTAAAATTGAGCTATGAAATATGTGTTATAAACAAAAAATTTTTTAAATGCAACGCCTATTATCAGAAGAAGTGTTTTAAGATTTTTTTTAATTGGGACCTTATTAAATGGTTTTTATTCTACTCGGGAATTAGAAGTAATCTAAACAGAGTTGCGCAAGCTGTACTGTCGCTTAACGAGCGAAAGCGAGCAAGGAATCA
Source organism: Parasteatoda lunata (assembly GCA_949128135.1). Classification (NCBI taxonomy): domain Eukaryota; kingdom Metazoa; phylum Arthropoda; class Arachnida; order Araneae; family Theridiidae; genus Parasteatoda; species Parasteatoda lunata. The sequence continues at coordinate 58,412,874 of OX421979.1, read as the reverse complement.
GCTTAATATTTGGAAAAAAATTTGTTGTAAATGAAATCGAGCGAAAACAGCAAAATGTATAATTTTCGTCGTATTTTACATATACTTAATTTGATCTTTTTAAACACTGAAAGAGCTCCTCAAAAATCAATGGGGTTAAGCCCCTATTTGATTTACATACATATGACTTCACAAGGCACTGCTCATTAACCCTTATATTGGCTTCTCATTCATCATTGTTTTTTTTTTTTTAAAGTTAATATTTTCTACAAACACGAGGAGCATTTTGTTTATAACACACACACGCGCGCACTTGTAATTTAAAAATTATCAACAATAATTGAAAAAATATTTAGGCTTAAGAATACAGATTATGGGTACTAGTTTTCACCCGTTATCATTTTTTAATTCAGAGGATTTTCACCTCCTTTAAATAAAGTTTTTTTATATATTTAAAACTTTTAATAAAAATTATAAGATTTATATTTGGCAACATCTGAGCTCTATCGATTTTTTTTCTGTTGCTACTTTCGATATCAACTCAAGCGCAAAGATCTCAAGAGAGATAAATAAATGACAATGAATAAATGACACTAATAAACAGGCTATAGATATATGGCATGATGCCTTTTCTAATTTGTATTGTAATGCTGATTTGAAATATGAAAACCGTTTATCTCTATCACGTCAGGTTTTGATGATATTGACAAATTAATTTTCGTAGAATTTAACCTTTTTTTAAAATCACGTTTTTATTAATTTTTCATGAAACTTCATGCTATATTTTCGTCGTCTTTGAAATTAGTCACATCCAGCTCCAGGCATCAATTAAAATTTCTACAAAAATTGTGTATCTGTAAAGTATCGAGGTAAATTTTCAGTTTCTAAACCAATCGTACAAGATTATATTGCTCGTCCTATACCATTAGCACAGTCAAAATTCACAGTTGATGAAGAAACGTGAGTAGAAAGCTCTCTTTCATCTTTCAGCAACGTGTGAGATTTGATAATAAAAACAGAAGACTGTAGTCATTTCCTGAAAACGGCTGTTGTTTGTAAACGACGTATAGAAGCTGGCACTGGCAAAATATCATGCTGAACTACTCGTTTCATGCCTTAAAAAACTTTTCGTTTTAATGTCATGCCTTAAAAAACTAAGTATTTGCTTGAACCGGTTACAGCAACTACACATTTTTTACATCGACACAAGAACTTATAAAATTCTATGCAATAAGTGACACTATTTGTTGCTGTATGGATGTCCGTTCAATATCCAATGTCAGACCTCGGTACAGAATACAACGTTGAAGCATGGGTAAGTATTGTTCATCGATTCATCAAAAACAAGTTTTAAAATGGTATTATTAAACAATGGGAAAAAAATTTGCGTCTATACCCGGTTGGATATTTTCCTCATCTGATAAAGCAGCTGAAATGTCGATATTTCTAGAAACATTGTGGTTCCTTTAACTATAAAGGAAGTAAAGAAAATCAACATTTTTCATCGATTGTAGTAATATTAAAACGATCTATATTAAAACGATTCTATTTCATATAATGATAGTGACATATTAAACTGGATCTAAACACAAGGATTCTGTTCGTTATCTTTTATATTTTTTTTATTTATCTATTTCCAGTAAAATGCCTGAGCTATAAACTCTGCTACGAAACGAGTGTATTAAATCGATAAGAACAATGACAGTCGAAGATACGAAAACATAAGATAATATTAATCAGTTCAAAACAAATGTATTCCTTTTTGAGTAAATAGTTTTTCTTTAGTAGTTTAAAGTTGAACTACAATGCCTCTTCGCTTACAAAACACCGCTCGTTTTACAAATGATTTTCAAACAATGATTCTAACTGAACTAAAAGTTGAAAAATCTGATCTAATACCCGGTTCCTCTTTGCGGAGTGATGACTTTCAAGCTATTGGTACACACTTGTGGTACTATACATTTACTTTAACAAATGCAAATCGGATATTTCTGTGGTTAAGAAGTCGAGATGTCCTTGAAGTAAATATGCATTGTACTATTACATTATTTGATGCAAATGATGAATCTCTTCATACTCATATGTTATCTTTTACTAGTCTGAAAGAATGCATGTGCTTCAATATGCTTCCGAAGTTTCTAAATTCTCCTTCCTTAAACTTTCCATTAACTATCAGGTGTTTTATAGTTATTGAGAATACTGATAAAAAGAGATTGTCAGCTCAAAATTTCGATAAAAAAGTAATGGAGATCAATAAAGAAGTAGCTCTAGATCAATGTGCTGATACGGAAACAGTGCCGGTCCAGAATTCTGCTAGAGAATTAGTAACAGAAACTGGTAATGACAATATCCCTTTAGAGTGTTTGCGAGAACTGTCTGTAAATTTGAAGAATCTTTTAGATCAAGCCGTTGGTACTGATATTACAATTCACGTCGAGGGTGTCAGCATGAAAGCACACAAAATGATTCTACGAGCGAGATCGCCAGTTTTCGAAAAAATGTTCGGCCATGATACAAGCGAAGCTGTCCAAAATGAAATCGATATTAAAGATATACGTGCTCCCATTATGAAAGAACTTCTCACATTTCTGTATGCCGGCACAATAGAAAATCTAAATTTTGACGATGCTTGCGACCTTTACTATGCCGCTGATAAATATGAAGTGCTGTCCCTTCGGAATGCGTGTAAGAAAGATTTGTTAAGTCATCTTCAAGTGGACAATGCATGTCAGCTTCTGAGCTTGGCGACAAACCATGGCGATGAATCTTTAAAAGAAGAAATATTGGAGTTCATTAAGACCAATTTTAAGGCAATTGTACTAACGAAATCATTTGAAGAGTTAGCTAAGTATGATGCGAATCTTGTTGTGTTATTAATGCGTAACCATGTGCTGCATAAGTCGGAACAGTAATATCAAACCTTATAAAAAATAATGTATTAAATTGTAATTTAAATTTACATCAAGGAGACAGATTTTTCTCTTTTTTTTTGTCATTCCATATTGAAAAAATAACCCTAAATAATTAAAGTGAAAAATAATGAATTATTTTATTACCTGAATTAACTAAAATAATATTTTTTTTAAAGTTCAAGAATGGAAGAAAAACTGCATTTGAAAATTGACACAATGTACGAATTTTAAATACACAAGCTCAGTCGAGTAAAAAAAGAATATAATTCTTATTTTAATTTCAACATTTGTGAGAATTGTTATTTATATGATAGTTAATAGACATTTTAATATCACTGACAAAAAAAAACGTTTAAACTTCGAAACACTTTAAACCTACAATTAATTTTTTCATAAATATTGTATATAATTAAATAAATTATTGGCTATATTTAAATAACGTATTATTTATTTTAAAATTGAATTTACTTTAGACTTATTACAAGCATATTAAAAGTATTGCAAGCATTGAAATGATGAATGTTATGCATGCATGCTTTAAATGTACATGATAATGCATGCTTTAAAATATACATTGGTATATTTAAACATAGAACTCATTGAAATAGCCATGTATATAAATTTTATATTGTTTGTTTTAAATATTTTTTCTTCACAAATTTGAAATTTGAATTGTATAGGTAACAATACTCTTATCCTATTTTGTTTTCAAATAAAAAGAAATGTGTAATAGATAACCGTAGCATTTTTAATAGCTTCATGTTATAGTTCATTTTCTTAAAAATTCAATGTTTATTATCAGAATAAATTTTATAATGTATTTTTAAACTTCTTTGCGCTAAGTACAACAGTAAGCTAAAAGTCTTTATTTTGTTTCAGTAGCTCTAATATTATTCAGAACAATAAGATTATTAGATTTGAAAATAAAAATACATTTGATGTTGATGAGGTATAGAGTTTTAAATAAAGCAAAACGTATTTATAAATAAATAATAAATAAATAATAAACAAATTTATTTATATTTTCTTAAATGATTTCATTCTTATTTCAATTTTATTATTTCCGTTGAGAATTACTTTTTATAGTTATTATAATAAATTTAAATATCACTGGGTTATAAACTTTTTTTAACTCTAGAAATAAATGATATTATTCTTATTTTAATTTTAAAATTTGCGTTGAGAATTACTTTTTATAGTTATTATAATAAATTTAAATATCACTGGGGTTTAAACTTTTTTAACCCTAGAAAAAACACCTTAAGCCTATAAATATTTTTTGCACATAAATACATCCAATAATAAAATAATCAATTAATATCTCCTATATTTAAACAGCTTATGTATTTTAATGATTTTAAACATTGTATTCTTTAAAACGCTGTATGAAGTGAAATATTGTGTTTAAATAGTATAACATAGCATGCATTGAAATATTAATGAATAAAATTTAAATATTGTATTTTTTTTAAATATTACGCTTATTTAAATATTTTTTTCGTACAAAATTGAATTAAATTACTAATACTTTTTATGTTTACTTTCAGCATTGATTTAAAAAAGTGGTTCCCAATTTGTTTCAGCTACGAATCTTAAATAATCCAAATTTCTTTTCGCGGAATTTTCCGCGAAAAGTATCCTAACTACTAGATAAATAATAAGTTTATTAAGATAATGGTCAACGTTATCCTATAAAAGACTATTTTCAAAATATTTAATTAGAGAAATGAAGATTTTTCATTGTTATGTCATTAATAATCTTAAATTATATTCTATGTCCGATAGTTAAATTTGCAGTCTAGTGTTGTGTTGTATCTAGTCTAATAATAAATTTGTTTTTGGTGTGCATTCATAAGTTGAAAATACATAAAATAAACCAAATTATGGTTTACATCAAAGAGAAAACTTTAAAAAACTGCTATAATCGTTGAATTATTAGAGAAACATATAATTATATTAAAGAATTTTAATTTTATTTGAAGACTAATGCGATATTTCATAAATGCTTGCTCTTTTCATAATTTACTCAATATTAGAAATTACTATTAGAAATATTATATTTTCTTTTAAAAAGGGTTATTCTACTTCATTGGAATTTTACTCACAATAATTTCATAAAAGCAACCGAAAGATTAAATAAATGATGAAATATAGGTTAAATTTAAATATAATCAGAGGTTTCAAAAATCATCAGTGGTTATAAAAAGTACCAATTCGCAGAACTCTTTTCACTTTTTTTACGGATCCCCTAGGGTTTTGAGAAACACCATTTGGAAACCGCTGATTTAAAAAAATAAGTTTAATGGATAAACGTAGCAAGTTTTTAGCTGCAGTGTTTATTATCAAAAAAGTTGTTTTAAAACTTTTCTATTTTAAGTGTGACTGTTTGCTAACAGTTTCAGCCTAGTAGCGAATTAGAAATAATCTTAACAGAACTGCAGTCTTACAGGTTGGTGAGCGATAGAGAGCAGGGAAAGAATTGCCTTACTACACTGGTGTAAAAAATCAAGAGAATTTACAGACTTGGTCAATTATATCAAGAATTACTGCACCGATCTTAATGAAATTTGATATATACATGCATTGATACAATACAAAACAAATAACCATTCAACAATTGTAATACACACGCATGATCGTGCGTGTATATTACAATTGTTGAATGATTATTTGTTTTGTATTGTATCAATGCATGTATATATCAAATTTTATTAAAATCGGTGCAGTAGTTCTAGAGATAATCGACCAAGTCTGCAAATTCTCTTGATTTCTTACACCAGTGTATTTGAAAAAATAAATTGTTCTAAAGGGTATCTCAGAAAAAAATAGTAAATGATATTTAATTTGTGACAATTTTTTGAGCAAATTTTAATTTACTATAATTCTTATAAAAAACTGGAGGAGTCCATCAACAGTCAATGCGGTTGCTAAGTCCTTATTTCACGTATGTTAATTTGCTTCATAATAGCTTGCATAAAGCATAACCCTTATAGAACCTAATTTTAGGGGCAACTGTTTCGGTTACATAAGCATCGACATAATTTTCATTTCTTATTCGTCAACTTATTATCTTATGTTATGCGGAAAGTTCGTAGTATGTTTTTAAGAAAAGCAAATTAGTATGAGTCAGAAAAAACCACTAAGGATATCACTTAACATAATCACTTAACATAATTCAAACCCTTTATCAGAAATATGAACAGCGTTATTTTCATGGAATAATTTTTAAAAAAATAACAATGCATACAAGCTTGTTTTTTTTCTAACAATTTTAAAATAATTTATGGAGACGTTCTATAAAAATCAAGAAAATATTTGGTTGGTATGATACGAGGATTTCTGGAGAAAAAAACACGAAAAAAGAATCACAATTAGATGAAAAAGTAATCTTTGAATCAATATTTAGACAAAAATTATAGTTATATAACTATAAACAATGTAAGGTATATAGTATCTAAATTCATGTTTATTGGAGAAGTAGTTATATTAATAAGCATGGATATATATTTTTTCTTTTGTGTAAGAAATTTTAATAGAAATATATTAAAGAAATAAAAATTGAGATTTGTAGTTTTTGGTTGGAAAATGTAAGAAGTGCTCATTAACTCAATTATTAAAATTAAACCGAAAGTTGGAAAATTAAAATAAGCAACTCAAGTTATTAAAATTATAGTAAAACTTCCAAAATGCCAATTTTTTAAAAACAATTTTGTTCAATTGAAATGCGTTAAATAGGGTTTTTTCAATGTTTATTTTTAGTCCAAATTTTTATTTTGCGTTTTACGCTTTATTATATTCATGGAGATATTAAGACCAAACTGTTGTTTCAAAATTAGAAATCGTTAAAACAATTTTAAAGGTATATAATAATTTTTTTCCCTTTGCAATCTTCCGAAAAAAAAATTTTGGTATTACACCAGTTTTGATTTTATGTAATAAGCCAATCTGTAAGACAGTTTAGAAAACATATTTGTTTACTAATGAATTTTTTTTTATCAAATACACATTGAAGTAATGACAATCAGGTTTACGCGAAATAGTAATTTCTTCGAAACATTCATTATCTCTGAAATTCTCAAAATAATTTCGTTTACGAACAAGATCAGCTGAAGTATTAGTAAAAATAATAAATAAAAAAAAAATAAACTACAACTAGTGTATACTATCTAGTTTCAAAAATTCATTTATTTAATGAAATTTTCCCTTTAGTCACTGTCGGTCTTCTTAATATTGAAATAAAAATTATCATAACCTGCATTAAATAAAAAAGACAAAACAGCTTTTAATTATTGTGTTTAAAAATTTAACTTCAAATCTGTCTCAATATCTAATTGAATGCTATGTATGGGTACTAAGTAATCTTTCAACATATTAGAATAGATAAGGAAAGTGACTACATTTCAAGAAAAATTAGATAAAAGTTTATCAGTTTTAAACGAACGCATTCAGTTTCAGAACGCGTTCAGTTAAGTATTGTTACTCTGTAATATCTGAAATGTCTCACATTATTCAAAATATAGTTCGTTTTACGAATTCTTCTCATAACATGCTCATGATTGAACTGAAAATTGAAGAAACTGATCTAACCGAAACTTTTTTTGCCACCGATTTATTCAAGGTTGTAGATGCAGACGAAATAAAATTCATGCACTTACGATATGGTTTTTTATCAAAGCAAATATATCTGGATTTACTTTGCCCAACTTTTTATAAAAAAGATCTGAATCATACAGCAATGCTATTCGATGCAACAGGAAGTTTTATCTTTGGTTATACTGCAGCCTGTAAAGGCAATTTTTTTACCAATATGCTCAAAGGATTTGAAAGACCATACACTTCATTGGAATTTCCATTGACTGTTAAGTGTGAATTAGTGTTTAAGAAGAGCATTGAAGACACATTTCAGAATATTGATAAAGAAGTATCAGTGCCGATTCAGGGCAGTAAAAAGGCCCGGTCCAGAGCTTTGTTAAAGAAACAGCGACAAATACGACTGATTATTGCAATGCTCCAATAGACTGTTTGCGAGAACTGTCTGTGAATTTTAAGAAACTTCTAGATCAAATCGATGGTACTGATATTACAATACACGTGGACGGTGTCAGCATGAAAGCACACAAAGTGATTCTAAGAGCAAGATCGACAGTTTTCGAAAAGATGTTCGATCACGACACAAGCGAGGCTGCCAAAAATGAAATCGATGTTAAAGATATACGTTCTTCCATAATGAAAGAACTTCTCACTTTTCTGTATGCCGGCACAATAGAAAATCATGATTTTGACGATGCTTGCGAACTTTACTATGCCGCTGATAAATATGAAGTGCTGTCCCTTCGGAATGCTTGCGCGAAAGATTTGCTGCGTCATCTTCAAGAAAACAATGCATGTCAGTTGTTGATCCTGGCTACTAATCACGGCGATGAATCTTTAAAAGAAGAAATATTGGAGTTCATAAAGACCAATTTTAAGGCAATTGTACTAACGAAATCATTTGAAGAGTTAGCTAAGCATGATGCAAATCTTGTTGTATTATTAATGCGCAACCATATGCTGTTTAAGTCGGAATAGTAATATCAAACCTTGTAAAAAGTAATAATATATGATGAATCTTTTAATCTTTTAAAGAATCTTTCTGACATTCTCGAGGAATCTTTTAAAGAAAAAATATTGGAATATATAATGAACAATGTTAAGGAAATTATGGCTACAAAATCATTTGAAGAGTTGGCCAAATACGATGCAAATCTTGTTGTGCTATTGATGCGTAACGCTTTCTTAAAATGATAGTGTATGAAAGTGCAGATTTAAGCTAATGTCGAGAATTTGATTTCGTCTTTTTTATTATTTTATATCGAAGACATAAATTTTGAAATTGTTAAAGTGTATTTAATTATGGGAAATTAAAAACTATTTTAGTGAATGAAGCAACATAAATAATATTTTTCAGAAATCTTTGTTTCAAAGAAAAATTACATTTGAAGTTGATGAGGTATGGAGTTTTAAATAATGCAAGACATATTTATAAATAATTTATAAGTGAATAATTGATAAATAAGTACCTAATAAATGTATAAAAAATATCATTCTTATTTTAATTTTAACATTTGCGTTGAGAATTACTTTTTGCAGTTATTATTATGAAAAAATATCACTGAAAAAGTTGAATTAATAATTATGATTTCTACGATTAATGAAATTTTCTATTCATACTACTTTTAACTTGTTAAAGTTTATTTAAGTAGGATAATATAAGAACTGTTTCATGTCTGAAAATAAATTAAATGATATTTTTAATTATGAAATGTTTAATATATAACTTAAAAGGTAAAAATTTAGACTGTATATATACTGTAACACAATCAATTTTGTTTCAACTGAAGTATGCTATTGAAGTGTATTAACATAAGTAATCATCAAACTTTATAAATCCAAAATTACTCGAAACATTGTTTAATGCTGATTAGAATTTTTTAAACTGTTGCATTCATTTTAATAGTAGAATTTAAATACTGCGTGTATTAAATGTTGATTGTATTTAAAGGTTGTGTATATTTAAGTAGTACATGTTTCAACCAAGTGATAAAACATAAATATAAAAATGAAAATTAAATGACATTTAAATATTTTTCTTTTTTTCCAATTTGAAACGAATTAGTTCATTTGAAATAGACTATCTTACTGAGCAACATAATTAATTTTTTCAAACAAAATTTATTATTAATACTTTACTCGCATAAATAAATTATATCAGAAAAAGCATTTATAACATTTGTTACCTGAAAAAAGTGTCTAAAATCCCTAAAAGACTTTATTTTTAAAGCATTAAGATGAATTTTTTTTTAATACATTATTGTAACATTGCAGTATTTTACGTGAGACGTATTTTAGAAACAGCAGACTAAAACAGCACAGTTACGTTTCAACTATTTGAGGCATCAATATTAGAGCTAATTATAATACAAAAATTTAATGCCGTACACGTTAAATACTTCTGCAATATTTTGTTTCAATATTTGCAAAGATTCGTCAGAAACGAGAGGGCGTAATGACAAACAAAACAGTTCAAAGTTATGATTTATTGAAAAACCATAAAAAATTAGGATTAATACAAAATAAATTTTTTAAAACTCTTTAAAAAGGCAAATAAAGAAATTTTGCTACTGGCCTGCGGGTAGTGTTCACATTTTTAACAGTGGCAACTTTTTGGAACATCTGGCAACTTTTCCAAAAAAGGATAATTTTTCAACGATTAAAAAACTTTTATTATTAATAATGTAAGGCATTTCTTGTGAAGAATATGGTAAATATTATAAGTAAATTGCAAGGCAATATTACAAGGTAAATATTATGGTACATTAAATATTAATATTCATTATAATTCCATATTTATTTAAAAAATAATAATATTGAAATGCACACGGAGAATTTTTGTCGGAGAAAGTAATGACTGAGTGGTTTTGGGCAAACAATTTTTGTATCGCCATTTATTATATTTAATTTTCCTGTAACCAGTAGCAACCGTTAATTTTCTCCCACACCTACAAAGATATTTTTATTATATTTGGTACCAGTAGTGGCAGCATTAAAACTTTTTTATATCATAAATAAAAAGATATTTTGGAAAAATAAAAGTATGCATCAGTGTGTCATGATTGAAGAATTGTAATTTTTAAGAGAAATTTATTAAAAGGACACCATAGTGAAAAGGTTTATATGTGCTTTTTTTTTATCTTCATGGTCAACGAATTAGGAATAAAGAAATGAATATAAAATCCAAAATGCCAAAGTTTTTTTTCTTTATTTAGTCATTTTAAGAAATAAAACATAAAAATTTAAAAAAACATAATGATCCAAATTCATATACGATCGAATTTTTTTAAAAATTTTATTTAAGAAGTTAAAAAAAAGGAGATTCTTTTAAATGAAATTTATTTGCTTGCTTCTTTTTAAAATTGTTGATGTTTCAGTTTTCAGACAGTTCGTTAGCATGCATTTACGTATATAATTATATACCCATTGTTATGCTTATTATCAGTGTACGCTTAACAATTTTTGTAACAAATCGCAAAAGTTGCATGAACATTTTTCGCCATATTACTTCAATTTTTCGAACAGATTCATTATATTCCCTTTCAATTTTACATACTCTATCTTGTTTTTATAATCAGGGATTAGATTAGAAGTCATTCAAATAACGGTTGGCTTAATAATTTTTTAAACAAATAAAAAATAAAACAAAATATTTTTCGATACTGCTTCATTTTTTTCGACAGTTGCTTTAAGTTTTTAAAAAATTTTAATTGAAAACTCAAGATGTTTTTAATCAGTGATTGGCCTCAAATCATTCAAAGGTTGGTAAACCTAAAACTTTTTCAACCGATCGCATTATTTCTATTTGCTTTAAATCAGCATTTAAAATGCTGACAAATTCATTAAATATAACCTTAATTTTTAAACCTAGATAATCTTTAAATATATTATTTACATTATTATTTACACAATAGTAAATACTACTAATGGTATCAACTTCCCTAAAATGGAATTATTAACCCTGACTAAGTGCTGTATTTCATACAAAGCCAAAGCTAAGGATTGAAATACATTTTGAAAACTTATATAAATTAACAATACAGGTGATATTATTTCATTTCGCAATAAGAGGTCGACGCGTACAGTGCACGCTCTGCAGGTTCTTGAAAAATTATCAAAGTAATAACCCAAAAGACATTCTGAAAAAATTTACCAATGAAGTTATTAAATCTGTTTGCGAATTTATTTCAAATGTTGTCTGTGGAAACGTCCCTTTAGCAAAAAAAAAAAAAAAAAAAAAAAAAAAAAAACTTTCTGTTCATAAGAGAAGTTTAAGAAAACTACCAAATAAAAAAGTACCATTATATAAAAAACTAAAAATTTTAATTCAACACGGAAGTGGTGTTCTTTCTATAATATTACCTGCTGCATTATCAATACTAAGTTCAGTAATTCATGGAGTTTAGAAAGAAATTTGTGTTAATCCCACAAGACTTAATGCAGGCGAATTATTTATCGGATTTGGATAAACAAATGAAACACTTTAGAAAGGAAAGGTTTAGCGGATCATGAAAAAACTACTCTTTATCTACAAATTTCGCAAAAATATACTCAGTTAACTCATGACAAGGTAAATTTATAAAAAAGATCCTGAAATACCTAAACCTCCTGAACAATCTGAGCAGACTCCAGAAGAAACATTTGAAAAAACAAATGTGAAAGGCGAACATTCTGACTTCGAAGAACCAATTTTGAGAACGCCTTCAAAACGTAATCACGAAGTTGCTAGTGAAATATTCCAATTTTTACGTGATCAGAACACAGTGAAGTGGAATAACAAAGGTGAAATTATTCACAAAGAACAAGTCATTCCAAAAACAAGTATTGTACACTTAGTGAATGATTTACTATGAAATAGAAGGAACGCTCCTCTACCCTTTTGAAAATTTAAAAAAATATTAATTTCCTTTCTACATTAGTCAACAGAAAATTGCATGAAGTCCGTAAAACTAACAAAACCTGCAAAAAAACCTGTAATGTATGCTAGAAAAAATACATAGATTAAACTCTAAACTTATTGGCAATTATATTTGAGTCTGTTTCATTTCTTTATCACTTAATTCATTATACAAAATATCGTTTTTCAAATAAATTTTCTTTCAAAATATAACAAAAATTTTCAGTTTTAAAACAGCATTTGTAAATTAATAAAGACAATTACAAATCAGACAAACTCAAATTTAAACAATTTTCTTTTTATTTTGACGAAGGAAAAAAAATTTACAGAATTGGATTCCGTATTTAACAAAAATATTATTCATTTTGTATTTAACAAATCGTACCCATATGGTACGGGCCAAAAATAATCTTAAACAGCTCGTTTATCAAAACTAAATAAATATTGTTTAGTTTCTTCTTTATTTTCAATTTTAAATTCTTTTGAGTCAATTCTAAATTTTCAGTTACGATAGGTTTTCTATTACCGTAAACAATGACGTCTTTTAAGCATTCAAAATTTAACTTATAGTTCTGATAGTTTAAAGTGAAACCACTGATTTTCCAGACAGTATTTCCAGTTACAGTTTCATAACCATAGTTTTTTGGGTATTATAACCTATGTCACAGTAAGCACAGTAATACGAAGTTCCTAAAAATCCAGTCATTTTAGTTATGACATCGTAATGGTTCATTTTTAACCATAAATATTTTATTTTTTTTAGATTTATCAGGAGTGCTGAAGGTTACCTAAAATAAGAATACAGCACGATAAGTTTCCCGTTTAAAATGTTATAATTTTAGAAAATAATATTTAAATAACATACCTTATTAAAAGCTTGGATGTCAACTACATTTATTTGAACATATAAATGCAGCACAAATTTCTTTATTTCTGAATGACCAAAAAGGTCCTAAAGCAACATTTGCTTTGCAATGTAATTTTCTGGCCAAAACACTTTGAAGAGGTTTATTCCCTGCACTATTATATTTGTGTCTCGGGTCGTTTTCTATACATGCTACAGCAACCACTATAGCTCTTGCGCAAAGTAACTCGTCTTGGTTGTTGTGATTACGGACTTCTTAGATTTAGCATTCAATTGCAGATTTAATATTTTTGTTCTTCCTGACCCAAGTGGTCGTTTTACTCTCAAAATGTTCATTTTTAGTGAGGAATCCAAATAAATTTTTTTCCCTGAAATAATCACCTTCTTAATTTGGGAAACAATTTTTTCAGGTGTCATTTCAGAAACAGGCATCAGTTTAGTTAATGAAGGGCTTTCTAAACTTGTATTATCTACACATATTCTAATGAGGTCTCCAGGGTTGAGAAATAGTGTAGAGCGTTTAATTATTCCATTTAACAAGTGTAAGACTCCTTCCTCTACATCCAATATCGAAATTTTACTTCTTGATTGCAAGTTAAAAATTATTTGATAATCTATTTCTTACCCCTTGATTTGTTATGGGAACATGGAGGACTTTGAGACTCGACAGATTTAACGTGCATCAGTCACCATTTACTACACGGGGAGTCTTCGACCGGCGAGGATCGAACCCACGACCTCTTGGACATGGGCCCAGCGCCCTACCGACCCTGGGATAAAGATTTTCGAGACATTGTAAAGTTATTTTGAATTTTAATTAGACTCCTAGTCTATTTTAAATAACATTTGAAGCCGCCGCCCAGGTGGCAGAGTGGTTAGCGTGCCTGACTGCGGAGCTGATGGTTGCGGGTTCGAATCCCGCTCAGGGCATGCATGTTTCTCTCTCTCTCTCTGTGTTCTATGTCCTTTCTTCTGTGTGAAAGTAACCCGCCCTATAATCGGGTTTGTGGTTGTATGACGTGGGCGACGCTGCTCCACGGCCGTGGCTTAGCCATAGGTGCTCACTGGGTAACGATAAGAGAGTAGCAATTCTGGCATTTCTGAGGCCAATGGGAAATAGACCCAAGTGCCCGCCATTAACAAAAAAAAAAAAAAAAAAAAATTAAAGCTTTTCAGACTTGATATATTCGTAAATATTGACAATTCAAAGTTTCATATAATTACGAGTATTTTCCAACATTATGCGAGATAAAACATTTTAGTTTAAAAAGGTATTTAAAATTTATAAAACTATGCATTTTAAGTTTATTTTAGAGTGAATAATTACATTTTTAGAAGTTCCAAAATATACCACAAATATCTAGTATTTAAAGTTAAATATTAAAAGTGAAGTATTACAGCAAAAGACCATTGCAATTTAGAGAGAGCCATGGAAAGAGATTTAATTTAGAGAGAGCCATGGAGCCATAGGGTCAAAAATTTTGTTACAAACAGCATAGTGAAAATTTTTTCAATATTGCGCACAGGCTGCCTTTACTTGTCAGTGAAGTTGAAAGTAACATTATGTATTTTACATGTTTATACATGCACTGAGAGGCAGTAGGATACCAAAACTTTTTACTTAGAAATTGAAGTAACACAAGATACATTTATTTTAGTGAGAGTCTATTATTAAGAAAGATCAGAACATATTACAAATATATTATTTAAATTTCTGATACTGTTTTATTTATATTAAACAATATACTTAAAAACTATTAAAAAGAGATTTAAAATATAACTTACCTATAATTTGAAGTCCGAAGAAAGTAGGTGTTTTTCTACTCAGTAGCGGGCTAACTGCAGACAACACAGTACATGTATACTCATATGTGGTGGTTATCTTAGCAGCATATTAAATCTCTTCTTAGATCTTTCATTCTCATGGATCTGGGAGCTCCAGTGATGTATCTGAGAAATTTATTTTGAGTTCTCTCCAGTTTCTTCGTTTGAGTAACAGTGGTTGTGCTCCATGCAGAGGCTGCGTAGCTGATGATCGGTCGAATGCATTGGAGGTATAGCGTTCGTTTCGTTTTGAGTGCAAGTTTTGAATTATAGTTTAATATCGGTTTCAGAGCTCTATAGGCTCCTTGCGCTTTGCTAAGAATATTATCAATATGGGAATTCCAATTTAAAGTACTAGTAAGAGTGATGCCTTGGTACATGTATACTCTTGATCC
This sequence comes from Parasteatoda lunata, assembly GCA_949128135.1. Classification (NCBI taxonomy): domain Eukaryota; kingdom Metazoa; phylum Arthropoda; class Arachnida; order Araneae; family Theridiidae; genus Parasteatoda; species Parasteatoda lunata. The sequence continues at coordinate 58,397,412 of OX421979.1, read as the reverse complement.
TCGCAATATTTATACCGTGCACTTTGACGACTTTAAATTCAACTTACAGTTCACGATTCCGTTCAAAGTTTATTATGCAAATTTATAAATATAATTTGCATACGTGAAGTGAAGCGAAGTGGAGCAAAGTGAAGTAGTCCTTACCGGTTATCCACAAATGTTTGGTTTCTTTGATATATGGTGACCTATACGCCAAGAGGTCGTTGGATAGTGGTTTAGGCGAAACCCGATATCCCCCGATGTCTTTTGCAGAGGCAAAGGTTGGGGGTTCAATTCCAGATTGTGTTAATGACTAGATATTTCCATTAATTGATTCGTGAAAAAATATTCATTCACGTGGCTCATGCCCGTTACAATTATTTTGAATAAAATTTCTCTCCAGATTCCTCTTTCACTAATTTGTATTTCAAAAACAACAGAAATTTTTTTAAGAGAAATCTGGAAAAAATATTTTTATTATATTTATTACGTTAATAAAATAGCATGCACTTTACAATTATTTCGATCAAAGATAAAACATATTTATGCGGTTGGTGCTCGTTGCAATTATTTTCGATCAAAGATGAAGCGTATTTATGCGGCTGGTGCGCTTTATAATTATTTCGTTCAAAGATAAAACGTATTTATGCGGCTGGTGCTCGTTGCAATTATTTTCGATCAAAGATGAAGCGTATTTATGTGGCTGGTGCGCTTTATAATTATTTCGTTCAAAGATTTTTTTTTTTTTTTTTTGGTTAATGGTGGGCACTTGAGTCTTATTTCCCATTGGTCTCAGAAATGCCAGAATTGCTACTCTCTTATCGTTACCCAATGAGCACCTATGGCTAAGCCACGGTGGTGGAGCAGCATCACCCACGTCATACAACCACAAACCCGCTTATAGGGCGGGTTACATTCACACAATCACGCAGAAGAAAGGACACACAGAGAGAAAGAAACATTATGCCCTGAGCGGCATTCGAACCCGCAACCATTGGCTCCACAGTCAGGCACGCTAACAACTCGGCCATCTGGTCGGCTATCCAGACGCTCTATTGAGCGTAGAGGTAGCGGGTTCGAATCCCGCCGTAACCCTGGATGTATTCTTTGTGATATATTTCTCTGTATTTTGCTATCTGTTCTTTTACTTGACAAAGGTCCCGCAGTGGACTGATCGTTAAGACACGGTTCCCAGCAGATCACCGAAGTCAAGCATCACAGGCTGCGGTCAGTGTGCGGGTGGGTGACCACTTGGATCAGTCTGCGTAGGGACCGAGGGTGTGCGGTATTGGTCCTCGTTAAACTGTTCTACCGTAAAGTGCTCGACTTCGCGTGCTGCTACCGAAGCAGGGGTGCCATCCCCTCTGCAGAGGATCAAAATTGTGATGGCATGTCTTCGGATCATCCTCAGGGATGTTTCCCAGACCGTCGCCAATAGCCCATTGTGCAGCTCTAGTGCGACGTAAATTAACTACAACTTTACTTGACAAAGGTTTATAAGCCTTAATTGAGTACACGAGTCTACAAATGTATTTTATGCCAATAAACCAAACCTTGTCGGCTTTTGTTCAAAGATGAAACGTATTTATGCGGCCGGAGCTCGCTGCAATTATTTTCGATCAAAGATGAAGCGTATTTATGTGGCTGGTGCGCTTTATAATTATTTCGTTCAAAGATTATTATTTTTTTTTTTGGTTAATGGTGGGCACTTTAGTCTATTTTCTATTGGCCTCAGAAATGCCAGAATTGCTACTCTCTTATCGTTACCCAATGAGCACCTAAGGCTAAGTCACGACGGTGGAGCAGCGTCACCCACGTCATACAAACACAAACCCGTTTATAGGGCGGGTTACATTCACACAATCACGCAGAAGAAAGGACATAGAGAAGGACACAGAGAGAGAAAGAAACATCCATGCCTTGAGCGCATTCGAACCCGCAACCATCGGCTCCGCAGTCAGGCACGCTAACCACTCGGCCATCTGGTCGACTTCCAGACTCTTTGTTAAGCGTGGAGGTAGCGTGTTCGAATCCCACCGTAACCCTGGATGTATTCTTTGTGATATATTTCGTCCCGCAGTGGACTGATCGTTAAGACACGGTTTCCAGCAGATCACCGAAGTCAAGCATCACTGGCTGCGGTCAGTGTGCGGGTGGGTGACCACTTAGATCAGTCTGCGTAGGGACCGAGGGTGTGCGGTATTGGTCCTCGTTAAACTGTGCTACCGTAAAGTGCTCGACTTCGCGTGCAGGTCGTTGGGCTACCGAAGCGGGGGTGCCATCCCCTCTGCAGAGGATCAAAATTGTGATGGCATGTCTCCGGATCATCCTCAGAGATGTTTCCCAGACCGTCGCCAATAGCCCATTGTGCAGCTCTAGTGCGACGTAAATGAACTACAACTACAACTTGTGATATATTTCTCTGTATTTTGCTATTTGTTCTTTTACTTGACAAAGGTTTATAAGCCTTAATTGAGTGCACAAGTCTGCAAATGTATGTTATGCCAATAAACCTAACCTGGTCGGCTTTTGTTCAATGATGAAACGTATTTATGCGGCTAGTGCTCGTTGCAATTTTTTTCTATCAAAGATGAAACGTATTTATGCGACTGGTGCGCGTTGCAATTATTTTCGATCAAAGATGCGTTTTGACGATACTCGTTTATTATCACTGAAATTATTAAGAGTCTTCTCAGATTTTTCATCTTCCAGCTCTTCCGAACGAAGCACCAATGAATATTATTTTGAATATTATAATATTCAATGAATAAAGTAGTAAATAAGCGTATTTAATTAAAAATACAATTTTAACTAAAAAAAAAAAAGAATTTAAAAACATTTATTTCACTAAAAAGATAATTAAAAAAATTTATTTAATTAAAAAAAAGGCAATAAAATAAAATAATTTAATTAAAAAATAGACAAATATTTAATTAAAAGAACATCCCGAAACTCTGATTTAATTAGGATTATATTGGAATATTGGAATTGGATTAATATTGGAATATATAATGGCCAATGTTAAGGAAATTATGGCTACAAAATCATTTGAAGAGTTGGCCAAATACGATGCCAATCTTGCTGTGTTATTGATGCGTAATGCTTTGTTAAAATAATAGTGCATGAATAAGCAGACTTAAGTTAATATCGAGAATTTTGATTTTGTCTTTTTTCATTATTTCACATCAAAGATATAAATTTTGAAATTGTTAAAGTATATATTTATTTATGGGAAATTAAAAACTATTTTTGTGAATTTAATCTATTTACTTAATAAATACAAAATTATTCGAAACATTTTTAATGTCGATTAGAATTTTAAATATTGTTGCATTCATTTTAATATTAGAATTTAAATACAGAATGTATTAAATGTTGATTGTATTTAAAGGTTGTACATAAGAAACTCTTTTAACCAAGTGATAAAACATAAATATAGAAATGAAATGAAATTTAAATATTTTTCTTTTTCTCAAATTTGGAACGAATCAGTTCATTTAAAATAGACAATCTTGCTGAGCAACATAATTAAATTTTTTAAACAAAATTTATTATTAATACTTTACTCACATAAATAAATTATATCAGAAAAAGCATTTATAACATTTGTTACCTTAAAAAAGTATCTAAAATCCCTAAGAGACTTTTTATTTTTAAATACGATGAACTATTTTTTAAATACATTATTGTAACATTGCAGTATTTTACGTGAGACGTATTTCAGAAACAGCACAGTAACGTTTCAACTGTTTAAGGCATCAATATTAGAGCTAATTATAATACAAATATTTAATGCCGTACGTTAAATACTTCAGGAGTTTTTTTTTTGTTTTTGTTTTTTTGTTTTTTTTTTTAATATTTGCAAGGATACGTCAGAAACGCGATTGCGTAATGACGAACAGAACAGTTCAAAGTTAGGATTTATTGAAAAACCATTAAAAAAAATTAGGATTAATACAAAATTAATTTTTTTAATCTCTTTGAAAAGGCAAATAAAAAAAATTTTACTTCTGGCCTGTGGGTAGTCTTCATATTTTTAACAATGGTAACTCTTTGGAACATCTGGCAACTTTTCCAAAAAATTATAATTTTAAACGATTGAAAAAACTTTTCTTATTAATAATGTACGGCATTTCTTGAGAAGCATATGGTAAATATTATAAGTAAATTACAAAGTAATATTACAAGGTAAATATTATGGTATCTTAAATATTAATATTCATTATAATTCCATATTTATTTAAAGAAAAATTATATTAAAATGCACACGGATTGCATTTTCGTTGGAGAAAGTAATGATTGCGTGGTTTTGGGTAAACAATTTTCATATCGCCATTTATTATATTTAATTTTCCTGTAGCCGGGAGCAACCGTTAATTTTGTCCTACATCAGGGGTCACCAAACTTTTTTGATCATCGACCCCTATATAATTTTTCGAAATCTCCATCGACCCCCATAAAAGTAATTTTCTGTTAATTAAAATAAAACTCTATTAGATACTGTGTTTGTACATTTATTTTATGATTTTAAACATTTATTAAAGTAATAGTACATTGTGTAACAATAGTTTTATGAAAAATATATTTTTATGTTGGAATTTAAATACCTTAATATTTATTAAATAATAAGTAATGAATAAGTAGAAATAATAAGCCAAGTAACTACAGATTTATTGCTTCTTAACCAATGATATGGGTGTGCTTGGTGTTTTTTTTGCAAGGTTCGCTATATTGGGTTCAAAATTAGTCAATTTTGATTTTCGGCAAAATTGGTCAATTTTGTAATTTTCGTAAAAAAATACAAAGTGTGCTATAGTTTTGTCGCGGGCTGTACTAATCCATATTATTAATGCTTACCTTCTTTTTTTTACATGCATTGATAATTAAAATTGATATCTAAACTAAACGAATGATTTTATCGAAAGAATAACTAATTATCCAAAACTATAAAAGTTTTAATAATGGCACTGCAAATATACAACACTGCTCACAGTTTGCAAAGATAGCTGAAACTGCGTATGATAATTGCGTTTGTAACGTCAATGCTCGTCACACGTGACATTTGGACAAGCGCACATATGCCTATAACTTATAAACTGTGCTGAGTTCGTGCCACTGAGCGCTGTTACGTAAATTTTATTTACGAAGTTTAATTGCATACTCAAGATTATGTTTTTAATCAGTGAATCGATTCAAGCCATTCAAAGCTTGGTACTCCTAAAACTTTTTCAACCGATTGCATTGTTTGTAATTGCTTGAAATGAAGTGATTAATAGATTGACTGAGAAATTGATTAAATATAACCTTAAATTTCAAAATCCTAATACTAACCTATTATTAGCAATAAGAGGAAAATAAAATTTCAAGAAATTTTTACGCACTTCATCAGTCACATTTAAAAATATTGTCCTAAAATTTGAAACTCGAGAATGATATAGAGCTTTTTTTTTCTCGGCTACGCGGAAAAGAGGATACTAGAAATTTAAATTGCCTTTCTTAAAAATTAAATTTTTAATATTTACATCCACGAAAAGTCGATATCATTCTATTGACTTATAAAAAATATGGAACACATATTTTGCCGCAATAAATTTTGCGCACTCTATCTTTATTATCTTTTCAAAAACTGGCGATCTTGCTCTTAGAATCATTTTGGGTGCTTTCAATCTGACACTGACGCGAATTGTAATATTTGCATCGATAACTTGACTTATAAACTTATTCAAATTTAGAGGCTGCTCTTTAAAATAATCTATTGGAGCATTGTCATGTTTGTTAGTTTTTTTTCCTGTCACTATTTCCTTAGCAGTATTCTGAACTGGCGCTTAATTATCAGCTCATCGGTCCATTGTTACTTCTTCACCCCTGTTCTGAATCAGTACTTACAGTGCTCTTTGATCAAGATTTAAAACTGTCACTGTCTTATCATTAGCATTCGGAATCACAAGATAACACATAATAGTTATTTTATTTTACAATCGCCGTTGAACAGCTGACCCAATTTTGGGTTTACGACTACTAATGTTCAACTCCGTGGCCTTGTAATTATGAACCTAATTCAGATGGCAAGGAAACCCTTAGATCAGTACCTCCAGAGGTATTGTTATGGGAACACTTTGTGACCAAAAAAGACTTAACGTGCACCAGTTACCATTTATTACACGGGAGGTCTTCGGCCGGCGGGGATCGAACCCATGACCTCCCAGTGCCTTACCTACCAGGCTATCCCAAAATTCTTGAAGCATTTTGAAGCAAATATCATCTTTGCGGCCCCCGTGTAGTAAATGGTGACTGATGTATGTTAAATCTGTCGAGTTGCAAAGTCCTCCATGTTCCCATTCCAAATCAATACCTCTGGGGATACTGATCCAGGAGTTTCCTTGTCTTCTGGATTGGTTCAAAATTACAAGGCTACGGAGTTGAACATAAGTAGTCGTAAACAAAAATTGAGTCGGCTGTTCAACGACGGATATAAAAAAAAATCTTCTTTGAAACTAAAAAATGACATGTGGACATAAAGAGGTTACCATGGCAGTGTAACGCATATTGACTTCAGCTTAGTCTTGGCTACTTAACCAAAGTGACATCTGATTTGCGTTAAGTAAAGCAAGTGTAAAATATCATGCTTGTGCACCCACAGTATGAAGGTCAAATCTACGCAAAGTGAATGCAGGTTTTAGACCAGATTTTGCAAATTTTAGCTTCAATTAGGTACTTACAATTCGACAATAAGAGAAGTGATTATGCCTAATCATGTGATTGAAACCAGATTTAATTGCATACCTGTAAGCGACGTCACGCGTGTGTCGAACCTGATTTGCTACCGAATCGACAAATGCCACGAATGCAGGTATTAAGTTAAATTCATTTCTTAAGAAATATGGGGCCGGGATAGCCTGGTTGGTAGGGAGCTGGGCCAATGTCCGAGAGTTCGTCGGTTCCAACCCCACCGGCCGAAGAATCCCCGTGTAGTAAATGGTGACTGATGAACGTTAAGTCTGTCTAGTCACAAAGTCCTCCATGTTCCCATAACAAATCAATACCTCTGGGAGTACTGAATTGGAGATCGATCGTTCTCTGATTCAAGTCAAAATTACGATCTGTGGATGCAAGAATGGGTCCATCTTATAAACGGCTGCGACGTATGAGTGTGGCAGAAATTGAATTCTTGGCCATCGATGGCGCCACTGCAAAACAAGAACAATCGCACCCCTCTGCCTAAACAGGCATACGCAACAACAACATGAAACATGGGTAAAAGAAATAATGTTTTTATGTGGAGAGTCAATTTGGATACAGTTTGTATTGCAGAAAAAAATTATTAGTTTATTATGAATTCAGTTTCTCTGATAAACATTATCTTATCTTAGTTGAAATGTGATGATCATAATTCTTATCGTTTTACTTTCTCTTTAAATAGAATTTGTAACTCAAGTTTCTCATTTAATTATTTAACGTAAGTGTTACAAGCCCAGGTGACAACAAAGGTGTTAGTGTTTTGTCTAATTTAAATATGTCTTCACTATTAAATAGAATAAATTAGACAAGGTTCGATTAAGAAGTACAGGAGCTGTATTTAATTTTTGTTTTTAACTTTCCTAAGTACATAAGCCAAACGAAATAACCTCATATTTCGGAAAACAATTGACTTTTTAAAAACTGTAATAGATGCATTCGGTAATTTTATTAAATTATTTATGCTAATATATGCGCAATAAGCATCTGACTTTCTAATAAATCATTAGTTTTCTTGTTAAAAAGTTATTTTTGGTAAAAAATGCACACAAAAAAATTATATACATCTTAATACACTATAACCATCTTAAATATTATCATAGTAGGTGAAAAGAAACAAATTCAATTGATTAAAACTTGTACTAAAAACAAATACTTAACTCTAATAAAAAATAATCCAACATAAATTTAAATTATTGACTATTGCCATAACTTTTACTTAATATTCAATTTTTATCTTAAACTGGAAACATCTTAACTGGAATCTGGAATAAGTAAAAGTAAAAATAAATAAAAAATTGTTTACATAATTTATAAATCGGCAGTAAAAGTATTTGACAATTGACAATGTTATACTAAAAGTAAAAGTTGGAACTCTTATAAACGAGAATGATATAGCACTTTTTGGGATGACGCAGGTGAGGATGAAACTGTCTTGAAATTTAAATGTATTTTGTCTAAGCTGAGTTTTTAATACTCACAACACGTTCTACCAATTTACTTAGAAATTCAGCTTTTTGGTTTCACAAAAATGTAAAGATGGAAATATAAGTCACCATGTTTCAACCTTTTCCAGAATAGGCACCCATTTTCCTCAAACAAGGCAGTTGAAGTAACATAAAGAATTTTTAATATTGCGTTTGTAGTTTTTATTAATTCAATAATAAAATTATTCTCATAGCATAAGTTAAATAAAACATACACAGTTGAACTTAGATATTATCATTTAGTTAATCAAAAACTATTAGCACAATTAAAACTCTACGCCTAACCGAAACACTGTTACATAAATGCATTAAGTTTTTTAGAAAATGGGGAGAAAAGTGAAGAAATTATCGTGTGTACACGCGTGAAAAACTTTGATTTTTGAAAATGTCTTCAAGAAAACTTGTTTCAGATTTTCGAGTACTAATCAGGGCTAAAGAGAAGAGATAAGGGTTAGTTCATTCCGCTCTTAGAACTGAAGTTACAATTTCTCTCCTCATGACGTCACTGTGTGTACAGATATCGGAGATCGCTAGCAAAGATATTATGATAACTTTGCATCTTTCTCTCTGTAAAAATAAGTTTGACTTTTTCTGGTTATTAGATTTCAAACTTCACACAATTAACACATTATTTCGGTCCCTTAACATAGTTCAAAAAAACTTTCTTGGCCATTATATTAAAAAAATACCATTTTAAACTGACACTATGAATACTTTATTTTAAAAAGTTCAGTTTTAACTTTAATTATTAAGAAAAGCATATATCGACACTTATTAATCTACATAATCTTTGATAACTATAAGTTTGGTTAAATTTAGAATCCAGATTTTAAAATATGCCGTTAATAGCAATTTGTTCATACTTATAGGAAACATCAACCTTAAACGCCACTTACTGAAACAAAATAATAATTTAGGTTCATAATGATATTTGAAATTTTACAATTGTTTATAGATATTTAAATTTAAGATAATATAATTTATAGATATTTAAATTTAAGAGAATAAAATTTTAAAAAAATCATAAATATTTAGAATTACTACATTTTAATTATTTGGCTTATTTTTTTCTATTTATTTACTTATTTTTGACTATATTTTTCCCTTTATGGTTGGACAAGTGTCATTTTCTTTTTTTTTTTCTTTTTTTCTAAATCTTGTGTTTTTGCTGTTTTTTTCTGTACAGTATTAGGTCTCATCTATTTATAGGTTCTATATATTTTATTTTATTTAATAACCGTCGTTGAACAGCCGACCCAATTTTAGGGTTTACGACTACTAATGTTCAACTCCGTAGCCTTGTAATTTTGAACCCAATCCAGAAGACAACGGAACTTCTGGATCAAGAATTTTGAGAAATTCGTCGTCGTGGATGACTTTTTTATGGAACTAACCCGCATTTGCGATACACGGTGAAAAAGACAACGAGAACGTCCCACGGTTAGCCCGATGGCAAGAGGACTCTAACCCAATCGAAAGAGTTTTTCTCGACGGAAATAAATTGCAGTATGTCTCGTTTTTTTTAAATATTACAAACACGAGAAACGACAGGTAAAAAAATGCTCCTACTAGTCCTGGTGTCTACAATACTACATTTCTCATTCTAAAATTACGTTGAAATAACCGTCAGTGGTTTGTTTCTCCAATTAACCCTGAAGTTTTCGGTCAGGAACATTTTTTAGCTTTACGGTTTTGAAAAATCCGTGAATACAAAACTATACGGTTTTGTTACCCTTTACAACAAGCATGATTTCTAAACCGTACAAATCAAATTTTATTGAAGCTAGGTTATGTTAGGCGATGGAGTTTTGTTGTTAAATTATGTTTTGTCAAATGAACCGTGGAATGTGACGTAATTAGTTTATCTGGCGGTACAATCTATTGTGAGAAACAGGAAATACTAGACTATATTTTCTAAACCTAAGTAGCTTCGTGGTTCTGCCATATATGTGTGAAAGAGGGTTTTGTATTCTAATAGTCCAGGGTCACCGATTGGGGAGTACATTGGAAACTTTTCATATCTTGTTGGAATATTAAGGTGTCAATGTTGGGATTCGAAAACCATTCAGTTGGCCATGAGATTGACAAACTAACTCTCTCGGCTATGGTATGTACCCAGCTGCTAGGAACTATGCGACTTCCCAATTGGTACGGTTGAAATTCTGGTTGCTTAACCGTATTACGCAAAACCTATCAATAAACTATTTTTCTCTTGGCTAACAGTTTGTTTACCATCTTATTTATATTGAACTGTTTTGGTGGGATATGGTAAAATAACAATTAAATAATCAGTTGTTTAATGAATTTTTAGAGAAATTTCTAGCAGTGAAGAATTTAATTTCATTGAGACAAATAGAGATGAAACCTACGAGTAAAAATATAACTCATACTTTTTTGTTTGTTGTTTTAGAGTACGCAAGTGACATCGTATCTCAGAACTACACGTGCAAAGCTGATGGGAATATCACGGTTTACGTGAATGCATCCGATGAATTTGTTTATGAGAATACTTCAATTACTTTCTGCTGTACGAATATTGTCAGTAAAAACTGGATGCTGAAAGCTGATGATCTCCAAATTACACCACCTGGTACGAAAAAATCAAATTAAATTTTCTTAGTAAACGAATATCTGTTTTCCGGAAAAAAGAACGCCAAGAAGTTCGAAAAATAATTTTCTCCCTAATAATTTGACAATATACAAACAGGCAGTATGATTATTCTTTATATTTTGATAGTATATACCTCCGAAAATATTTTTAACGATTAATCTGATTTGATTTTTATTGGTAATAAAAACAAATAATCGCATTGTTCTATCTTCTTCAAAAATAAATAAAACTGATCAGGAAAAAAAAACGATTTAATAACTCACATATTGGTTAAAAACTTTATAAAGTAGGGTATACCGGGCAAATGTATACCAGGCAATGGCCTTTGACCTTAAAAAAACATCAGTGTAGGGTATACCGGACAAATGTATACCGGGCAGTGGCCCTTGACCTTAAAAAAACATCAGGGTAAGGTATACCGGGCAATGATTATTGACTATAAAAAAACATCAGTGCAGGGTATACCGGGCAAATGCGTACCGGGCAATGCCACTTGACCTTAAAAAACTATTGCCCGGTATACCCTACACTGATGTTTTTTTATAGTCAAGAATCATTGCCCAGTATATATTTGCCCGATACTCCAAACACTGATGTTTCTTCTAATCTATCGTCAGTAAATATTAAAATATCGAATAAATGTAATTATATCCACGAATAAATTCATATCAAATCGAATGTAATAAATATTTCGGACATTCACCAAAGCGACTATGTGATTGTCAACATTCACCGGTGAAAGTCAACAACCACCAATTTCGGTTATTTACAGTAGCATGCACATCATTTACATAATAACCTCATCAGGACGTTTATTTCATACTTTGCCAAAATAGCATCCGGCATTATATATAATGCCTAGGCAAAGTATGTAATACTTCTCATATTTCATACTTTGCCTAAAACCATCAGGCATTATATATAATGCCGGCATTTCATACTTTGCTGGTCACATTTATAATATGAAAACTTTGAAAAAGTTTTAAAAATGCTTACAAATCATAATTTCGTAACAACAAAAAACTTATTTTAAAGAATAAAATGAAACAAAATATATTCCAAAATAATTAGCTACTAAATTACAAAAGAAGTTACTTTATACAATTCTAAGTTAACATGGAAGAAATAGAATGTCCTTTCTCTATGGAAAGAATCCTAAACTACAGGATTAGGTTTAAATAAGTTTCCTAATTCACTTTTTTTAAATAACATTTTTAAATCAAATTAAGTTTCTCTGAAACTTCTTCCATTGATCCAAATGAAACAAAACTTGCATTTAAGACAATTCAAATGTTTTTTCAAAACAGTTAGTACAAAATTTTGCCAATTAATGGCGTCACAAACACATTTTCTATGTTTTATTATATTTTCACGTTCTAGGATTCAATCTTCACTTTAAATGACCAAATTAATTACAGATGATGTCTTATTGATATTTAAATTTAGGCACAGAAACCATTAAGATTGAGTCCTAGTACGAGTAAATTCGATCATTAATTAGATCAAAAGTTATTCAACCAGTTTACTTTTTGCACTTCGTACGGAACAAAGACTTATGCTAGTTTGAAATCCAGTCTTTTTCTTATCCACAGAATATTGCAATTAGACATACGCTATAACGCAAATGATGTTTCACATTTTCTATGTATGCAAACAAATACCATTTGTGCTATAGCGGCATAAAACGGTGCAATTTTTTGTGTAAAAAAAATCATATACTAAATGTCGAGTGCATCTTTTAGCCCGATTAGATGTTCTTATTTTATTACATTTATGCCAATCTTCGGAAGACCTCTTAAGTCGAAACCGTATTTCTTCCTATACTGCATTTTAAAAATTATTTAAAACAAAACATGTAGAATTATGACAAAATGAAAGTTTTATATGTTATGCCCTGCTCTAGGTTTTTTATTGGCTGCTCATAGAAAAATAATTCTTCTTCGATACTATAAAAACCGTTATTCCTTTTTTTTCTTCTTCTTCTTTTCTGTGTATGTATATTTAATATAGTTCTTATTTTTTCTCAAATAAATATATGTGCTTTTAGGTGATATTAGTTTCCAGTTTTCTTATACGGGAGAGGAAAAATATTTTCCCATGGGTGCCCAAGTTGATTTTGACTTTGGAGATGGAAATTCCAAGTCTTCTATTGTTTTCGAAAGTGAGGATGGTATAATAGAGGAGACATATTCGTATGAACTGCAAGGTGTTTACAATGTTACAGTAAAAGTTTATAACATTTTTGATGAAGAATTTTTCAACGCACAGGTTGGTGTATTCTTGGAATATTCTTATTAACAAATAAATTGCAAAATTTATTTTAAAAGACAAAGGAATACGAAATCAAACGAAATAAATTTGACAAATTTATATTTCACTGAGTTAAATCGCTTTGATTAATTTTGCAACACGCTAATCATTCAAAGACTATGGGGATTAGTAATACAGAGTAAACGTTGCTATACAGCCTAAATTTTTATGCAATCGCCAATTACCATCAAAAATTACTCAATCCTATATTTCAATGTGTCATTCATAGTTGCAATTTGTTGCCTTGTTAAAAAGTTTTTTAAAAACATGTTGATTATTTCCTCCATTGACAAGTGTTTCAAATATATACATGATGTTCCATAACAGGCACCCCTTACAATACAATTTTTTAGAATCCTTGTTCAAAATGAATTAAAAGCCAAAAAGTAAAAGTAGGAGACACAAATAATAGTTTAGGTGATAAAGAAACAAACACGTTATTAAAATTTGACCGAGTCACAACTAAGGTAGGCGGGATTTGTTTCATTACCGAATGAAAATTAAAGATGTTTTAAACAATCACCTTTCAATCTGTTTCAGCAGATAAATCCACACTTGTCCTAAGTGATTTGTCAGACTTCGAAGGTGATTCTGCTTTTCTCGTTTAAATATTTTTTGCAACCATTCATGTCTTTAATATTTTGCTTTATCTTTATCAAGGACTTTAAATATATTAAAGAGTAAGACAAATGGTTTTTTCGCATAAATAGCACGTTTCTAATTCCAGAAATCAGACTATTATTTAATATTTTCTTTCACTAATCTCTTCAGTTTAATGTTTTAAAAAAAAGTTTTTGAAGAATACATTATTATATGTGACTATATTAAAGCTTGAAATTGCTCTTATTAATTATAATGCAAGTGTACGTTTAATGTTTAAAAAATTCTAGCATTGTGCAATTGCAATTAATGTTAAACACATTTCTATTTCCTCAGGTAACTATATTGAAAAAAATGGGAAATTTAGAAGTTTTTGCACAGTACTCAATAGATGAAAGTCAGGAACTTGCAAATTTACATGGTCCTGGTGAAACCGATGTTCCAATCAATTCTATTGTGAGCTTTACATGTAAAATCTCAGGTATATCTGCGAATTATTGTCATGTTTATTACAAAATCGAAATCTTTGCTTTTTTCTGAATCAATATTTTAATACTGATATAATAGTTATTGAATAAATATTTATCATGCAATTATAGGTATTGTATATTTTTTATTATTTTTCAGTGTTTGCCGGGTTATGTGTCATGCCAATTTGGTATTACATGTTTCCTGCCCTTTTGATTTCGTTTAATTCCTTATTATATTTAATTCTCGAAACACTTGTAGTGGAAAATAAAATTCTACACTTTTACACAAAATTTCAAATCTGTTAAAGGTTTGACAGATGCTTTATGTTTCGCCAAATAGTTTTGAATTGTGGCTAGGCATTCAAAATTAATGATTAGCCTTTTAAAATTCTGTAAAAGGTTCTTATTAAGGTAAATTTTCAAATCACAAACATTAATTACATGCTGCATGTAAAATACTTTAAATTCTTCATTAGAATTTTCAATACTTATGGTTTTTTAAGAGTTAAGCCTTTCATTAGCATTTTAACTTTAAAATGCTCAGCCGCATATGTCATAGTATTCACGAACTTAACAAACCTTTGTACGCCTAGAATATATTTAAATGCTGCCTTTCATTTCGTATTTAATATGTAAAAAAAGCAGCTGATAAATTTTTTATTCTAATCGTAATCACACTAAACTCATTTTATTTTTATTCACTCCTATCTTATTAATGGTAATTGGAAATCGTGTGTAAAAAATCAAATGGCGTGTTCAGTAGTTGTTTAGTTCACTAAATAGAAACTTTTCTTATTTATTCTCCTCTTATTTTCCCTCAAATATGTACTTATTTGCATGATAAGAATTAACACACTATCTAAGTACTTGTTCTACTCTTCATCGTATTCTCACTATGTATGCTTCGCACCAGAATTAAATCCCATCTTATTCTCTTTAATGCATGCTTAGTCGGAAAGTATGTGATTAGTAAACTAAATAGAAACTCAACTTTTGTTTCAACACTATCATTTTATTTTAACTATAATGTGTGATTTGTAGCATAGTTGGTGATTTGCACAGTAACTATAAACTCATATTCTTCTTTATCAGTATCATCTTATTGCAATTCTAATGAATGATTAGTAGAATAGAAGTATATTTGCACAGTAACTATAAACTATTTTTTTCACTAGATTTTATGCTTCGTTGGATAGTAGATGATTAGTAAAATAACTAGAAACTCAGCTTCTTTTTCATCACTATCATTTTATTGTAAATCTAATGTAAGATAAGTAGTATAGTATATGTTACCAGATTGAAACCTTCATTCTCTTAAAAAATGTACAAATAGAAAATAATAGTTGACATGTTTCAAGCGTTTCGAAAATAAGCACCCATTTTCAAAACTTGCCAGACGTGAATGTGAAGAAACAAAAATGATTTGAAATTTAAAAAAAAAAAAAAAAAAAAAAAAAAAAAAAAAAAAAAAAAAACGTACGGTTGTCCCGAAAAATGGAAAAATAAAGGTGAGAAAGAAACCCAGAGCACAGCAGTCGAGAGAGGAGAAGGATGAAAAACATAACAGGAAAAATCGCAGTGGCCGAGAGGGGCAAATCGGGGTAAAATGCATTTCCACGCGTTATGGAGAGAGGGTGAGGAACTAATGTCATTAACAGGGGAACTTAACATTCATAAGAATGAATCAAGATTCCAGAGCATCAAGAAATTCTCATGTGACAGGGGTGGAAATGTTTTTAGCATTGTCAAAATTTAATTTATGTCCAAGATTCCAAGATTTAATGTGAAGCAACTGATGATTTCTCGAATTCTCGATAATGGACATATCTATCGTATTCTTTAAGCATAAATTTTAAAGCTCGTTTAGTTTGACCGATATAGCCATGGTCACACTGGCAGGGAATGTAGTAAATGCCCCAGCGGTTATCAAAGCTGATGAGAACTTTAAGAGACTTAAATTTGATTTTGTTTACAAATCTGAAAATCACATAAAAAACAAAGGATAGGTTTTGGTATAACTTGTTTTAAAACTTATCTTTTTCCCTGTAATGCATGCTTAGTAGGATAGTAGCTGATTTTTTAAGTAACTAGAGACTCAGCTTTTGTAACTCTAATGTGTGATTAGCAGTATAGTGGTTGATTCACACAGTAACTATAAATTCATCTTATTCTCACTAATGTATGGTTTGAAGGATAGTAGATAATTTGTAAAGTAACTAGAAACTCATCTTCTTTATCACTATCATCTTATTGTAATTCTAATGTGTGAATAATAGCACAGTAAGTGATTTGCACAGTAACTATAAAATCATCTTATTCTCAACATGTTCGTAGGATAGTAAATGATTTGTAAAGTAACTAGAAAATCATCTTCTTTATCACTATCATCTTATTCTAATGTGTGAATAGTAGCATAGTAAGTGATTTGCACAGTTACTAGAAACTAATTTTATTCTTATTTATTTTCATCTCTTGTTCTTATTTATTTTATCTACAACGTGTGATTAGTAGCATAGTGAAAGATCAAATAATGTAGAACACACTAACCATAAACTCGTCTTATTCTTATCAAATAATGTAGAAAGGAGCATGTATGTCCTTTGTTCTTACCTTTCTCATTTTAAGTAGGGCGAAACTTACTTTCACCTCCGGCAGCAAAGCGGCTAATTATTGAAAATGGGGCTTAAAAAAGGGTCTGCCAATCGCACCCATGTGGACTTCATTATTATTATTTTTAGTAAATATGGAATTATTAAGAATAGTTTGCAATATTCCGAAAATTACTTTATTTCACTCTTATTTCTGAACATTTTTCTTTATTTTAGAAGTTAATCTTGTAATGTACACCTTATTTTGAGAAATGCTTTAAAAGAACTGTCCTTCTTATTATTAACAGCTTTTAAATCATTTAGAATTTTCCATTTTTAAAAAAATTGGCCACGTTTTAAAAAATGGCCGCTTTTGAAACTGTTCACTGGCTAGTTGCAAAGTTTCCTAATTTTGCCCTATATCACTCTCATGTTTGTTTAGCAGGATAGTATGCGATATGCACTCATTTTATTTTTACTCTCTCTCTCTCTCTCTCTCTCTCTCTCTCTCTCTCTCTCTCTCTCTCTCTCTCTCTCTCTCTCTCTCTCTCTCTCTCTCTCTTTCTCTTTCTCTTTCTCTTTCTCTTTCTCTTTCTCTTTCTCTTTCTCTTTCTCTCTCTCTTTCTCTCTCTTTCTCTCTCTCTTTCTTTCTCTCTTTCTTTCTCTCTTTCTTTCTCTCTCTTTCTCTCTCTTTCTCTCTCTTTCTCTCTCTTTCTCTCTCTCTTTCTTTCTCTCTTTCTTTCTCTCTTTCTCTTAGAAGATTTAAATACTAACTATACACTCAGCTTTTTCTTTTTCACTTTGATACATTCTGTATTTCATTTACTCTGTAAAAATTGTATGATTATTTTTTAAAGGATCTATCGACAACTACATCATGACATTAAAAGATAAAACTATGGAACAAGATAAAGAAGAGGACATATTTTCAAATCAATTTGATGAGGTAAAAAAAAATGCTCATTTTGTTGTTGATCACAGATTACAATTTAGCATTTTATAGCTACATTATATTTAGAAATTTATTTTTGCTTTATAGGTTGGAAAATATAGGGTCAGTTTCTTGGCTAAAAATATCTTGGAGGAAAGTAATAATGTTACTTTAGAGTTGCGTGTAATGTCTGAACCAGCAGGTTTGGGGCTACAAGCATCATCTTCGGACGTTTTGCTGGACGAGGAATTCGAATTTACCATTAGTTTCGAGTTCATTGATCAATTTACTTGCATCTTGTTTGATGCAGGGGATGAAGAAACTAAACAAGCGTTTGGATCTAAAGAAATGTGTGAGACTTTAGAAAACGAGAATTTTCATTTCAATTCCCGCCATTCTGACAGGTTAGAAAGTTTTTAGTGCCAAAATTTTCCTCCGATTGGTTTAAAATAACACACTATTATATAATACATCAAACAACAAGCGAAAGGTTATGATTATTAAGAAAAGAAAGTGCGTAGTATGTGAAAACTGACGAATCCTTATTTAAAATAAATTATTACAACGATTGAAAAGTTCGCAAACAATGTCTCCTGAGCAATGATTTTATAAAATTAACGTTACCACCGTGTTTTATGATAATTATTTATAACAGCAATTAGGCTTTGCATTTAGTCCACAAAACTATTTAATATTCATCGATGGTTATATATTTGAAATTGAACATGTGGTTTAATCCAGATGAGGATATATGGTATACTTTGCGCTACGTATGAATGAAAAATAGCAGAACGGCGAGAATATAGCACAAATAAAGGTATAGAAAAGAATATATTATAGTTTCGTTCTTTAAGCTTAAAAAAAAAAAAAAACTTCCTCAATGTCTTAACTTCTTTAATTTAAGACACTAAGGAAGGTTCTGATTTTATGAAACCGAAACTATTTGTATTTTTATTCTTGCTGCTTTGCTCTTTTTTCACGTGGGATTATCATGATAGTTTTTATATTTTCATAGCTTTTTTTGTATTAACCATTCAACATGTATGGGAGAGATTCACTAGCGATCTTATCAATGCAGCAAAAACATGTCTTTGGTTTTTACCCCACCTCCATTAGATTTGCTTTTAATCGTCGTTCGAGGTTCATTACCGCTTTATGTTACTTTTTATAATCACATTAAGTATAATAAGTATAATAACAACAATGATCCATATACATCATTCATAAAGCATATACATATATGCATATACGTCTTCATACATCAAAATAAGAAGTGTACTTATTTTGATGTATAATGTGAAAAAATATAAAACAAATAATATATATCTATATAATAAGGATATTTAATATGATGATTTTAAATAGTGTGGAATGTCATACTTGTTAATAATTCTTTCCGATCCCTTGTTATAAACTGTCATAATTTCACGAAATTCCCCCCCCCCCTGCCCAACAATCTTGATATCATTTATGGACGTCCCCATAGCTGCAATTCCGGTATTGGGATGATGTGTTTAACACTGATGATAAAATTAAGTATTTTAATTATAAAATATCAGGAAAAAAACCCGTTTCTTTTTTACAACTCATTTTAATTTTAGTTAACTCACAATTTTAGAAAACGAAGAGATGCCGGCGAAATATCTTGGATTGATGACAACACCATCAGGTAAATATGAAGAGAAAAAATATTAATTGTAGCGTTTCATCTTCTTATTTAGACACGGTGTTCAACAACCACCACCGTTAATACGTATTTTTAGAATTCCAGTCAAAAATGAAGTAAAAAAAGGCACTCAATAGGGGTCTCAAATTAAAAGAGGGGAAAAAAATCATGAATTACTTGAAGCAGATTGAATTAATAAACAATAAAATCTGTTTGATCGGTGGATGAAACTTGAAAGTGTTTCTAATAACTGCCTTGAAACTCTTCTTAATTTTACCTTAATCAACAAACAGTTTTTTCCTTAATATAGATTTGTCAAATTTTGATAGCCTTTTCATTTTCTTTCCTGGCCTAAATAATAATTTGAGACGCTTTCAGAGTATACTTAACTTTTGATAAGGATTCTAAAAATATATATTATGGGCTGTGGTTATGGAACGCTCAGCATATTTGATTTATTTTTCATCAAACATCTTTTCCCATTAGCATTATCTATGCCTACCGAAGCGACGGACTTTTCAAACCTGCGGCTAAAGCGTTTAACACAATCTTTGAAACGAATTCAAGTACTAAAGTAAAAGCCTCATACCCACCTTCTAGTATTTGGATTGAGAACAATTCCACCAACATAAAGAGGCCAATGAGAGTAAGTAAACAAATAGAATGGAACAAAGTTCTAAAGTAAAGTATGCAGTATAAAATGAGGAACTTCTTAATAACTTTTGATCTAGTCATCTTATTGAAACGTACAAGCACTGAGGAGCTATCTTAATGGTTCGAGAAGGCTAACCTTAAATGTATTATTTAATTTCTGCACACGTTATTTTAAGTTATAAATTCCAATGAAAAAAAAGTACTCTGAATAAACATTCATTTTTTGAAGCTTATTCTGAGAAATTTTTGTTTATGACGTAGTTCAGAGAAAACGATATTTATTTACCTTATATTTTGCGTATTTTTAACGGTCAAAATATGAGGGAAAGTTTCAATCTTAGTAATAACGTTCCAATAACTTAGTAAGAAAATCAATTTAAAAATTTGGGCAATTTGATATTATTTACACTTTTGTCGTAGCTGGAATTATTGAAGCTAATCAAACAATTGCATGCATTTATAAATCTTGTTATTACAAAGATTATTCCATTAAAAAAATCCTCGATTATTTATTTTAATAAAAATTTATAAAAATTAACTGATTAGATAAACAAAATTTTAAATAATTTTAAACTAAATAAATGACAGAGAACAAAATTTAAATAAAACAGGCTGAATTTTTTTCTCGGCAATGGAATCTCAAAAGAATCTTATTTTTGAGTTTTTATTTCTCAGAAACTGCCTGAAAAAAATTTTATTTTATTTTTAGTTTTTTAGAGAAGAAAATTTCAGATTGGAGACCACAGCACTGTTGATGGATCGCCCCTCCAATTCTTATGAAATGTCTTGGGAAGTGAACAAAATCACAGACGAAGAAGATGTCATTGATTCCATTGACATATCTGGCATCCGATCTTCAAGCTGTTCTGCGCTGCGTTTTCCGCATAGGTTTTTGGAAGTAGGACTGTATAAAATCAGATACTTCGTTACCATATCCAGTAAATTTAGATTTTTTTTATATATTTTATAATGAATGAAGGACTATAAATTATTCAGTTTTTAAAAGCTCGTTACACGCAATCCATTTTTTGATGTAATTGCTTTTAAAATAACACGCACTTATCAAAATGTTGTTTGCATGTCGAAGTAGTATTAGAAATATTTAAATTTTCTCGATCAAATTGAACCATTTAATAAAACAAATTCATGTGGTACAAACTTCTATTTTTTTCAATGTGCAATAAAATTGAACAATCTGATGTTTTTTCTGTCACTTAGATGAAACTATGTCGTTCTGTATAAACTAAAGGTTGCTTGATTCATCTATCAAAAACAAAATGGTCCATCACGTTCGTTTTGTTGTACATTCATTCGCCAAGAAAAGTCTCCAGAGAATTCTCTTCCTAATGCATTTAGTCTTAAAACTTCAGGAAGGTTTGTAAGGTTTTTGACATCAAAAAATTCGCCGAAGTGGCCCGGATAACCAAAATGGTTGCTTGGTGACGCTCCGACTGTCAATAGCAGCGCCTTTCCTTCGCTTTCAAGTTGTTATTGTTTGCTGTTAACCCCTTAACGGTCGGTTAATTTTCAAGAAAACGGTCATAAAAGTGTCTATTTTTTTTCTGACATCCAAACATCTTCTGCTGACATTTAGTTTAAAATAAACTAACTATCTACAATTACCTTAAAAACATCCTGGTACTGCCATCTGGTGTGTAAAATGAGAGATAAAGTGTTTTCCGGGCAAAAGAAATGAATTAGTTTTATTCTTATTGGCGCGTTACTACTGAACACTCCAGCCCAGAAATTTCATGGGAGCGAGAAATAGAGGGCGAAACCTCACCCCGTCATTTTCACGGGAGCGGGAAGGACATAAAGTTAAACAGTTAACAGTTTAAACACATAAAGTTGCCAAGCTAAAATATGGATTTTTGGAAAAATGGTGCAAGAAAAAAATAGTTACATTTGTTATTTTCAGCCAAAAATATATAAGAAACACATATTTTCACCTAAAGGACAATTTCCATGTGGGGTGAATAACTCACATTTATATTTGATATAACTTAAACTTCTATGTATTTTGATGACGTTTTTACCGTATGACGTTGATGATGTTTATGATGTTTCTACCGATGACGTTGATGTTGTTTGATGACATTTCCACCGTATGACGTTGCTGTTGTTTGATGATGTTTTGAACGCTTGACGTTGATATTGTTCGTGACATTTTCATAGCAAGACGTTGATGTTTTTTGATTATGTTTTCACCGCATGACGTTGATGTTGTGTGATGACGCTTCTCCCATATGACGTTGGCGTTGGCACTGTATTAAATTTGAAGATAATTTCAGCGGCGTAAAGGTTTAAAATGCAGCAAACTTAGCACCAGTTTTTGCATAAGTTTTCTTGAAAGTATAGTTTAGATTTGTAGAATATTTCCTATTATGTATATGATTCACGAGAACCATTTTGAAAAAAAAAGAGCACTACTTTATTCACGTTTCACTAGAGCTGCACAATGAGCTATTTAACTTTATTTTGTAACCATCGGTGAACAACCGACCCAATTTTCACTTTACGACAACCAATGTCTAATGTCGTAACCTTGTGCTTTTAAACCCAATCCAAAAGACACCAGGATCAAGTATTTGGAAAAGATTCGCCTTCGTGGACAACTTTTCGTTGGAGCTTAACTGCATTTGCATTACATGGAGATGAAAACCAAGAAAACTCTGATGGTTAGTCTGACGGCTTCGGGATTCTAACCCATGATCCATTCACC
Source organism: Parasteatoda lunata (assembly GCA_949128135.1). Classification (NCBI taxonomy): domain Eukaryota; kingdom Metazoa; phylum Arthropoda; class Arachnida; order Araneae; family Theridiidae; genus Parasteatoda; species Parasteatoda lunata. The sequence goes on along the minus strand of OX421979.1, from coordinate 58,374,659 downwards.
ACTGAGGATATTTTCAGCACTGTAGTTGAAGAGAGCCGGTTGCAAAATTCGTTTCAACGGGTTATCTCTGGGGTTCGAACCCAGTTCACCTCATTGCGAGGCAAACGCTCTACTTCCTGAGTCATCACAGCTCTACAATGAGTTATTGACGAATGACGACAGTCTGTAAAACATCCCTGTTGATTATCCAACGACATGTCATTTTAATTTTGATCCACTGCAGAGGGGAAGGATGTGCCGCTTAGTTAGCCCGACAACCTTCATGAGAAATGGATGACTTTAAGGTACTACAGTTGAACTAGGATCGATACTGCACACCCTCGGACACTACACAAGCTAATCAAAGTGGTCACCTACTCACTCACAGACCACAGCCAGTGATGCTTGATATCGGTTATACTGGGAGCCACTCCTTTCATTCAGTCCACAGTGGGACTAAAAAGGCAGAAATTTCATTGAAAATTCTTTCTTCTAAGTGATTGTTTTTTTCTCATTAACCAAATAAATCCTTTGTTTTCAATGAAAAAGCTTGGAAAAAGCTTTCATAAATTTCAAATATTGTATTGTAATTTTCCTGACTTTGTTTTAAAAAAAAAGATACTGCATCTCTTATCAACTTCAAAATATTAGATACTAAAACGACTTATGTTGTCTGAAAACATTTAATCTGACTAACGAAAAATTAGCTAATTTAAATATTCGATATGCTTCTTAGCTTGGCTTTGCAATAAGGCTTGGGTTTCGACTAGGGATTATCATTGTTCATTAGTTTTAGTCATTATTGTTCATTAGTTTTAGTCATTATTGTTCATTAGTTTTAGTCATTATTGTAACATTCATTTGATAAAAATAGTAATTTGAATTCAAACCTGTCAATTCAAGTCAATTAATTGCATTCAAATCTATGACTTTAACCTGAGTGGCTTCATCAGTTTATTCGTATCTGTTGATTTAAATTAAATTTGATGCCTCATTTTGACACAAATACAAATTAGTATTTCTAGTCCGTTGATTTGAAGCAGCTTAATCTAATATGTTAAAAAAAATCGAATCAGTTGTTTAACCACTTGATTCAAATTAGTATATATAATCATCAAGTTAGTATCATAGTAATATATAATAATATCTTTACATATTTCGAATCGAAGATATTATTAAAAATATCTTACTGCTCACTTTTTCACTACTGCGAATAATTTGATTAGAGTCAGTGATGATTAATTTAAAAATTCCTCTAATTAATAGGTTCAGTTGATTCCATTCTGTTATTTAAAGTATCTCAATAAACTGATTCCTTTGATTCGAACCAATTTAAGACAAAATTTTAATTCATACTTTAATTGGCGAAACTTAATGCATGCCTTGTATAATTGTGTTCAATAGTTTGTCTAAAGTAAGAACTCCCCTAGCCATTCGTGTGGATCCTGGTATAACTATTTCAAGTAGGGGTATGGGGTCACTGTTTAGGACAGGTTTTGGCTCTGGTCGGCAAGAGAAAGGGAATCTTTTTTTTCAGTCTACTGTGTTAGCCCCCCTAGAGTAAAGAGAAGCTACCCTCCCCGTAATGCGCTATTCTTGTTTCCATGGCAGCAGACAGCCTCACACTTTTTGGTGGGGGAGTTCTTACTGCAAACAAACGATGCAAAATCTAAGAATAATTTTTGAATCATTCTTAGATAATGGAAGCCTCAACCAAACGATGTCTTGCTTTACATATTTGGAGATCATGAGCGGACCATTGCAGCCCATGATAATACATGGAGGAGCCTCTTATATAATTCGGGGTTACAATCAGCTAGTTTACTTGGAGCCTAGCATATATTCTGTAGATCCAGATAATCCAGATGATAAGGTAAGAATAATCACAATCCTTTAATTACACCTTTTGTGTTAAAGTTATTTAGATTAAAATGTTGTATATTATCTAATACATATTTGTTTCTAGAGTGAACTAGTCCTAAATTATCGATATAATCTACAATAAAATAATGTCCTTCATTCTTTCAATGCCAGATTGCTTAATTTAAATTTCCATTTTATATTAATTAATCCATAGAACATTTGCTTCCTATTGAGATAACCCAGGTTCGAATCCCAGGAAAATTTGGTTCGTACTTTTACTGTTCCCTACTCACACTGACTAAGGTTAAGAAGCGACTGAAAGCAATGAGACTGAACGAAAAGGATATTTTGAGTAGTGTAAGTAAGTATTTGTATACATATGGTTCAATGACAACTTGCTACCGTTTGTTAAGTTTGTGCCCAAGTTCAACTCGAACATTTTACTCGAATTGGTACTGAACTACTTGTTGGTGAATGAAACATGTGAGTATATGAAAGTGTGGTCAAAAGTGTATGCATTATGTCATCAAAATGTTTAATCTAATGCTTGTATACTATTCTTTTGCAAGCATTATGCTTCTTCACTGTCTTTAGGGAACGAACTTGGTATCTTCTTTTTTTGGCTACCCCGATCACGAAAATGTAAATTTATAAATTATTACAGTTGCAGTTGAAATTGTAGTTTATTTACGTCGCACTAGAGCTGGACAACGGGCTATTGGCGACGGTCTGGGAAACATCCCTGAAGATGATCCAAAAACATGACATCACAATTTTGATTCTCTGCAGAGGAGACGGCAACCCTGCTTCGGTAGCCTGACGGCCTGTGCACGAAGTCAAGAACTTATCAATAGAACAGTTTAACGAGGACCAATACCGCACACACTCAACCCTTCGCAGACTGATCCAAGTGGTCACCCACCTGCACACTGACTGCAGTCCAGTGATGCTCGACTTCGGTGATCTGCTGGCAATCGTGTCTTAACGATCAGTCCACTGCAGGATGTAATTTTTTGCATAAAAAGTAGTTTTCGATTTTAACTTTCTCGGTAGCATTCATTTTACATAATATTATTTTATTCTATTAAAAATGATGATTATCTTTCCCTGCAGAACTTTGAAATCGAATGGTTCTGCCGTTCTTTTGATGCCAAAGATTTTTTGAATGCCACTGAAGAATATGATAAACAAATAAGCTTGTCAGAAAAATCCATCACTCAAGTGCATATTGATCAAAGAAGCGAAAATGGGAAGTGCTTCGAAGGAAATAAAGGTAGGGAATTAAGAATGTAATTAATGTTCTGAGTTATAAGTTAAAATAGCCCATCCTGCACAAAATATACACAATTTTCATTGTTTATTCCAATTTAAAATGCAATTCTTATTTTATGTATTACAGAAGAGAAAAAAATGGACGGTTCAAATTTTGTGCTTAATACTGGAGATTTGCGTGGTTTTTTCAATCTATATGAATTCAAAGCGATTGTTACAAAAGACAAACGAAATAAAATTACTAAAATATATATCGATGTTATTGAAAATATTCCTCCAGGTATTATTTTACGGTAAGTAAAAGACTTTTACAATTTTATTGAAAACATAATTTGCGTTTCAAAATATATTCGGTCGTATAATCAATTATACTATTATAAGACATTTTTATCTTTCCCACATCGCAAATTTGAGCAGCGTTAAAAAATTGTCAAATATTTATCATGTAAATTATTTTCCTTTTTTTTTTTTTTTGTATATTTAATATACAAGATAGAAGAAAATACAGAGTGTTCTTTTTACATTACCATTAATATGTATTTCAAAACTCCTTCGCAAAACTTATCCATACATGAAGTATCCTAAAATTAATATTTTGGAACGGTTCATGATTGAAAAGAAAGTAAAGATACACTCTCAGAAATAAAAAAAATCTTTATTTTGACGATTCAGCAATCCTTGAGCTCTATTTTGTTAATTTTAAGAATAATTTTGTCACAAAAACACATGATTGGTGACAAAGGCGAACTTTCAAATATTATGACGAAAACTTTTCCTCCACTCGGAATTTCGCTGCTACCTCGCCACTTCAAATCTGCGAAAGTAGTTCGTATTTTAAAGAAATTTATTTCCTCGAAGCAGAGATAGTTATTTCGTCATTTTGACAAAATATTCGCTCGGAAGTAATATTCCAGGAAACGGTTTCGTCAAAAACGAAGAATGTTTCGTGAAGTTGAGCATCCATTTTTTACAGTACGCGAGTATAAGCAAAGCATATATCTTTTTCAGAATATGTAGAATAAAAGCTTTTTTAATAGTCGTTTCTCCCCTCTTAATTTTATCAGACAATCAAACTGGTTTTACTGATTATATTCCTTTATTCACCTCGCTAAGTATTCTTCAAATATTTTCCCCTTAAACATTATTTCACGTGCTTTAATTTTGATATATCTTTTTGTTTTCATCGTTGAAAAGGATTCTAAAAGTACATATTAAGGGGATGATCATGAAAAACTTCATTTAACCAAGAAAAGACGATAAAATACATAAACAAATCGAATATATCCCTTTAAATACCTGTATTATGTAACAACTGCAATAAAAGTAATATTCAGCAGTACTATTTGGAACCCATTAATAATAAAGAATTATTACTTCTTGAAAACTCAAAAATTAAAAAAAAGATAAGCTGTATTTACTCCCTTTGCTTGATTCTTTTTAACAAAATTTATTTTAATCTTTTGCGTTCGAATGTGTACTCTTTACCCCTGCAGAAAAGAACCATGCTGATCTTATAGTAATGATCAGATACTGATGCTGTTTTTTGAAGTCAAGAAAAAATATGTAATTGATAATATTTCATACATAGTTTTAAAGTATAATACTGTTATTATTCATTTTCTTATTATTATTTTCGAAAAGCACGACAACTATGGATAAACTTCAAATGACGGAAAAGGGTTAATTTTTACTCAAGAAGAAAACTTTTTAAAAGGGAAAAAAACGTCTATTTTTATTGCTGTTGTTGCGCATTAATACTTTCGATAATAAATCAAATTTCAGAGTATAATCCATAGAAAACAATAAAGCAAAAAATCGAAAGAGAAATCGAAAAGTCGATATTTGATTTTTCTTTTTAATGATTGAAAAAATAATAAAATGTTGCAAATAACTGTTTTCTTTTTTTTTTGTAAAAGTAATTAATCTATTGAAACACTTATGATGTGACATTTACTAAATAAAATATTTGAAAATAATTTATAGAGTGAGTCCCAAAAGTTGTAGCACTGAGAATTCGAAAAATTCTCTAAAAACAACATACCTCAAAACGTTTATTTTTCCTTATACTATTAAAAAAACTTATAAACAAAACACACTAAATTTCGCTTACTTATAATTAAAATAAATGCTCGATATATCGAATTTTATTCTCAGTTGAGTTCTATTCCTCTTTTATTTAGAAGCGCATTTTATAATACTTGATAGAACACTTTGTTTTTTCATACCTCTCAATTAAAAAGGAAAAAAAATCCTTACTCAGATTCCATAAACGAAAAGTCAAATATTTCTTGATATACAAGTCGATTTCATTACCGTCATTGAACAGCCGACCTAATTTTGGGTTTACGACTACCAATATTCATTTCCGTAGCCTTGTAATTTTCAACCCGATACAGAAGACAAGAGAACTCCTGGATCAAATAGTGAGAGAAATTTGTCTTTGAGGAGGTCTTTTTGACGGAACTAAACCACATTTGCGAAATAAGGAGAAGAAAACCTCCCACGGTTAGCCTGTCGTCGAGGGGCTCTAACCTATGATCCGTCAACCAATGAGGATATTTTACGTCTGTGTGAGCCGGGTGTGGAATTCGAATCCCAGCAATCGCAGGATTTCTAACCCGGGTCACCTTGTTGGGAGCAGTGATGGGCATCATTCACGAAAATTTTATTCATGACTAAATTTATTCAGAATAAATTTATTCTGAATGATTATTCATATGAAAATTTAGTCATTATTCATCATTCATTATGCAAATGTATAAAAAATTTTGAATAATGATTGAGGAATAAACTCATTAGTCATGACTAATTTTTCTGAATAAAATTTTGAATAACCAGCGAAAAATGCAATCGATATGTCTTTGCCTATAACGAGATGCAAAACATCGTTTGCTCTTAAACGTCTTAGTTTAGGAATTTAACTATAAAACTAAGACAAGTATGAATATTTATTTTTATGTTATTTTAACTTACTCCAGCGTAACATACTTAGTTGTGCTAAAAAGTAGGTTTATAACAGTTTAGTTACTTAAGTTCATTTTAAAATTTTGTTCTAAAATCTATAAAACACAATCTCTTATAGTTTTTGAAAGCAAACGATAATTTTATTTGAAATTTTTAAATAAAATTTTAACTTAAAAAATTAAGCGCTTTTTTGCCATGTAACCATTTCTCAAAAGTATGCATTATGTTAGACAAAAGTAAATTTCCTCAACTATTAAATAAATATACTTGAAAAGGATTAACGTTTTATTTGTAGTTGTCATAATCGTATTCAGAGTATTCCGTACCCATTTTTGTTGACCAGTGAAATTATTCAGTTATTCTTGACTAATGAATAAAGGATACTGAATAAAGAATAATGAATGATTTATTCTTTATTCAAAATATTTCTGACTAATGAATAAATCTTTATTCATTATTCAGAGTTTGAATAATTATTCATCATTCTTTATTCATTATTCTGAATGACAAATGCCCATCTCTGGTTGGGAGGCGTGCGCTTTATCCCCTCGGCCACCACTTGTAAAATACAAGTCGAATGTCAAAAAAAAAAAAATCATGTAGCATACCACGGTTTTATTATTTGTCTGGAATATGTGTCGAATAATTCAATAACTTGTTAAATATCATCCACATAAATTTATAGATGTGACAAGAGAAGTCAATTGTTAAAATACATTAAAATATGCTGTGTTGAGTGTTGAAACTGAAGACCAAGTTTTGTTTTAGAATGAAGACATTTACTTACATTATCAAAAAGACTTTACTTCCCTTCTAATTCCTTCCATCCATCAGATGATATACCATATTAAGGCATGAGCTACAAGTACTGGAAATTCGATGGTTGATGATTTTCAAGAGTTTTTCACCCGTAACGGACAGTTCAGCTTCCTTACCAATTAAGTTTTATATTTTACAGTAACTGGTTTACTAAATTAAACCTAAAACACTCACTGTCAAATCCAAACAGTCAACTTAAAGAGTTCCAAAATTATCGTCTGCTTTTTGTGCTGAAAATGTCGTCTGCGTCGTCCGTTTGTTGTGTTGCTTTTTTTTATTATTGCTAATGCCAACCAGAGTTTGATTGATTGCCCATGGTTCAATTTCCATGGTTTTATTACTTGTAAGGTATACACGACTTATAAAGCAATAACCTGACGAATGTCATAGTTATTTAAATTGTTGATACAATAAGTAGAAAAACATCTGGGCAAAACATCCTGAAACATACCCATAATTTATTATTTGTGTATGATATATGAGGCAAATAATACGAAATTTTTTTGAATTGATCTAGTTAATCATCGAAACATCTTAAAGCATAGTCATGGTTTTATTACTAATTTGGTATATATGACTAAAAGTACAATATATTGATGGATATCCTCGATCCTAAAAATTTTGCACTATCAAATGCTATCAACCTTAAGTTTAAGGACTAATATTTATTTTACGTTATTTGGCATACCATTATCTAATTTTTTGAGAATGTAAAGGTTTTTGTATTCAAGTATAGGGAATTTTTTCTTTGATTAAATGTGAGAATTACGCATGTTCACATGACTATGTAAATATAATCGTGGTTCTAAGCAATAAGCAATCTAAAAAAATCGGTAGTTCAAAAGATAAAAGAAGTCCCTTCAAGTATCATGTAACGCGTTTTTAAAAATATGCGCAATAAAAAATTACTTTTGGAAAGGTATTTATTTTACTTTCAAAAGAGAGGCAAATTTTAAACATTTATTGTAAATGTAAATTAAAAATTGTTATGCTATGCGTTTTTAATCATTTATGGAAAATATAAATGTTTTAAATTTTGCTGTTTTTGTATAATGAATTCCTTAATCCTCATTATTGCAACGTTTTGAATATTTTTATACCCAACTTTCAACAGTTACTTTAACTTCATTTTTTTTTTTTTGTTGATAGATTTCTTTTTAATATCGATACTCTTTCAGGCTGATAAGAACAAGTTTTAAAATAGAAACCATCAACAAAAGAAACAAGGTTTCAAGTAATTTTAAGAATACAAACTTGCTATTTAACATTCATGTACCATTTGTCAATAAAATTATTTGCAATGCATCGTAGCATAAGCCTATTCCCTTGGATTACCCCATATCGAATTTTTATTTTCTTAAATCATCGATTTTCTTGGTTCTCTCAACATTTTGCTTTTAAATTGAAAAGGTTTCACCGTGCTCAACTGTTCTAAGATTACATTTATTATAAGTTCTCGTCGTCATAGTTGATTGGGTCAATTCCTAAATCGTTCTTATTTTTTCACAACATTTGAATAATCTTTGAAATATCCAATTAGCATACACCCTTATTTATCTGCTGTAAGCTAATTGAAAAATTATGTTTTTTGAAAACCGCTCACTGTCACAGCACCAGACTGATTGTAAAAATCTCCAGTATTTTCTATAATAGTTATATCTATAATAGTAGTTATTTCTATAACAGTATTTTCTATAATAGTTTAGTTTTAGGCTTAATAAATAATAATAGTTTTTAGGCTTATTAAAATGATCCCATTTACATTTAGGCTAATTAGAAAATATTATCTATTTTTTGCAAATAGCCTGATTTATGTTTTCAATGAGTCAAAGCCATTAGAAGCTGTTTTAGTAATTTTACGCACATGCTCTAATTTGTTTTTAAAAAAATATAGGCTTAATGTAATGAGCTTAAAAAGTACCAGGCTGAGTAAGAAATACTGCAAACTTCTTTAGTTTGCCTAACACTTTTCAAAATAACGTTGAAATTAGCTATAAGCAATATTTTTCATCAGTCTACGACATATCCACACTTTATTTCTTTACAGATGTGAAAAATCTGTTGCATGTATTGTTACTGATGAAGGTTTCATCGTGAATCCAACAGATTTTATAGCCGTGCGAGCGGAATGTGTTACAGAGTGTGGCGATGATAATCTCGTTTATGACTGGGAGATATATGGTGTCCATGATACAACAAAAGATAAAGAAGTAATTGATAACTGGAAAGATTCTGTTGTCAGTGAGTTAAAAAAAGATATTTTTGTTTTACTATCAATAGAAATATTATGAAATAATTATCGCTCTACGCATGTTTATTGAATCCTTATTAAATTTGAATATAAAATTAAAATATTAATTAATTAAAATAATATACATGTACAACTATACATTAGGAGAAGTAACTTATTATTTAAACTAAAAAAATCTGTATTAAAATGTAAGCAATCATTAATGAGGAAAGAGGGACTGAAACCATCAAGACCTATTAGATAACCCAGGGAATTTGTTTTTATACTACGAGTACTAGCATGTAATGAAAACCAGTTAAAAAAACTCAAGATTTAATAACAATTAGAACCAACCGTAGAAGCTCCTATTAAATTGCTTGCGCTGACAGAAAATTCACAGATGCGTTTAAAACAGTCGATTGCAACTCACTATAGCCAATAGAACAGATTATTGCAATTTCTATAAGTGTTCGGTGCCGAATGGAATTTGGAACAACCTTTTACCGTTTCTGTGATACGAACCACAAACGACTTTTGTATTTCTGTAATTTTTGATTGCTGACGCGCACAGCAAATTGAGGACGATTTTGTGATCAAAGCGGCTGGGAATGTCAGGTACGTCTTTCCAGCGCTCGTAGTTAATTCGGAAAAAGAATGTAACATCTTGGAAAGGATTACCGTCAAAGAATTCTTTGAATAAGTCTTTAACGTTGGTAATTACTTTGGAACAAAAACAATTGAATCGAATTAAATAGCGAATTACTGACAAGACTAGTATACTAGTAATTAGTCCTGACACCACCCTGATTTTTGTTCTTTGTATCTTACTAATATTAAGGCACTAACTCTTTCATAACTATCTATCAAACTTAACTACTATACTTAATTTAATCAATGTCAATCAAAAAGAAATCAATCAATAAGAAGGCTTAACTTTTTAGAACTGTTTGAATTTATAATTTTTTAATTTACTAAAAATCTTATTTATCTTTTTCATGTTTAGTTGATGAAGACCGGTTAGGAATCAATCGAACTTTGTTTCTTACTCATGGACAGTATAGCTCGTTACATGTCCAAGTGAGAGCTACAGATTCGAAGAATAAAGAAAGAGCGAAAGGTGTAGCTAAACTCTATTTTCATATTAACAAACCTCCAAATCCAGGAAAGTGTACCCTCAGTAATAATGTTGGATTAGCCATGATTACTATATTTAACATGGAGTTCAGTGGCTTCAAAGATCCTGATAACCATGCCCTGACAGATTATAGCGTGTATAGTAAGTTAGTTATGACTTAATAATAGGGCTTAATATTCTTTTTGTAAACCTAATTGTCAGATAAGAGCTCAACTAGTAGTTACTAAAAGGGGCTACGACGCCAGGTGTCGTTTTTTTTCTTTCTTTTTTTTTTTTGGCCCGTGGAAATGATTTATCAAATGTGACGATCGTATTAAAATAGAAGGATTTTTTTTTCAGTTATTGTTTTTTTATCTGATATAGTTGATGTTTCTTTTAATTACACATTTCTGTTAATGACTTTTCATTATTTAATTATTTTTAATTAATAAATTTAAATATTTTTTATATTCAAACTTAATTTTTTTTTTCAATTTGAAGTTCAATTGTTATATTTCTTAATTAGAAATATGATAATTAACTATTTAATATGATTATTAATGTCATTATTAGTATGATTATTAATATAATAATTATAATAATTATTGTTATTAGGTTTTTTTTAAGAAATATGATAATTAATTTATTAATATTAATATCTCTATAATTACTGTTATGATAGTTAATTTATCATCATTTTTCTTAATTAGAAATACAATAACTTATTTATTAATATTATAATTTTGTTAATATTATTATTGCTATGATATCTATGATAGTTGAAATAACCATTTTCTAACATTAAAATATGACAATTTATTACTTTTATATTTACATTTATATTATTATTTACATTACATTACATATATTTAAATTTTTTCTTAATTAGAAATACAATAATTTATTTATTAATATTATAGTTATGTTAATATTATTATTGCTATGATATCTATGATAATTGAAATAACCATTTTCTAATATTGAAATATGATAATTTATTACTTTTATGATTACATTAATATTAATTATAGTTCTATTTATAATTTTTCTTAATTAGATGTATGATGATTAATTTAATTATCATTTTTGGGTAATTATAGAAATATGATAACTAATTTTTGGATTAAAACAAATTAAATTTTAAATATAAAAATTAATTAGATATATCAATTAAAAAATATTTAAATTTATTATAAAAAAATAATTAACAAAAATATATAATTAAAAAAAAAAACATCGATTATATCACATAAAAATCAAAAGTGGAAAATAAAATATTCTCTCTGTTAAAAAAACTATCTTCTGTTACAGTTAAGTGGTTAACTATAACAGAACCCTTTTGTAACCCTTTTATAACTACTAGAGTTTTTTTGTATTGCAAGGATTGTTTGATTTTGGTACTTGTTTCATTCCACAATGACTCTGATTTGTGCTTGTTATCATACCTTACCGTTTGTCTGATTTGAGCTTTTTTTGTACCGTAATAATGATCCGATTTGTACTTTAATGTGCCCTAATATTAGTCTGATTTGCACTATTTTGAGTCGTAATGTTTCTCTAATTTGTTCCGTGTTCTACCAACCTAGAAGAAGGAAGGCCTCAGCACGGATCAATTTAGTAGTCCGATGTGACGAAGTTAACTGCGCAGTTGATGAAAAATAAGAAAGATGTCATTACGTTCGGGGTACTAAGCTGCGCAGTGGTTGAAAATACGAAATATGTCATTACGTTTGGACTACTAAAGGATATTTATGGTAACCCGTGCTGAGACCTACTCTTTTCTAGGAGGTGTTGGTTCTACAGCGATGATCGCCTGATTGATGATTTTTTTTTCATTCCGAAATAATTGCCTTATTTGTGGTTTTTAGTATGTAAATGTTTGCTTGATTTGTGTTTTTTCTTTGAACCATAATGTTTGTCCGATTCTTGCTTTTCTTCTACCCTAACGATTTGTTATTTTTTTTTTACCATATCGATTGTCCGATATGTTGCTTTTTATTCGATAATGAGTACAGGTTCTATGGAAAATTCCTGTAAAGAAAAAATCATCTCGCTAGACAAGAATTTTACATTTTTATTGACCTAATAAATAAAGTTAAGAAAAACAACAACTCAGAAATCCTTCTTTTTTTAATCGCTAAAAACAAGAAATTTATTAAAAATTCATGAGGATTAAAAATAAAATCTTAATAAGCATTCTTCAAAACACGATCTGTGAATGAAAAAAATGCTAAAATATTAACTAGCATGGATTATTTCGAGTCTCGCAGCCATCTTTGTCTGGCGACGTCGAAAAATAAAATAACATCTAAAATGCAGACAAGGTGACAACAAATAAGGAAATTCAGACGGCGGTAAGTGGCATTAATTGAATTAGAAATGAAAATGACTTTTAATGACACTTACAACGGAGTGACCTTAATTACAGAAGATGTGGATACAAAAAGAATTTATGACACTTATTTTTATGTTCTTCACTTTGAATTGTTTTGAATTATCTTGATGACTTCCCTTTACCAGAATTACGTTTACATCCGCGTGTTTAAACCCAATCTTTTTTTTTTATTTTTAAATCCGTTCTATTACTTTTCTTTCGTATTTATTAAATATAAATTTATAGATTATAGGAAATAAATTTGTTTTCTTACATCTAAATTTTTAAAGAATACAAAAAATTAGACATAATAATAATAATAAAATAAACATACATATAATAAAAATAAACATGCTTATATTATGATAAAAATAAGCGTACTTCTTCTTTCAGAAACATCCTTATTATTAAACCTCAAAGCATCTGCAATTGAAAAAAATTTGTTCAATAGTTTAGATAATAATCGAAATCGAAACTATTGAAAATTCCCGACGCATCGCTAATTGCAAAAATAATTTTTTAAATACATTCATAAACTTCGTACGTAATTCTGATCACATACAAGAATGGTTTACTTTTTTTAATGTTCATTGTGTTTGATTTTTAAATTCAAATGCAGCAAATTGTTATAAATTGTTTTAAGTTATCCAAGCAAAATTTTTTCGATATGCAAGTTGCTGGACGTTTTCTTCTTTTAAGGCTTTTTTTTCGAGGGCTCTGTCGTAATATCAAATTATGCTTTTTTGTGAATAATATGCTATTTTAATAACTGCTGCGAGATTGTAACAGTTACTCATGTCTGTTAGGTCAAGTTTAGCTTATAATAAAGCCAGCGCTGTCTATACTTATTATGAAAATGGCGCACTATGGAGAAAAGTTACAGTTTTGTGAGAATGAAAAGCGTTTATAGTCTAATTTTTTAATATTTAAAAACCTACTCCAATGCAGAATTATTTGGGTTTAAAAAAATTTGCAAAAACTGAGGCAGTTATTTTGTGAAAAAATGTCGCCAAATTGGCGATTTTTAAAAATGTTTAATAATTTTTAAGATATTTGAGTTATTTGTCTGTACTAAAGCCCAGATAATTTTTCACATATAAGATGATAAATATAGATTAAAATCACTGCTTTGCTTCAAGTGTAAGGCACTTAAACTGTGGCATTTTTTATTTTCCTTGGCAACAGAGCTTCGAAAAGCGATGTTATTGTATTTGTTACTTATTCATTTGTGATGATATCTTTGTACCTTTATAGTTGTGTACAAAGAAGTGAGGTTTCACATCCATTATGGTATTAAAACTTCGGCTGATTTCATTCTACCTCCGGGAGAGATGGAAATCATTTGTGCTGTTAGAGACAAGCTAGGAGCTGTCACAGAATTATCTGCTGGATTCGTAACAGTAAGTTCGTCTAAGTCTTAATAAAGAGAATCTAAACCCTGCTACATAAGGGGCACTGTTTATAAGAAATTTATTATTTAAGAAATATTCCAGGGTCAAGCCGAAAGTGAGTTTCTTAGCGCCTATAAAAATAAACAAAACGTAATTACTGGAAAGATATGTTGCAAAAGATACAGCTGTATTACAGTTACTTAACATAAGAATCTCCAGAATTGTAACACTTGTCATGCAGCTTAATAAATTTTTGTTATCCAATATCATAAAAATATATCGTCTGGGAGTGGAGTCTGCGTTTTACAACCGTCTGAACATCTTCGAATTAGAATTTTATCAGGTGCAAAAACAAGTGAAGATGGAGCAAGAAATGGTGTGTTACAACAACGCAAACAAAGTGAGTTCACTAAAACTCTGCAGCCGTTCACTCTATGATCCCAATTTTGTGCCCAGCTACTTCCAGTGCTTGCACCTGAAGAACTTCTTGCCCGCACATTATTTTTCCATTGGCAGGGGTACGCTGGCTCCAATTCCACGCAGTAGATTTTTTTATGCGATTGGTCTACAAAAACTTAGCTCACGGCATAAGAAGTGTTATATTTCAGGTCGTTCTTATGTTGAGAAGTAGCTGAAATATCGCTGTATCTTTCGCATCAAATCTTTCAAAAGCTGAGACATGCTGGCTCCAATCTTACACAGCAGATTTTTATTACACTGAACTACAAAAACTATCCCACGGCATAATTTTACCTGGTAATAACGTTTTGTTTTTTGTCAAAGGTAGTGGGAAACTTACTATTTGAGCAGTTCTATTATATTACAAGAAACAAACAGTCTTTTATTCATTTTTTTATTTTACTTTTTTTAACTCGTTTTGATATCTGTGAGGGTGGAGTTTCGCTTTACAATCAAAATTTCGACTACTTTCCTACAAACTAGACTTCAAATATTTATTGAAGTTTCGTGTATCATAACAACACAAGTTTCTGTTATATTTAAACAGCTTATTACCAAATAGAACTTATTGCCAATCAATATTCCAGCCACTTTTTTAACTATATTTTCGAAATCTCTACTGGAACTCTACTGTTGGAGACGATACAAGATTCTATTCTCTCCCGACCGCAAAAGAGAATTTATCGTCAACCAAAATTTTCTCCACATTTACACCTAAAACGTAAAAATTGGGAGCATCACTTTCATAACAAATCCCTATTAGCATCAAAAACAGACAGATAGAGCAAATATTTATTCTATCTTATCAAATTCCAAGATGTCATTAGCATAAATAGTTAAGAAATTTTTTTTTAAATATGGGCAATTGAAAAAGTAAAATTAACATAAATCATTTTGATAAATTATCGTTTCAAATGCGCGTGAACTGCCCGTTCATAAAGGAACGATACTCCATGTAACGTACATTTCCAGCCATGGGTTGTTATGCGATTCTCAATGCTTATGAGGTCTACCTTTCCCTCAAATTTGCAACAGCTGAACTGTGTCCCCCTGAATAGAAACTGTAGCTTATTTTCAAAATATCTATTTTCAGACAAGCATGCCATCTGATGAAGAAAGAGATGATTGGGAAGAGATGGTAAACGTCAATTTCTTCGTTGCTGAAGGTAAAATGTCACTTGTGTCACAGGCTGTTGCTGCAGAAGCATACGTTGACGAAGAAGTGCGTCACGAGAGAGATTATAGCTGTAAATATTTATCTTTTCTATATAAAACTCTTTCGTAGTTTAAAAAAAGATAGTTCTAGATTACGAGTTTTGAGGGTTGTTTTTGCAGTGGACTGATCGTAAGTGGACTGATCGTAAAGACACGGTTCCCAGCAGATCACCGAAGTCAAGCCTCACTGACTGCGGTCAGTGTGCGGGTGGGTCACCACTTGGATCAGTCTGCGTAGGGACCGAGGGTGTGCGGTATTGGTCCTCGTTAAACTGTGCTACCGTAAAGTGCTCGACTTCGCGTGCTGCTACCGAAGCAGGGGTGCCATCCCCTCTGCAGAGGATCAAAATTGTGATGGCATGTCTTCGGATCATCCTCAGGGATGTTTCCCAGACCGCCGCCAATAGCCCATTGTGCAGCTCTAGTGCGACGTAAATGAACTACAACCACTAGTAGGGTTTGGATTATTTTAAGCTTATTCCAAGACACATTGTCTCTTGTTCCCCCCCGATAAGGGGTTTTTCAATATTTTACTTAGTTAGTCATGTCAACTTATTGTAGTTATCCGTCACATGGTGGATTACAATTAAAATGTTTGTAAATGTTCATAACATTCATACATAGTAAGAACCGATTTCTCATCCCGTCAACTGACGTCAGTTTTTGGTCAGCAACTCTTGTTTAGTCTCGCACAACTCCATCATTTTGTTTCACATCTCTGCCGCTATTGGTTGTATGATTATGCTGTTTCGTTTGTCACTTGTCAATCAGTAATCATGCCGATAGTAAAGTGAGTTCAGTTATTCAGTTTCTATTCGGCAAATAAAATTCACCCTGCTGAAACTCATCGGCAGCTTGCTAAAGATTATGGTAAAGGCGTAATGAATGATCGAAATATTCGAAAATGGTGTAAGAATTTTAATGAAGGAAGAACGAATGTTCATAAAGAATGATCTGGGTGACCTATTGTCATGAATGAGAAGTACTGGATCGTCTATCGTACAGCACTGACTTAGCACAATCTGACCTATATCTGCTTCCAAAACTTAAGGAATTAATTGGCGGAAAGCGCTTGGAAAACGATGGAATGTTAAAAGAAACTATTACTAACTGGTTTAACTGCATATTCATAAGTGATACAATTTACGTTCATTTATGAAAATTCTTTTACACTCCAAATATTAAATTTCTCTGCTCGTAAACATTGCAGAATATACATAACTGATACATCGTAATATACCCAAACTTTTTCAAAATAAATGTGCAGAGTGAGTATAACATTTTAATGAAGAATAACTACCTATCAAAATGACCTGAAGTACATTCTTCTTCACTGGCGCGACAGCCCAGGGTGTAACCTGGCCTTCTGTTGGAGTTTCCTCTAATTGTCCCTCTGTTTGGCGACTGTCCTCCAGTTTTTGATTTTTAAGTGCTGATGTCCTCTCAACACTGTCGATCCATCTATCTGTCTTCCTCTTTGTCTTGTTCCCATAGGTTTTGATAAAAATATTTTCTTGCAGTTTCGGTTCTTCCTGCATTCTGATTAAATATTAAGTCCATTCTAGCCTTTGAATTTTTATGTGCTTAACAATATCAGACTCCCTTAAGACATTATACAGCTCTGTGT
Source organism: Parasteatoda lunata (assembly GCA_949128135.1). Lineage (NCBI taxonomy): Eukaryota > Metazoa > Arthropoda > Arachnida > Araneae > Theridiidae > Parasteatoda > Parasteatoda lunata. The sequence continues at coordinate 58,357,352 of OX421979.1, read as the reverse complement.
TAGTACCTAACCTAACTTAAAAATTTAACCTAAGAAGTTTAAGGATTTGACCTAAGTAGTGATTATTTGACCTAAGTACGATGAAAGGAGAATGGGTAAAGCTTAAGAAAAAAGTAGTTCTAAATCTTAGCACCAAACGGTGACTTATTATTCATACATATTCCTGTATTGTTTCGATTGCAAGAAGTGAAATTGAAAACTAAGCAAATAAAATGATTAAGTAATAAATGAAATAATGAGCTTTTTTTTCATTTCCTATTTTTATTATAGTAAATGATTTATATTTAAAAGATGCTGGTAACCAAAATAACTTACGTTAAAATAACATAAAAACACCCCATATCGCCTTTTTCAAATTTACTATTATAACCTTTCCACCTTCTTCGTCCAGGATATACTAAATCTTGTTTTTTTATGTTATGGTTTTTTGATGCTCTTCTAATGTTCTTTAATTTTGATTAAAAATGATTAAAAAAGAATTATTTTGGAAAGAAATTAATTTGGAATTATAAGTATTCTTTGATGGAAAAAAATGAAGTATTCTCCCTATTTCCTTAAAAAGACTCTCTACTTATATTCATAAAAGACTTCAACTTTAAAATCTCTGTACCACAGAGAAAAAGAATTTTTCAATATTTCTGCACTATTTTTCACGTGATTCATTTCTGAAATAAACTATTCAAATTATTTCATTAAAGTTATTTTCCTTTTCTCTTCATTCAGTTGAAGCTCAAGTGGATGCTATTTGGAAACACTTCAAAGAACTTGAAGGTATTGACACGAGTTACTTCACAAAGGAAGCTCGTGAGGAAATTGAAGCACAAGTTCGAGATGAAAGAGCTGAAATCAAAGAAGAATCGGCTGAGGTATTTAAGCGACAACCAAGAATGGATACAAATGACAAGGAATACTGACGAGTTTATGATAATATTATAAAATTCTAAAAAATTATGAAAGTTTTGCCGTGAATAAGTTTGTGGACAATTTAGAAATTAATTTAATTTTACATGTTTTTCAAGGAGAAGCGTATATTTTCTACTGGTGTCATTCCCTGAAATGGTGACAAATATTGTGAAGATGAGCTTAATTTTTTTTTTTCTTTTTTGAGCATTCGCAATCAAAGCTCGAATTCAAATGAAAACTTAAATATTAAATTCAATATTTAATATAAATTAATTTAATTTATATTTAATTTAATATTTAAAGATGAAAAAGTAATTTTGCTAGTTCTCACAGCGAAATGTACATATTTTGGGTATATATATATATATATATATATATATATATATATATATATATATATATATATATATATATATATATATATATATATATATATATATATATATATATAATGATATGCCTTTAAAGGCTAGATTATTGAAGAGACTTAGACTAATTCATTTAAAAAGGCATTTTATTAAGGGATTTTAAGTTATTTAAAACAGTCTTTGTTGGCTATGTACAATGATGGTTTCCCCATTGCAGGGATGTTTGGATTTGGCCCAGATTTATCTAGCCATGAAAATATGAAAAAGACACGCATTTTCGGTGCACTTGATATTTAAAGAGAGGTTTTGAAAGGGAGGGGATTGCAAGGATCTTCTTATCTTAATGAAACGTCATTCAATTGATAAAATTTAGAGATTTTGATTCACTAAAAGGATAGCGCCACTCTGACGCTGGGAAGTTTTTGGGACTATCTTAATGTGTACTTCATCTACAAATTATTGCCCGTTAACTTCAGAAAATGATCTTTTATCTGGCCTTAACTTGTTTATCTTGACTTTTTATGGCTCTTTGTGAGAGACTGATTTCTGTATCTTAAACTTGATAAGAAACATCTGTTTTAAGCTTATCAGTAAATATAGAAAGACTCTTTATGAGGAATTCTATATTATATAGTTTCTATGAATTCTGTAAAATGATCACGAAAATTTTAAAATTTTTAAAGCTGAGCTTCCTCTTTTAATAATTATTATAAGAAGAAGAGCATTTCTAGTCGAAACTGTTGAGGAAAACATAGCTGCATGTTTTACGTTTTGCCCGCAAAGCTTATCTTTTTACGACATATATATATAGTTTAATAATTATTGCTTTGAATTGTTACTATTTATTATTAATTTGTTTCTCAATACTTTTTGTTTTTAAGTTATTACATTTAAGTGGTGGCATTAACATTTTGCATTTAGTATGAAGATTTGTTACTTTTCTCACTAAACAATGAGTCCGAAATGGAAGCTAGTTAAGTATCTGATAAATAAAAAAAAGAGTTTTAAGTATAAAAAAGGAAAAGAAAAATGCATTCCTTCATAATTATTACGATTTACTACCGGGAACGAATTTTTTTGCTTTTATACAAATACTTGAACTTTCCCAAATTTAAAACCATTATATTTAAAATATATAAATGTTGCGACAAACTTCTAGGAGAGTTAGGTCATATCCCCAGGATCACAGTTACATAGGAACCTATGCCCGGAAATATCGCCGTAAGCGGTTAGGAGCGTTTCCCTATTATGGCCTGTTCAGATGAACACGAAGAAGCAGTTCATAATATAGGAAGCGCCCCTAGCGGCGTATGAGGACATTTCCTTACATAAATTTCTATGCATTTTTAATCCTGATGAAGTTTGTCGCAACATTTACGTGATCCCCTGTTATATATAAAGTTTTTAAACTTGTGCGTTTCGACCGAAAGTAGACTAAAAATTTAATTTTAACAAAAACTGTAGCTTGGAGAAAGAAACCAATTGCATATTTGAAATCAACGGTTAGAAAATATCCATGATACGTTTAAAAATCTTATACATCAGAAATAAATGTAACCAAGTGCTATTGCCGGAACTAAATCAACTTAGTCCACTAAGTGAAATCTTTTTTGATAGCGTGCGAAGAAGCAACTTTTATTTATTTCGATAAATGGATAAAAAAAAGCATAGTGAATTGATTTTTTAATCAAGTATCAGAATTTACATTAACGTTATCATCTTTTCAACTATTTAAAATGAGTTGCCTATTTACATACATCCAGCTTAAAAATGCGAACGCTCAGACATTTGAGAATTGTGGAACATTTATACTAATTTAAAACAACTTTATTTTAAAATTATTTTTAAGTAATCTTACTACTTTTCTTTGAAAGGTGAATTTGAGAATGTTTCAGTCTTTGGAAGTCCTACCATTTGAAGTCCTATATGACGCTGAAGTCTATGGCCAAGCTGTCAGTGCCTTAGCGGAAACCAGGCCCTTAAATAAAGAAAGCAAAGTAAAATTGTTCTTTCACTGTTACAACCTACCTGTGTAAGTTGGTTTTCTACTTTAGTCGCCAACTTAGACAGGATTACTATAAGACATTGTTCTTTTTTCAGCTTTCCTTTTATCACGTTGTTTTTTTTTTTTTTTTAATATCATAACGTTCACATTGTTCATGTTATTTCTTATACTAATCAAAATAAAGACAATTGTAATTATTTTTTTTTAACTTAAAAATTTTGTTTATTCAAAACACTATCTATCTTAAAAAATGAAATTAATAACCTTTAGGAATTACAATTTGTTACCTAAACTAAATATTAAAATGATTCATTAAAAAAAAAACAAATTGCATAGTTTTGTGATTTATACCAAATATTCATAGTAAATAATTTCTAAAACTATCCGTACGGAAAAACAAATATGTAATTAGAAAACTCAACATTACAACCATTTACAACGCTTTAAAGTTTAAGTTTATTTAGTTATATGTACTGCTAGCTAAATACCCATTCTTCGTAAGGGTAAAAAAAAAAAAGCTAAAAATCAATAAATCGGTGTTAATCAACACTACGAAATCGTGTTCAAAACAGAAAGACGTGTTGCGGCATAGCTAATTAAGCTAAAAGAATTCCAATTTTTTTATTTGGCCTTCCCGGTGGCTTTATGTTATCAGATTAAGCAAAACATGTTTATAGATGTTCATCCTTTCTAAATAAAGATTAATTATATTCAGTATAATTTTGGCCTAATGCTATTGCTGGAGATCAACTCCTGATAGTTAAAAATTAGCATAATTAACAATTTTCTCCAGTTCTTATCCCTTTTGTGAGTTGTAAAAACTGATTTCCAAAGCACCTACAGTAGGTACCTATTAAAAAAAACCAATTACCATAATAGCAGTAGTACCTATTGCTGAAATTAATTATTCGTCATTGGCATCAAAAATAATAAAGCAATTCTTTTTATATTTTTCTAGATGAATAAATACCTTTTCTTCATTCATTTAGCTTCATTAATTAAGCTTCTTCCAAGACACATTGTCTCTTTTTTTTATTTCAACAATTACCATGATAGCAGTAGTACCTATTGCTGAAATTAGTTTTTCATCATTGGCGCCAAAAATAATAAAGCAATTCTTTTTATATTTTTCTAGATGTATAAATACCTTTTCTTCATTCATTTAGCTTCATTAATTAAGCTTCTTCCAAGACACATTGTCTCTTTTTTTATTTCAACAATTACCATGATAGCAGTAGTACCTATTGCTGAAATTAGTTTTTCATCATTGGCGTCAAAAATAATAAAGCAATTCTTTTTATATTTTTCTAGATGAATAAATACCTTTTCTTCATTAATTAAGCTTCTTCCAAGACACATTGTCTCTTTTTTTATTTCAACAATTACCATGATAGCAGTAGTACCTATTGCTGAAATTAGTTTTTCATCATTGGCGTCAAAAATAATAAAGCAATTCTTTTTATATTTTTCTAGATGAATGAATACCTTTTCTTCATTCATTTAGCTTCATTAATTAAGCTTCTTTCAAGACACATTGTCGCTTTTTTTATTTCAACAATTACCATGATAGCAGTAGTACCTATTGCTGAAATTAGTTTTTCATCATTGGCGTAAAAAATAATAAAGCAATTCTTTTTATATTTTTCTAGATGGATAAATACCTTTTCTTCATTCATTTAGATTTTTTAGTACAAAAGCTATTTTCTTATTTCAATTTGTAGTTTTTTCCAAAATTATTTAATTATCATTGGAGTCAATGACAATATGGCAATTTTTACAATTCCCATAAACGAATAAATACTTTTTCTCCAAGCTTATTAATAGTAATTCTCGAAAATAACGGTACTAATATTTTATGATCATTTTTGTCGATTGAACTAAAATCATTACTTATTTCGAAGGCCATAGAAATCACCAAACTATTATTGACACCATCAGTGATGAATAATTAAATTTGGTATTAAATACTACTAGTATTGGCGTTATAAATGCTGTGGTAATCAAAAGCTATTATACGAACATAAGTGTCTAATATTAGGCAACGTGGTATTAGTTTTTTTTTTACCACTACCATTACTACTAATACACTACCATTATTTATTTCGTATTTGTTGCTTATTCCGTCACGGTTTCTAAATTTTCCATAATATGAGTTAGAATTTCAACTCACCAAAATAAACATTAATATAGTGTCATTAAAAATGTGATATTCAGAATTTACAACTCGTAGTTTTCTCGTAGCTTAATAGATGACTCTAAATTTCTTTTATTTTAATTTAAACGACGAAAATATTCATAACAAATCAAATCCATGTTTTAAATTTCTTCATGTATAAGGAACATATTCTTTTATTTTAGAATTTATCATTTTATTTGTTTGTTTTAATACAACAATTGTTTCTTTTTGAGAATAACCTCCTTCCTAAAAGTAGTCAGTATAGAGTTGACCCCAACAGAAGAAATACATGCATGATGCGTCAGGCGGTGAATGGCTAATGAAATGAACCCACGACGAACGCCTGATATAGTCTTTATGGATCCTGAAATGCTATCTACACCTACATTCCTGCAAGTTTGTAGTAATAGTAGTGAAGCACTCTGCATAGATTTAAAATCATAAAAAATAGGAAGTAAAAAAGGGCACTTTTTAGGCATTAAAATTTTTATTTTGACTTTTAAACATTAAAAAAAAAGTTTTTAGAATCTAGGTGAGATATTGAGAAAGGTCGGTCTAAAAAAAATAGTAATTTTAATTGCCAGAGAAAACCGGAAGATCTTTCTAATCATTGTTTTTTATCTTCAATTTTCCTCGAGCAATCAAAACGGTTTTATTGATTTTGATCTAGTCTACCTTGTCAAAAATTCTTCAGGTTTTTTCGCTTAAATATTCGTCCGAAAATTCTAACGTGTGTATTTTTTGCTTTGTTTTTAACTGGGATATTTAATAATAGGGACGGTGGTTACTGAAAGCCCGATCCCTTTTCATAATTTTAACTTTGAGTTAAAATATTTTCAGTAACTTAAATTGCTTTCTCTTTTGAATATTTCAGGCTATTTTAAGTGAAATGATCAAAGATATTTATGAAGCTTCCCAGGAAACCGAAGTGGCCCACCCGGCTGACAAAGAAATCGCTAATATGTTATTAGCAAACTCTATGAATTGCCTATCTCAAGTAAGCAATATGTTATTATCAAACTCTATGAATTGTCTGCCTTGAGCATGCAGCATTGTTTGTTAAAATTTCTGATAAAAACAGGTCACATATAAAATATCCAATATACAGTATAAAAATGTGAAAAAAGTGAAACTTGTAATTGACATATAAATAAATAACTTCAGAATTAATTTAAGTACCTGTAAATTAAATCAGCAATGATCTGATTGACCGTGAAAACTAAAAATAGGATTTTTGGATGTATTAGAAGTTAATTACAAAAGTTGTGCATCCTATTTTCATTTTAGGTCTGAACAAAAGGACTAATTTTTTCCTTTTTAATAAGTTAATTTTTAAAATTTCTATTTTATTTTATCATTTTCTTCTCTTTAGCTTTTTATCTGCTTGTTTGATTATGTTAAAAAGTGGTCAGAATTTAGATTAACGATAAAGCTTGTTTAGACTATTTAGTAAACGATTGAAACTTGTATTATCCCCACTCACAGAGTTCCAGTGTAGAATCAGGCTAATTTTCTAGCTAGTTTTAGCTAGTTTCTAGCTAACTATAAGTTGAAGTTATGATGGACGATACATTCCCTGCAGCACTAATGCAGTGATTTATTTATGCTGGTATAGTCACCTGACCCAGAACTCTAGAGGAAGTTTTAAAACTTAAGTTAATTGAAAAGTGGTTGTAGTTATGATCGACGATAAATTTCCTGAAACGAAACTGAGGTGATAAATTCTGTCTGTGGCAGGCAGGAAATGATAGAAGCTTGTAATGTCTTTCCAATGCAGAGTTCTAGTGAAAACTTGAGAGCTCTAGTTAGTCGTAAAGGAGTTGAAGTATTCCTTCACGCTAAACTTCCTGTGGCCATAATGTGGTTATAGATTCTGCTTTTAGCAAGTCAATAAACGATTAAAACTTGTATTGTCATTCAGCAAATACTTTCAAATGTGATTTGAGAACCTTGATTGGCGAAAAATTCTATTTGGCGATGATATGATCATAAATTGTACCAAAATAAGTCAGAAAACGTCTTAAAACTTGCAGTGTTATCTTGTGTGGAGGTTCAATTGAGATGTAAGTTCTCTAGCTAGTCAGAAAGTAGTCGAAGTTTTGATTGTAAAATTTTTCTTCGCAGACACGAAAGTCACAACACAAACAAATGTAGTAAAAATGACAGGGAAGTAAAAAATATACTTTCTTTAATAAATTTTTCATGCTGAATTCAATTTTTTGAGGATTAGCGCTCTTTCATAAAGTAAATATATATGATAATGCAAATAATTTTAATCTCATTTCAATCAGATTTAAATGATAAATTTAAAGCAATAAAAAATATATAAATCAACGGTGAATTTTAAAAATTTGTACCATTTAAAATTAGCAATCAATAAGGCTAAACTATAATTACAATAATGTTCACTTTTTTTAAAGATATTACTAAAATTACAAGTTGAAAATGCCACGTCAAACTTTGATTCTATTTCTCTAACTTAAAACTAATTTGAAATCAAAAATGCTGAACAAGAAAGCAAGTTTGTTTTATCAAATCAATGAAAAATATTATTAGACCAAACAAAACACATTCTTCTGCCTTCGAAAGTAAAGAATGAGAAAGATACAAAATTATTAAATATATTATATTTTCAGGAATGATCAATATGCAAAAAAATCTATATAATTTATTGATACTTACGTACACGAATTTGCTAAATGTAATTAAACTGCTATGTCAAATGGCATAATTGCGAAGGTTAGCTAATGATTTCTTTTTGTAACAAATGGGCACATGCAACTAATCACATGGTTGTGTCTAATAACGTGGTTGTGTATGACGTGCTAACGTTACAGTTTTAAGGCATGGACTTATCAGGCTGAATCTAATTTTCGGATTAGATTTATTTGGATACTTGTAAGTGACGACACGTGTGTGTCGAACCTAATTGGCTGACTGCAAGTATCCAATTATTTCCTTACACAATTTGATTAGAAGTCCTAATCCTAAACGGAATTGCATAAAATTATAAATTTAGTATTAACAACTAATTAATGAGACTTTGAAGAGCATTAGTAATTCAAATCAAACCAAGATATTTCATTTTTTTTTTTTATAAAATGCTTAAGTCTTTATCAAAATAGACAAGCTTGATTCAAAAAACTTTCAAGATAAATCAAATTTCTCCTATGCAATCGCGAGAAATATTGATTTCTTCGGATTTTTCCCTTCACTTATTATTAACTATGATCTTTCAATTCTTTCCGGTTTTTTTTCCCCTGTCTTGTTAGTTCTTTTCCAAAAAGATAGATTGTTAGAAGTTACTCCCATTGTATGATTATCTCTTCGGAGAATAGGATCAAAACTTAAAGAACATATAAGTAATTACATAAAAAAGCATAACATTAGAAGCAAAGATAATTGCTTGAATTTACTCCACTTAGTAAGCAGATTTGTAGTTTTAACAATTTGTAAGAGTATTAAATCCGCAGGGCAGATGTCTAGAAACAATACACTGTTAACCTTTTTATTACTACAATTTAATTAACTCGCTTTCATGTTTACAATGATTGAATCTTGCAATCCAAACTTTGTTCAATTTCTGACTATTGAATCTGTATGATTGATAACAATTATTGTTGTTTCTAATGGCACTTGCCAGACGGGCAAGCCTGCTTGGTGGAACCGAGCATATTTAAGGCAGAGTGTGCGTTTCTTGTTATTTCAGTGGCGCCCTCCTATGGTCAAGAATTCGACTTCAGTCACACACACACGTCACACCCGTTTATAAGGCGGATCCATTCATTCACAGATCGTAATTTCGACCTGATTCAGAGAACGATCGATCTCCTGTCCAGTACCCCCAGAGGTATTGATTTGTCATGGGAACATAGAGGACTTTTGCCTCTAGACAGATTTAACGTGCATCAGTCACTTTACTACACGGAGAGTCTTCGGCCGGCGAGGTTCGAACTCATGAACTCTCGGACATGGGCCCAGTGCCCTTCCAACCAGGCTATCCCGGCCCTTGATGACAATGCCAACCTTCAATCATTCCCAGATCTCCACACCAAATAAATTTTGAATTCAAGAGCTCTCAAATTTTAAATGAATCTGCATGATGGATTATAACACAAGTTTAATCTAATTCCTGACAGCTCAAGCGGAATTTTTATCACCAAAAATAATTTATCGTCAATCAAAATTCAAAAACGTACCAAATATCTATCCAACAATTACCGACTCAGATTGTGATTGGAGCTCTGTGCTGGATGACAATGCAAGTTTCAATCGTTTCCAGACCATTTCAAGCAGAATTTATTAAGTTAGTGTCATCAGACATAACTTATTAGCAATCAAAGTTTAAATTTTCAATTTTCAATTTTTAGCAACAAGAAAATTTCTTTTCAACATTATTACTAAAAAGAATAAACCGTAAGTTAAAATGCATACATCTTCCTGAATATCTAGAGCACTTAAATTTCAACTGGAGCTTAGCACCTAATGACAATACAAATTGCGAATGAAATGGTTGCAAACAAATTTTACTTCACTTTTATCCCCAATCGAAGTTTTGAAACTTCTTTACTGTAACAGTTTTAGAAGTATTAATTTTCTAAGCACTTATCTCACTTTAAAACTGTCTCAATTAATAAAGCATAAATTTTATTCGTTTTTTTTTTTATTTTTCTCACTTATTTAGACTTTGTCAGAAGAGGTGATTGGAGGAAATTTTCTTCCATCAGAACTAGAAGAAGCTTATGAGTATCTAAGTTACAACATTACTCAGCCGAATTTTTTTATATTATATGGTAAGTATTATATTAAAATTTTCATACACTCTAAAAGCAGGAAGGTTGAACTATGAACCAAACTATCGGTACTTTGAACATTAATTCCACTCAATATTGCCCCACCCTTAGTGAGATATTGAACTGAACCGCGATATCGCGCAAGTTGATCCCCATTATTTAGTCCCCATTACTGTGAAAGTAGAAATTCGGTAATGTCAACTTCCTCCGCTAATATCGACTAAGGTAATATCAAAAATTCATTCATTATTTAGCCATGAATATGATTAATTTTTTCATATACTACGGGATACATCATTCGGCTGTAACCGTAGAATAAATAAAGTTCCATAATATTATTTCATCTCACAAACCTCTCATCAATGCGCGCTGATTATCGGCATTTACCCGTGCAAGTGAAAAATTATGATATTTAACAAAAATATTTTATTCAACTTCCAACATCAATGTATGCTGAATATCGATATTTCATTTCACCATGTAAAGAAATATGATATTTATAACGATATTTAACAAAAATATTTTATTCAATATCCAACATCAATGTATGTTGAATATCTATATTTCATTTCACCATGTAAAGAAATATGATACTTATAACGATATTTTACAAGAATATTTCATTCAATATCCAACATCAATGTATGCTGAATATCGATATTTCATTTCACCATGTAAAGAAATATTATATTTATAACGATATTTTACAAGAATATTTTATTCAATATCCAACATCAATGTATGCTGAATATCGATATTTCATTTCACCATGTAAAGAAATATGATATTTATAACGATATTTTACAAGAATATTTCATTCAATATCCAACATCAATGTATGCTGAATATCGATATTTCATTTCACCATGTAAAGAAATATTATATTTATAACGATATTTTACAAGAATATTTTATTCAATATCCAACATCAATGTATGCTGAATATCGATATTTCATTTCACCATGTAAAGAAATATTATATTTATAACGATATTTTACAAGAATATTTCATTCAATATCCAACATCAATGTATGCTGAATATCGATATTTCATTTCACCATGTAAAGAAATATGATATTTATAACGATATTTTACAAGAATATTTCATTCAATATCCAACATCAATGTATGCTGAATATCGATATTTCATTTCACCATGTAAAGAAATATTATATTTATAACGATATTTTACAAGAATATTTTATTCAATATCCAACATCAATGTATGCTGAATATCGATATTTCATTTCACCATGTAAAGAAATATGATATTTATAACGATATTTTACAAGAATATTTCATTCAATATCCAACATCAATGTATGCTGAATATCGATATTTCATTTCACCATGTAAAGAAATATTATATTTATAACGATATTTTACAAGAATATTTTATTCAATATCCAACATCAATGTATGCTGAATATCGATATTTCATTTCACCATGTAAAGAAATATGATATTTATAACGATATTTTACAAGAATATTTCATTCAATATCCAACATCAATGTATGCTGAATATCGATATTTCATTTCACCATGTAAAGAAATATTATATTTATAACGATATTTTACAAGAATATTTTATTCAATATCCAACATCAATGTATGCTGAATATCGATATTTCATTTCACCATGTAAAGAAATATTATATTTATAACGATATTTTACAAGAATATTTCATTCAATATCCAACATCAATGTATGCTGAATATCGATATTTCATTTCACCATGTAAAGAAATATGATATTTATAACGATATTTTACAAGAATATTTCATTCAATATCCAACATCAATGTATGCTGAATATCGATATTTCATTTCACCATGTAAAGAAATATTATATTTATAACGATATTTTACAAGAATATTTTATTCAATATCCAACATCAATGTATGCTGAATATCGATATTTCATTTCACCATGTAAAGAAATATGATATTTATAACGATATTTTACAAGAATATTTTGCTCAATATCCAACATCAGTGTATGCTGAATATCGATATTTCGTCATGTAAGTGAGAAATAATACTTGTATTTAACAAAAATATTTTATTCAACACCCAACATGAGTGTATGCTGAATATCGATATTTTCCCATGTAAGTAGAAATAATGATATTTAACAAAAATATCTTATTCAACATTTACAATCAGTGTATGTTGAATGGTGACATTTGCTAGTGTAAGAGAGAGTGGAATTCAAAAATTATTTTCGAACATTCACCAAAGCAACTAAGTAAATAGTTTCATTCAATGGAGTAAGTTTAAGACTTTGCGATTTCGTGACCAACAGCATGATTGTGGCGATGCATTGCGCCCATGCCACTTTTTTTCTCCCGCAAACTAGCACCCATCAATCTGAAGCTGGATGGGTTTCAAACCGTTATTTAAGATCGAACCCCTATACTCTTAACTCCTTAGCCATCATGGCTCTAAAAAAAAATTATTTTGTTGATAATGTGGTTTAACTTAGCACAATATTACAGTTGCAACGAAATTGTACCATATTAAAGTTCTAATAAATTTGTACTTTATTGAAGTTGCAACAAATTTGTACCATATTAAAGTTGCAACAAATCTTCACCATATTAAAGTTGCAACAAATTTGTACCATATTAATGTTTGACACACACTAAAATTTCTAATATTTTAATGTATAATAAGTTTTAAATGCGTATCACCTATTCACCATCAAAATGAGGGAGAATGATGCCAAGTTCACCAATATGAGAGAACCACGCCAGATTTTAGTTTACACTGTTAACCGCCTTCCGATAATACTTGGTGTGTCAAACCAACACCTCCTAGGAGAGAGAAGGCCTTAGCACTGGTTGCCAAAAGCAATAAATTTAATCCTTTAGTAGTCCAAACGTAATCGCATCTTTCCTATTTTAACCCCCACTGCGTAGTTTAATAGCCCGAACGTAGTGACGTCATTCTTATATTTCCTACACTGCTCAGTTTATGTTCGCTACGTTGAACTACCAATATGATCTGTGCTAAGGCCTTCTCTCTTCTTGGAGGTGTAGGTCAAACGCGACAATATAACAACCATGACTGATAACGATGCATAGTAATGCTTATCAATTATTATCGATGTACAATGATGTAAATTAAAAAGTATTAATTTCAGCTTATTGTTTGTTATGTTGCATTTTTTGAAAATTTCTATCGCCTTTGATTCGTTTCAACTTGTGTATATAAAGAAAAAAAGTAATATATTTATACAAATGTTTTAATTTAGTGGAAGGCAGTAGATGGGAAGTGGACGAAAAAGTCCACATGAAAAAAGTCGAAGGTGTTAAGAATTTTACCCTCGGTGAGGTGAGTTCTAAATTCTTACAAAATCTTCACATTCTTTTTCTCGTTATTATTTAGGAATTAAATCAGTAAATCATTACAACGCAGCATTTAAAAAGGCTACTAATGACACTCAATTGGATACCTGCAAATGAACGTCATCGTAAGTAAATCGTGGTATTTGTCGATTCAGAAGCCAGTCAGGCAAGACACACACGCGTGACGTCATTGACTGGTATCCAATTGAATTTGATTTAATGCACATGGTTAGGCATAATCCCTTCACTTCTTCTCGAGTTGCAAGTACCCAATTGAATTGCTTGTAAAGAACATTGTGAAGTTTTTTACATTTCAAAAAAGATGCATGGTCTGTTTCTCCTGACTAGATCAATGGGCAAGTGAAGCAGATGAAAAATATCACAGATGAGCTGAAAAAAGACATATTGAAAGATATCATGGTCGGTGAGTCACCATTGGTTATAGATACTTCATCAGGATTTCAACTACAAGTGGAGAAGTGAGTGCATACTTATTAGATGCAATTTTATAGTAATATAAAAAAAGTAGGAGACGTTTCCGTAATAAAGAAAAATACAAATATATATATATATATATATATATATATATATATATATATATATATAATTGCTATTTTATGTGCAATTATAATAAGTCTTCAGAAAAATTCATAAACTAGAATGTAAATTAAAAACACTTTAAGAAATTTTTTTTTTTCCGCACTTCATTTAATGCTTCACTAGCAAGCACAGATCATTTATAACGAAAATAAATGAGCGCATATCAATACATGAGAGTACCCAATGAATAAGGATCTCACAATAAAAAATAAAAAAAATGTTATCTGACCATGTAGTGGACGAAAAAGAGGATTTGACCAGGGCTCAAGTAAAGCCGGAACGACATTTGATCAATTTGTGAGGGTTCTTTTAATGAAGATGTTATCTTTTTCCTTAGGAGACATGCTGGGGAGATAGCCGGAGAAACCATGCAGAACAGAGAGACATCAATAACAATGCCTGGACCATGTAGTCTTCTCGGGAAAAATGCTGGATGCGAAGAATCTACTCCTATAGGATTAGTGGTATCATTTCTGATACTTCCTCTCTATCTCACAACATTGTTTAGGGTTTGATACGTGCAGATTACGATAGAGTTTGAATATACTATAAGATAATCAGATTAAGTTTATCAGTGTGTTATAAAGAAAATTTCTCATTCTTTTTTTTTCTTTCTAATAATATTCTAAACAAGACTCTCTTGCTACAACTTTAATGTTTAAGATTGTTTTTTATTTATTTATTTATTTATTTTTAGGGTTGCTTTCTGAAGGCACCGAAGTCACACCTAGTGACTTTGGTAAACAAATAACATGCTATTAGCACGTTTGTGAGGAATTTGCTGCAGTTATATGAGCATTAAGTTTTGCCTATGTTTATCAGGGAAAGTGACAAAAAATAGCGCAGAATATCAATATGAGGAAATGCCACAGTTTTGTGATTATAAAGAAATGTTTGGTATCTAATCTTTTAATACTATGTTAATAATAAAGCTATTCTTGTCTGGTCTCGTAGAAATTTACGAAAATTGTGAAATGTTTTTGGTTTTAAGGATTTTTATCTAGTTAAATTTCACCAAAGTGGCAAATTTAAAAAAAAAAATTTTTTTTTTTTTTTTAATTTTCAAATTATTTGACTTCAGTAAGGCCAAGGTAATTTTTTATGGCAAGATGGTACACAAAGCTTAAACTTTGGTTCCAGTTTAAGTCACTTAAACTGTGGTATTTTTATTTATTAATTTATTTTGGCGAAAGAGATTCAAAAAATACCTTTAATTCTTCTGTCAAATAAAAAATAAATAAATAAACGTCTTAATTTGCGTGTTTTTAAATTTTCTTCAATTCTATACTATTCAGCGGAGATTAATTGATAATCGTTACAAAATTAGCTGAAATTAAATGAACATACGTTATAATATTTAATATTTCTAGTATTTAAAAAATATTTAATTTACAAAATAAAATCTGAAATTTAGAGATTTTAAATCCCTGAATTTTAGAGAAAAATGTTGAACCCCTCAGAAAAATATAAAGCCCTATATTTTTCTGAGGGGCTAGAATGTTTAAAATTTCCAAATACGAACTTTCCAAAATTTTGTAGCAGGTCTGATGATTTTGGGAATTCTAAACCTTTTAATTGTAAAAACACCATCACAATTAATCGTTTTCTCAGTTTTTCCCGCAATTTTTTCTTTTGCTTTCTACATACAGTTCCTGACCAAATTATTAAACGCACTATAAGATTCTATGTAAAATCTTAATTACCAAGTGATACTATACAGCTTTATCGTTTTTACGCGGGTCAAACCGATTTGCATTTGTTTACGTTCGTGCATCAATTAGTTAATATTCCAATGTATTGCGTTAAAAATAAATACAAATAGTAAGTATGGGAAAAATCTCATGAATAAAAACCCATTACATGTATGTTTAAATATAAAAATATTGCATACAAACTCGTGCAAAACATGTAATTATTGAACAACTACAGTGCGTCTAATAATTTGATCTAATTATTACAATATCATACCTGATATAATAAATATTCTATATATATATAATATCTTTTCTAATTTAACTTTCCGTCAAATTTATATTACATATTGTCTAATTTAATCAAGTAATACAGGAACGTAAACAAGTGCAAGTTAGTTTCAGTCACGTAAAAACAATAAAGCTGTATAGTATCACCTGAGAATTGACATTTTACACAGAATCTTATAGTGCAGGGATGGCGAACCAATGGCACGCGTTCCATTTATGACACGCTTGACATTTATGACACGCGACACAATATTTTGGGCACGCCACCGATCGCAAAGTTCACTATGAAGCATATTAACAATTAAATTAAAATTCCCAAAAACGAACAAAATAAATAAATAATTATTAACAAAAAATTAACAATTAATGCAAAAAAACAATTAATAACCATAAAAAACAAGCTAACAATAAATAACTAAAAAAAAAAAAAATTAACAGTCCTGCTTAAACTAACATCTTACAATCTAATATAAGTTATTTGTCATCTAATCTGCAACAACAGAAGTCACACTCATGTTAAATTGAATTACGCCCATAACTGAGACATTGCAAAATGTAATTTTTTTTATAGCAAATGTAGTTTTTTTTAGTAAATGTAGTTATAAAAGTAGTAGTTTTGAGTTGATAGCATTTCGTATTATTATTTTCCCAATAATCACGAAGTCAAAATTATTTGACGGCACGTATATGACCTCATTAAACAATATTTTAGAAAAAATGGCACGTTTGTGCATAAAGGTTCGCCACCCCTGTTATAGTGCGTCGAATAATTTGGCCAGGGACTGTACCATAGCATCTAGCCCCTTTTACTTCCTTATCTATAACCTTTTGTTTCATTTCAAATGATTTTTTTAAAAAATCACCGATCAGGATTTGAACATCCAGTAGATGTTATAAGGCATCTTTTTTCCTTTTTATTTTTTAAAAAAAGAAAGAAAATTCTCATTATTTTAAATTTAATTGAAATACCATTTTATTTCCATTGCAGTCAGTAAAATGGTCAAGTATTCTCGAAACAGAAGGTACAGATGATGTGTCGCTCAGTGCTGATTCAAGCTCTTTAGATTTGTCTCTGACCAACAGAGAAGGAAACGAAACATTGAAGATTGAAAACGCTGAAGACCCCTTTGAGATATGTTTGTCTCTGACACCATCATCAGATGATGGCGCTGGTCGCAGAACACCCATGAGGTTCGTCAAGCCATCTTTCACCAACAATGGTGACTTTCTGGTGTACCACCATTTGAGTATATCTGGAAGTGGTGCAGCTGTGAAAGTAGAATTCCGGCCAGAAGAACAAAACTCTCCATTTGTGTTCTTTTATGGGGTGGGTTACAAGCCCTCCTTGTCTATTTATGACGGCAAACAGTTTATGAAAAATTTGCCAAAGGAAGGTGGTAAGTCTTTTACGCTCTCTACAGAATCCGTTCTATCTTTTCCTGGAACACTGTGCAAATTTATTGCAACTTTAAATGTTAAACTTCAAAGTGTTCTGGTTCAAGTTGATGAATCCATTAAACCAAGTTTAAGAAGCACAATAGCGTGAGATAAATTGTCCCCATATCAAGGTTGCAGCAAAGTTGAACGATACAGTGGTTGAAAAAGATTCAAAATATTTCACAATGTTAGAAAAAAATTGATTTTTTTTTAATTGTCACGAAATACATGATGTCCCGTAAACACAACCCTTAATGCATATATTTTACGTATTTTTAGCAAAAGCGAGGTAATAACTGTGTCTTAAATTGCTATTGAAGCTAAGAAAATAAAAACGTTAGTGAAACGCAACGAATCAAATTTTAAAAACCAGATTAAAAACATCAAAACTCCTTTGCTTGCCCAAGAGAAAACAGAGGATTGAAAGGCGATAACTAAAAACATAAATTTTATTCATTGATCGAAAAGTTTTTGCCTTTGCTTGCCCAAGAGAAAACAGAGGATTGAAAGGCGATAATTAGAAACATAGATTTTATTCATTGATCGAAAAGTTTTTCATCTCGCCTTTATGAATATTAATTCATTGGATTTTCACAACATTATTGCTTTTCCCCCTTTTGAATATTAATTTGTGACCTGTTTTTTTTCTGATAAGAATTCTAAAAATATTCACTGCAGGTAATGATTACAGAACATAATGTATATGTTCACAGTTAAATTCACAAACAATTATAAATAGGGATGATGCGTGTGGTTTACGAAAGATATGCTATCTGCCTATAAGATTTTATAAATCCTATACGGCGTGACATAACATTACACCCTGAGTAATTTTTGATCTGATGATAAAATTTCCATGTACCTACTAAGAGAAAATTTTCATAGTTTGAGAAGCCCATCGATATTATGTCCACAGTTTTGATTATTATTTTGAGTATGGTCATTCGATCTAATCGATAATTAGATCGTTTTCATCATGTGCTCTAATGATTAAATTTTCACAAACGAAGTGCAAATCTTAATGGTTCATAGGGGTGACTTTTTAGAACTCGGTGGTGTAGTCGGTTGAGGCGCGCTCACTCCACTGTTTGGAGAGCTGACGGCAGTGAGTTCAATCCTGGTGGCCAACAAAATGACCGGAGTGTATACACAGAGGTGCGCGTTAAACCTGTCATAGCTAAACCTATCTTTTATTGTGTTGTGGAAGTTTGGAGAGAGGGGTACCAGCTCAGGCGCTGTCCATGTCTTCTGACCAGGATAAAAATTAAGTGGCATTCCTACCGTGGCCATTAAAAAATAGAGCCCTAAAAATGTGCTAGGTACGAAATCAGACACAAAAACTTACATTCACTAAATAAACAACAACTTTTTTTTTTCAACTTTTTGAATTTTTGACCTTAAAAATTTAACAGAATTATGGAAAATATAGTGCTCTCTTTTTGAATATTTCTCTGCATTTCTGGAATTTTTTAAGCTAATTTAAAAATTTTAGATTTTTATAAAACTTGTTTATAAAATTCATTTATTATTAAAAAAAATTATTTAATATTTTATTTGTTTATAGTCTAACGAAGCTTCAATGATTAGGTATACAAAATTTTATACATTTTTAAACTGTGAAGTTTTAAATGACAAAATAATACATTTGAACAAAGTTGGTCAAATAATTTATGAGAAATAAAACTTTCAAAAATGCTAAACTTATAAACTTTCATTTCTCGAGAGCCATTCGACCAGTTTCATTCAAATTTTGTATTTTATTCCTTTTTTCAGACAGTTTTAGCATGCTGTTTAGTGCCGATAGTGACGAAGGAGAAGACTTCTTTTTTGCTGTCGGACTGTTGTCCAACAGTTCTTCTAAAAATGAAGACTTATTCAAAAGTGACAAAAATCTAACCCGCAATGACATGACCGATTCTTTTACTTCTGGTTATTTCATAGCCCTTTATACAACTGGTTGCTATTACTTTTCCGAAGAAACATCAGAATGGAGTGGAGATGGTTGCAAGGTACTTCTATACTTATTTTTTGTGCGGCACTTTTTTCCTAAGTACCATGAAACTCCATGATGTTGTTTAAACACTTTCTAAAAGCGAGAATGCCTTCACACGGGCTACCATAAACGGGAATTTCAATTTTTTAGTAGCCCGAACATTGTGAAATATTTTTATTTTTCCCCACCGCGCAGTTTATGTTCATTACTTCAGACTACTAAATTGATGCGCGCGGATACCTTCTCTCTTCTAGGGTGTGTTAGTTGTTTCTGAATAATAGATTTTATTTAATGCATGCGTGATACTTTATAAACAGTTTATTTTATATTATTTAAAAAATAAATTGTTTTCATTTTTAGTACATAGAAAATCAAATATTTTATAGAGGTAACCGTGACTGGTTGTCACATGCTTCGGTTACTATAAAGAAAATAATAACTAACATATAAAAGTTAGATTTATATTGCTAACCTCTTATAAGAAATGTAACTTCAATAACGATTTTTTGAGTCAGAAACTTTTCTTCTAGTTATAATTTTTTAGAACGATTGAATTTGTGTTGTTTAAAATAGTAACATGCATTGCATCTTATAATTAAGCTTACATACCGTTGCTTACATAAAAATGTTTTGCGTTAACGGTGTTAAAAAAAAAATCAAACTACTGTTTTGTCAGAAAATGGCAAGTCGTCAAGCAGAATAATATTCAAGCAATATAGACACGGTCAATAATACGAATATGCCGTGTCTATTCTCCGAAGGACTTGTGAAGACTAACAACTATTAAACTCAGTTATCATAATAACATTTAATAAATATGATTAAATTTCTGCACTTAAGTTTCTTTTTTTTTGATGAATTATGTTATTAGCTTTAAACTCTAAATGATATTTACCCATCTGAATTCTACAAAAATATCTGATTTTATTTAAATCATATCTAAATTTATCTTATTTAAGGAAAATTTATTGAAAGGAAATTAAGAAAATAAAACAATTCGAAATTATTGAGTGAATTTTAACAGTTATTTTTTTTTATTAGTTTAGACTGAAAATTTGGTGTTAACTAATCTCGTTAACTTGTATATCATTGTATGAATTAATTGAAAACCGAATTTCCACCATTTTTGGTAATGATAGTCGCGAAATGTTTAGGAAAATCCATTTCTTTAAATCTATGAAATGTCGGATTCATGCCGAAAACAAAACAAAAACATCAACGCACTACTGTTTGGCGATTGTCGAGAAAATTCTGTCAACGCCAAATGCAATTTAGTCTTATCCCGTATAGGATCTGCCTTTACGCTACCGGGGTAAAAACTAGCTTCGACTAGTGTTACATATAATTTCTACTAGTATGACATAGAATACAGATTCATTTTAGCGACAATTAGAATGTTTTTTATAATAATTAAAAAATACCAAAATGCATTTTTGCTTATAATAAGAGTGTCAGAAAAAAAAATGTATATAAAAGATAGATTGGTGTCCTATCTGCATTAAAGAGTTAATAGGTTTCTAATACCCGAACAGTTATAAATTAAAACGAATTCTTTTTAGATATGTTTTGTCCCCTACCCAGTATTTGCCATGATCTGAAATTTTTATCGTAATCAGAATAATGTTATTTATGAATAATATTTTTACAGGTGCATGCTGCAAAAGCTAACAGGATATGCTGCCTATGCAATCATCTGACCATGTTTGGAAGTGGGTTTTTAATAGCCCCGAACACTATTGATTTCAATTATGTCTTTGCGAACACAAAATTTGAAAATAACCTGACAATATATTTGACGCTGATTATCACTTTTGCAATGTATGTACTTCTAGCTATTTGGGCCAGATGGAAAGATAGAAAAGACCTTACTAAGGTTAAAATTATATAATATTGTTTATATATCTTTTGTAATAAAGAGGTAACTGACAATTAAGAAAAAAATTGAGCCGTGCTGGCTCAGTGGATGAGGTGAACCAGGTTCGAATTCCAGCGATGGTTGGTCGATACGAATTCCGCATCCGGCTCGCACAGACCAAAGTGTTGACGTTAAATATTGTCAGTGGTAGACGGATCTTGGGTTAGAGTCCCCTTGCCTTCAGACTAACTGTGGGAGATTTTCGTGATTTTCTTTTCCATGTACCGCAAATGCGGGCTAGTTGCAACAAAAAGTTCTCCACGAAGGAATATTTCTCCCAATACTTGATCCAGGAGTTCCCTTGTCTTCTCGATTGGGTTCAAAATTACGTGGCTACGGAGTTGAACATAAATAGTCGGAAACCCAAAATTGGATCGGTTGTTCAACAACGGTTATAAAATTAAATATAGAAAAATTAACGTTCGCAACAGGTAATAGGGTGACTAAATGTAACTAATAACGATTAAAAAATTATCATCAGTCACCATCTGATAGCCACTTTTTTCTTCGAAAATACAAACCATGTGCAGTTTATTCTTTTTTTTTTTTTTAATAAAAATAGAATAATTAATATTTAATAATATTCGGAATATAACTTTTTTCTACGCTTGCTTCTTCAAAATTAAACGAACAGAACTTTAGAAACGAACATTGAAATGTTTACCATAAGAATGAAATGTTTCAAAATGTTTTTGAGAAATGTTTATGTTTCAAAAGAAATTCCTTACATTATTAATATCAATAGTTTTTATTAATCCTCTAAATTTTCGATTTCTTAAAAAGTGACCAACGTTTTAAAAATGGCCATTGTCGAAAATGTTACAACAAAATTTCCCAACTTTAAAAACCAAATTTTAAATTTTAAAGAGGATCAATTAAAGCAACAGAATCGCTACACCTATAATGTTGAAAAATATCATTATTTTAAATAGATTTTAGTAAAACAAGTTTTAAAAAAAAACACCTTTTCCATGATTCTGTATGAAAAAGTTGGAAATAAAATATTGGGTTTAACTTATAAGAATCGAGTTGTTTCACTTTCAGTTTATTTTATATAATGTTTATCTTGAAATTGAAGCAAGAATTTCTTATAAAACTTTTAAATAAAAGCAGATGAAAAGTTGTCTTGTTTGACACACCAAATTACTCAGTAAGGAAAATTTAAAACCTGACACTCTCGAAATTTGTTTAAAGTTATAAATGCGTTTTTTTCACTACTTCAAAAAGAGATTTCTGAATATTTTTGGTCCAAAATTCCTTAAAAGTTACTTATTTTTATAAGTTTTTATAAGTTTTTTGAACAGATAAAAACAAAAACAAAAAAAACATTGAAATTCTAATGGTATTTCTTTATTGAATTTATGGATAAAAGCTTTCCTTAAACTTATCTCAATGTCAGGAATTAAGTTTATTGGAAAGGTAGTACTGGAAAATATTTGTTTCGTGTTGAAATTTACAGTTTTAAGAAAAAATAATAAAATAACTGATAGAAATTAAGAAATATAGTGTCAAACATGTTAAAAAAATACTACTTATATAGCTAAAATTAAAACTGTTTCTGGTTAGAATTGTTATTATAAAGTAAAAATTTAAAGTTGCGATTTCCCATTAAAAACCGTGATTACAAACATTTTTTACTAACATTTAAATAGCTTGTAGAACTTATTGCTATGACTGATTTAGACTAAGGATAAAGTTTTCTTAAACGAAATTTAAGAAACTTCATAACATCTAAGCTAAACAAGTATAAAAAAAATTCATTTGCTTCAGTTAATAAACATAAAAAAAGAAAACATATTAATACGTGTAAAAAATTGAGCATTAAAACACGTGATCTGAAATTAGATCTTGGTCTTTCTCGTTAAGTGTTTCTGTGATTATCTGATAATTGTAATTGGATACCTGTAAATGGTGCCACCGTAGGTAAATCTGGTAAATCATATTATTTGTCAATTCTGAAGCCAATCAGGTTCAACACATACTCATGACTTCGCTTACAGGTATCCAATTAAATTTGATTTAAATTGCATGTTTAGACATAATCACTTCACTTCTCCTATAGTTGCAAGTACACAATGGGATACCTGCAAACGACGTAGAGTGGGTATCTCAATCCTGATTGGTTGTTGAAACGTGGATTTTTTTAAGTTAACAACTGTTCTTTCCATTCTATTTCGAGTAAGCGAAGTCCACCAAGTATCAATTCTCTTAAATGACACGTTCTATATACTTTTACAAAGAGTTCAATTCTTTCACTATATATTTCGTACTTAACACAAAGACTGGCACGAAGTCATGTAGAACATAAACAAACTACTTATGCATCGTAGTTGGCAGGTACACAAAACAAAAATTTATAAGATTATAATAAAATCTATAAGCAAATAATTTAAGTTAAAGACGTAGACGAGAAAGAATTATATTTCAACAAATTCAATGTGAGATACGGCACTGTATATAATTAACTTAACGTTAATTAACATTCTAACTTATGTGGATAAATTTAGCTCAACTTTAACACGCCATTTTGCTTATAAACGATCAGCTGGTGCTGACGTCATAGTTCACATGTGTGGGTATCCGTGATCTTCTTCTTCTTGAATTGCAAGCACTGAATTAGACCTCAGACTTGCATAAAATTGCATTAAAATTTTCGGACACTGGTTTCTAAAAGTGAGCTCCAACTTGCCTCTGGTAGCTTTTAGATTGACCAATCGTTATTTCTTTTCAACGATGAAATAAGTAAGTTAAGAATAATAGATTTGATCATAATTCGATTCCAAATAAATGATCAATTACCTAGTTTTACCTTAACAACAGAATGTAATGCCTTGTTTCATTTTAAAGATTTATTCATTTTCTAATAATGTGTTTTAATATTCTTTCCTTCATAGTTGGGTACAACTCCTCTAGCTGACAATGATATGGCAGATAAATACTTTTACGAAATTTTAGTGCAGACTGGGTTTCCTTTAAACGCTGGAACTGAATCAAAAGTATAAAAACATTCTTTTTTGTAATTAAACTTTTTACTAGCTTATTATTATTAATTTAAAAAGTAGATTAAAAATTTTGTTGTCATCGAAACTCAAAATTATGCATGTTTATATATATATATATATATTTCCTGAGACTAAATCCCGTCTATTAATGAAACATTTCTAAAAAATATTGATTAGTAAATTAGGAAATGTTTTCATTTCTAACTTTGACTTCCCATTTACAAATGTTATTAAATTTTGAGAAAAATTTCTTTTCTATACCGCCAACTGGGATTTTAGGTTTTGTGGGTAACTTTAGCTCAACAAACAAAAAACAATTTTACTGTATAAGCTGTATGAAAACAAAAGAAAATCATCACCACTTATATTGTAACTTATAGGCCCATCCAATAAATGAATAATAATCACGTAATTTATTTATATTTATTTATATATACGTTATATATATATATATATATATATATATATATATATATATATATATATATATATATATATATATATATATATATATTTTTGTTTCTTGAACCAAAGTTAACCCAGTAAACTACTGCTTGTAACTCGCTTCCAGATTTAAGGATAACTTTCTAAACTATACACACTTCAATTCACTGCTAAATCTCACTTTAGCAGTAAATACTCATGGCATTAATAATAAAAATTTACAAACAAAGAAAATTCATTTGAAAGCTTGTTATACACATGCTAATTAAAGTTATTTTTATATACATAATGGGTGTTCCGTTATCTCAGCTCTTATTTTATAATTTTGGAATTCCGGTCAAATATGAAGTAAAAATTAGTGTTGACATTATGGGTTTGCAAAATTAATATGTAAGCTAAGAAAAATGAAAAACTTCATCAAAATGTAATGAATTGTTTTTTAGCATCAAAATCTGTTTGATCGTCGGGAAGTTAAAAGGCAATTATTAGAAACACATTCAAATTTCACAGCAATCAAAGGACATTGATAGCTGGACAAAATACGTTAATAAACCAATTCTGAGAATTCTTTTCAACTTTATAGTTAATTTATGTGAGTGAGACGCAACTACTTAATTTTTTGTGTTTTGACTGAATACCAAGTAAAGCTACAAGTACTTAAAAGTTTTTATGTCAGTAAAATTGCAAATAATTAAATAGTAATTATTTTAAATTTTAAGTAACTGTGTACTCTATTTTAGCAATGCTTTCGGATCATATTTTTTTTAAATTTAGGTCCATTTTATTCTGTCGGGAGAAGATGACGAAACTGATGTCAGGACATTCTCAGATGATAAGCGTGAAATCTTCAAACGTGGTTCTCTCAATTCTTTTGTTATGTCTGTACCCAGGTAGTATGAACAATTTAATAACTTTTACGACTATTACGTGGAATTTTAACCACGATTAAATTTTTAAAAGGTAACTTTTTTTTTGATATCTCATAGAAATATTTAAAGCATAAATTAATTGTATCTTGGTATTTATTTTAACTAGTTTCAGGGTAATTTCAAACTTAATGAACGTATTCTTTTTTAAAACCTTATTATACAAAAACAAAGAGTGGTCAAATGTTTTAAAATTTTAATATTTCGTCATTTATTACTTATACGCACTTTATTCAAATTGGCTGAAAGTTAACAACTTTTATTTATTTTTAAGCTTATGGGGAAAATTATAACCGTCTAGGATGTTTTTTTTTTTTTCACTTTTAACATAGAACGACGGTTTAGTACATTTTGTACAGTTTTACTTCCATGATGATGATTTTAATGCATTTTAATATAACGGAAATATTGCTCAATTTTAAGTATACGAGAAAAATTCGTTTTATTTTTTATTTTAAAAAGGTAGCTTGTATTTAGGGTTCACGTCCTTCCAATAAAAACACCCAGGTGTATTGAATAACTCCACTGTTGCGTAATTCAGTAATTCAAATTAATATTATAATTGTCACAAAAGTTGCGTACAGTGCGCCAAAAAAAAAAAAAAAAAAAAAAACGAACAACACTGAATAACTTTTGATCTAATAATCGGATCTTCATGTTCTAGGATTCAAACTTAATGGTTCGAGGAAGTGACCTCAAATGTGCTAATTATTTAGTGCAAACGATATTTTAAGTTATGAAATCAGACACGAAAACATACTTTTTTGGATAATCATACTATATTTTTCAGCGAGTTCGGATTTGTGACCCCCAACTATGGGGGTAGCCGCAATCTGGGAAATATGATCCCCAAAATTTGATCAGGAGAGTGATCCAAAATTTAGACCCCATAAGGTTAATTTCACTTTTTGCGTATTTCGCCATATCACGAGAACTTTTTAAGCGAATTTGAAATTTTTTTGTACGTACGCAATTATAAATTTTATTTAAACAAAGATAATTAAATACAAAAAAATTAGAAAATATTTATTATTTTTTATTATTTTATTTAATTATGAACGAAAAAATTTTTGAATTGTGAAGTATACAATTTTTTACAATATTTGAAAATACGTAATTTTACATGGCAAAATATAGAATTCGAACGAAATCGTTTCTTGGTAGTTTCTAAAAAATCAAATTTTGAAAAAGTCGTAAATTTAAATTGTTGTTTTACTTTAATACAAAAATATTTAGACAAGCCTACCAATTTTTCAGAAATTCAGCATTGGCATATTTTTGTACAATCTGGGCAGGAAAAATAATTCTGTGTTTCTTGTGTTATAAAAACAATTTTATATTATATAGTGTCCTTTATTCAAACATTTTTAAAATAATGCTATCTTTCAGGTGTCTTGGTCAGTTGAATTATTTACGAATTTGGCATGACAATTCAGGAAAAGGAAAAAATGCATCTTGGTACTTAAAGCACATTGTTGTCAAAGATATTCATACTGGATACAAGTATGAAATCATAGCTGAAAGATGGTTTGCGGTAGAAGAAGGCGATGGTTTGGTAAGAAAACTTTTTAAAAAAATTAATCCTTTTACTGGTAACTGCTCTAAGTTTTTATTTTATTTTGCAACCAGTGTTTAAACAAACAACCCGATTCTAAGTTAATAACTTTCAATGTTCAGCTCCGTAGCCTTGTAATTTTGAACCCAACCCAGAAAAAAAAGGAACTTATGCATCAAGCATTGGGATAAACTGGCTTTCGTAGAGAATTTTTTATGGAACTAATCCGAATTGAATTCGCATTGCATAAAGAAGAAAAGCAAGAAAGTCTCCCATGGATAGCCCGACGTCATGGTGATTATAACTCATAATTCATCTACCACTGAGGATATTTTACGTCAGTACTGAGGTCGGTGCGATTTGAGAACAGAGTTCGTAACAACCAGCCACTGCTGGGACTCCAACCTGGGTCATCTCATTGAGAGGAGAAAGTCTTATCTCTGAACCGCCGCGGCACTAACTGTTTGGTGTGCAGCCAGCATTCAGGATCACTGGATTGGCCCAGACCGATGACGTCACTTCCAGGTATCCAATTATAAATAATCAAAGGAAGCAAATAACATTTAAACGTATTTTGAAATACTTGACAGTGGTACATAAGCCTAAAAGTAAAGAACTTTTTTTAATTATAACTTTTGCTCTATTTGTGATAGATATGAAATTTAAATGGTTTTGGTGAGACAAAAATGTTTTTTTTTATAGTTTTATGTAAGAGTCTCAGGTTCGATGAAAAATAATTATGTAAAACTTAGACAAAAATAGGAATTCAAATACCTTGAGAGCACTGAATAATATAGTTAATGATATTTCGGTTGAGAATGGTTTGAATATACAGGGTGTTTCAAAATTCAAACGTAAATTCAGAGGGGTGATGAAAGACATCAAATTCAACCATAGAACATTAACGACACAAATAACGTTGAGAGGGTGAAAAGCATTGAAAAACCTATACAGATTTCAACTTTAAGCTGAAAAACAACTACAAAAACCATTACAAACTTATTAACTACAAAAAGATTTATTTGATTAATTTTGGCAAAAATTGTTCGAAATGGCACCCTCTGATATTACTGTACAGTCTACAAAGACGTAAAAATGATTCCTGGATGTTCTTGAAGATGAAAGGTGGACTTTAGATGCCTGCGGACGCGACAACAATCCGCGCTATGAGATCCTTTAGTGTGCCCACATGCGTCACCTGAACTAGTGATTTAAGGTGATCCCCAAAGAAAAAAAGTATCTCAAATTGAAATTCGTAAATAGAAGACAAGTGTTTAATTTAGGTGGTACAAACCTCCATCAGCTGACCTCCACTTTTTGTTTCTCTAGATTCAAAACCTACTTGTGTTTTTTTTCGCCCGGGTAAGTGAGCGCCAGCTTGTAGGCTTAAAAAAAAAATTTACAAAATCGTGATTTGAAATGGGTGTTTTTGTGTTTCTCGAGCTAGCTTTCAAACAATGCTATCAATTGAAAAAGTGTAAATACAAAACATGTAGCCCATCGATTATCCGGTCTAATGTGGTAGAAAAGTAGGGCCGGATAACAATATAGCGGGATAGGACGAGTTCTTACCCGCTTTTCCTTGAAATTAAAACTAAATGTCGCACATTTTACGATAAATAATTCTTGCAAAAATACTCAAATTTTTTTAATAAACTACACAAATGTGAAGTTTTATGACTAGGAATAGTCAAAATGTGCAGACGACCATTTTCGCATTCCTTAATTTTACCTTCGCCACCTATCGCGGCTAGTTTTGCAAGTGACGAGTTCTTAACTCTTATTTCTTACCAGGTAAGCAGGTAGTCACTAGCCGGATAATCGGGAGCTTTATTTGTTATTATATGCATTAAAAAAAAAAAAAACTACGGTCTCATGCAAGAAAATGTAAATTGCTCTACTTCGTGCAGGTCATCGAGCTACCAAAGCAGGGGAGTCATCCCCTCTGCAGAGGATCAAAATTGCGATGGCAGGTCTTCTGATTATCCCCAGGGATGTTTCCCAGACCGTCGCCAATAGCCCATTGTTTAGCTCTAGTGAGACGTAAATAAAGTATCTATCTCTTGCAAGAAAAAATTGAAAAGGAAAAGTAATGGTTACTGGGAGTATCTTAATCTGGTTAACTATTTATTTCAGTTGGAAAGAAAAATAAGCAAGTTATTCCCTTCTTTTTTTTTTACTTTTATTTATTTCTTATTTTTTAGATTGATTATCTCATACCCGTAGCAGGTAAAGAACAAACAACGGAATTTTCTCACCTTTTCTCCAATGCTTCCAGACGGAACCTGACAGACAATCACTTGTGGTTATCTGTTTTCACAAGGCCGGAACGAAGCCGATTCACAAGACTCCAGAGACTGTCTTGTTGCATGGCTATGCTTTATCTGTCAATGCTTACAGATGCTATGTGGTACGAAACTGTTCCAGAACAACCGAACCCAGGAGCTTTCAAGCTCGGGCCCTTACAACTGAGCCCAGAACAAGTAGGATCCACTAGTTATTGTGTTAAATTCTATATTACATTTATACCTAATCATTTTATTTAAAATCGTTTTTCTCTTATAATAGATTGGCATTGGACTTCTGGCGAACCTAATAGTTTTTCCACCTAGTTTTATAATGATTGTATTATTCAGAAAATCTCGTGTTCGACAACTTCGTCCATCACACGTCAACATTGCCTTAGGAAATCAATGTAAGTTCAAATATAATTAAAGTTTTAAGAAAAGGAAATATTCCCCCCCTTTTTTCCATCAAAAATGAGTTCCATAAAGTTGAGATCATGTTCCTGAGTTAATGATGATTCGGAATCGCATGGAAATCGGATTTTAAAGTAAAAGTTTTCCCTGTGGAATTATCATACACATCTACAAGAATAATGTCTACTTACAAGAAGCCACACAGGTGACGCCGGTAGTACATTACAATGACGAGACTGTAAAAAAGGGATATATTAGGAATGGAGGCAACGAATTAAAATTACTCACAAGCGTTCTGTAAGCTGTCCTAATCATCCGCATCTGCGTCATATCCGAATAGTTATGACATAGAAGACGCATGTCTATGATTTTTTACGTGGTAGAATTATTGGCCGCCTGGAACATGGGCGTATTCAGATGGAAGTATTCTAGGAAATTGGAATTGTCCAAAGTGTCAGCTTTAGGTATGGCAACAATTCCAAGATGATGGAAATGTCAGTCGCCTCCGAGTTGCAAAGCCGAATGAAGACCGGTATTTGGCAGTAACTGCCACAAGAAACAGACGTAGCACAACATCCGAACTGTGTCGTCAAATACCTGCAGCCACCGGCACCATAGTTTCAAGCATAGGCGTCGCACCGGTGCAATTTTTGAGGGAGACAACAATAAAATACGCAGTCACAATAGTTCTTTTAATTTCACACATGAGAAAAAATGTTTTTATATGCACTAAATATCTAAAACAGGATTAATTATTTTTATCATGAATCATAAAATTTTCTTTGCCTTCATATATTGAGGGGGACATTGAGAGATTTCTAATAATTGAGGGGGACATTTACCCACCTTCCCCCTCGCCAACGACGCCCATTATTTCAAGGCAAATAGTTTACAGATGTTTGGAAAATATTGGTCTATATGCTCACCGGCCAGCCAGATGTAAAGTCAGTTAAAGTTCCTTGGAGCGTCCGGTACCATTTGTTTCAAGGACAGGAACCGGTCCCCAACCCGGTAGTTGGAGACTACTGCACTAAACAACACGCTGGTACACAGGTCGTGACTCCCTTTCTGGTTATCTACATAGATTTTGGAATACTAACTACCCCAAGTTGTATTTTATGTAATAATGACTGAGTGGTGGATGCTGAGCATATTGAGGCATGTCCGGCAGTCTCAGGTGGCATCTATGAGGGATATTGGAAGGTCAGTCATTACCATGATATCGCCAAACCTTGCCTTTTTCCCCACAACATCCGTAGAATATTCTAACTTCTCACTGAAACGTAGGAAAAATCAACATTTGTCAAAACCATGTAAACGGAGAGGGGGGAATAGTAGACTGGTGAAATCGTGCAACCTTGAGAGGCATATTCTATTTGCAAACATTATAATATATGTTAAGAACGGTCATTATAGAACAATCTGTATAATCTTTTGTTATAAATGCTTCCTCTCTATTCTCGCCTTAAAACTTTGCTTTAGTTGCTCACTATCAATGCCTCACTTGTAAAACTAATTGAAGATTGATGATCATTAATAAATATAAAAAATATAACTACAAAATATAAATATCTAAAAACATAGTAATTATAATTGCATGTAAAAATTAACAACGTCATTTTCATTCTTTGATAGACAAGAGGTGGAGAAAGGAATATGGACTGCAGAACACCCAGGAAATAAGCAAGCGAAGACAAACAAAAGCGGTGGAATTAGAAGAGGAAGAAGTTCATTGGCGAAACCATTCGAAAAAGAAATGTTTGTTACCTTGGTGGTGTTCTTACATAGGTTGGTTCCTCGTGATTGCATCGATTGCCTGCAGTATTTTCTTTCTCTGGGCTTACGCATTGCAATTTGGAAACGAGAAGACTACAAAATGGCTGACATCCTTAGTAGTTGCCTTCTTCTCTTCAGTTTTTCTGACAGAGCCTCTCAAAGTAATAGTTATTACTTTATAAGTTGTTTCGTAAGGACAGCCCTTGGCACATATTTTAAAACCCCTATCTCAATTTAAGACCACAAAAAAAAAAGTATACAATTTGATATCGAAGCTAGAAAAATGCAAAAACGCTGTCGAAATCTGACAAATCATTACTGAGGAAGGTGGATGCACGGAGCATTAATAACGGTTTGATACAAGGTTGAAACTTGGAAGATGATTGTTATAATCGTCGTTCAACTCCTCACTGCTTCCTCCGGCAGTCAAACAAATCTCGGTGTTTCATTAATTTGCATTCCTCAATTGTCTTAATTGATTAGTCAGATTTTGATTCATATTTTTTTTCTCAGCTTAAATATTATTATTTTTTTTTTTTTTTAATATTTTATAGCCATCGTTAAACTGACGACCCAATTTCGGACTTACGACTACTAATATTCAACTCCGTAGCGTCGTAATTTTGAACCCAATCGAGAAGACAAGGGAACTCCTGAATCAAATATTGGATTAATTTGTCTTCGTGGATAACTTTTTGATAGAATTAACCACATATGTGTGACATGAAAAGAAAAACCACGATAACCTCCCACGGTTAGCCTGATGGCAAGGGAACTCTAACCCATGATTCGTCTATCGCTGAGTATATTTTACGTCAGCACAGTGGTCGGTGCGAGCTGGGTGCAGAATTCGTATCGACCAGCCATCTCAAGGATTCGAACCCGGTTCACCTCATTGGAAGGCGAACACTCTATCCCTTGAGCCATCACTGCTCTACATATTAGTTTGTAAGCGCTTGTTTGCTTTTTTTTTCCGAAAAGGACTGAAAACAATTATGTTATGGGCAGTAATTAAAAAACACGCTGCACGTTTTTTTTTGTCTTAATATTTTGTATTAATATTTGGTGAGAAGCTATCTGTATCCACAATCTATTTTCAGAAAAGTTACAAGAGAGAAAAATAGTGGTTAAACTTTAATTTAATTGAATTTTTTTTAAACAGTAAATTTTTCTAGAAAAAAAAAATCGATGTACAATCGTTGTTGTAAGATAATTTTAATTTCGAAAATATTATATTTTTTGTGTATGTAATTTTTTTTTTTTTTTTTTAAATTTTAGATTAAGTTGCTTTCGATACGAACCAATATTTCATCCGTTTATATTGATAGAAAAAACTGGGCTATATTCTATTCATTTGCGACAAGATTAATTTTTAACAAATAATTCCCTATAAACCGCGGTGGTAGGGAGCTCGCCTCCTAATGAGGTGACCCAGGTTTGAATCCAAGCGATCGCTGGTCAATACAAATTCCTCATCAACCACAGTACTGACTTAAAAACCTTTACGGTAGTAGAAGGTTCCTGGGTTAGAATCTCCTTGCCACCGGGTTAACCGAGGAATGTTCATGGTTGACTATCCATGCAACGCAGATGCGAGTTAGTTTCATCAAAAAGTCCTCCACGAAGGCTAGTTTGTTTAATTGATCTAAGAGTTTCCTTGTCTTCTGGCTTGGGTTCAAAATCACAAGTCTAAAGGAGTTGACTAATGATCGTAAACCCCAAAATGAGTTGTGTATTCAACATCGGATATAAAGCAAAATAAAAATAATTTCACAAAACGAGCAGTAATAAAGTTAATGAAATGTCAACTCAGAGCTTCATTAATAAAAAAAAATCTAAAACTTCAAATTTATAATTTATGCTTTAAATGTGTTAAAATAAAACGCAATGTAATCTCATCCTAAATTATATTTTTCTTAAACGCTCCAAAAATTTTTTAATTTCTTAAAAAAATATATTTAAACGTCGAGTTATGACTTTTTTTGCCCTCTCTGCAGATTTTTCTTCTAGCATTAGTTATGGCTTGCGTTTTTGGAAATCCTGACGTTGCTGACGATGATTTGGATGACGATGAAGAAGATCCTTATTTGAAAGAGGATGAGGAATGGTTGCACGACGTTCGTGAGTTGAATAACGGTCTTCATTCTACTTTTACGGAGTAACGATTTTTTAAATCTTCAAAATCCTCTTTATTTAATCCCTTAACTGTTAAGACTTTGAGAGTATCATCTGTTGGGAATAATATTCAAACAGAGTATTTTTGAAAACAACGCAACAAAGTTTAAATTTTTTTTTTTATTAATATTATAATTCTTTCATAAATCTCCTTGCGCGAGAATGAGTTGGTTTCTGGAACGGTTTATAATCCTAGAACTTTTTTTTTAATAAAAATTACTTGAATATAAAAAAAAAAAAATTCCCAATATTTAACTCATTGGAAAGAATCGCGAATCTAAAACGGTTAGTTAGTGTGGGAAACTTAAAACAGAATAGCTTAAAAATTTTTAATTTAATGATTAAATTTTCGCGTGCAATCTCACTAATTTGAGAGTCGAACTTTAGCACCATTAACCCAGCTGTTCAAGCAACGGAACCGTATATTAGCGGTGCACAAAATGTGTTCTAAGAATAAGGATTTTTTTAAACCAGCAAAAACATATTTACATTCATTCAATAACTCATTATTAATTTAATATATCGATTGTTTAAATTATATTATTTAAGTAAAATGCAAATGAAAATAGAAGTAGTAAAATATAAAAATATATATTTTTATAACAGGACCAATGATATATATTCTTTTTCAAATATATTGAATATATTATGAAAGAAATTTTGATTCCGTTGTCCAATTTTTCAAAATGAAATAACTAAATTCAAGAATAAAGAATATTTTTTCTGACAATTATTAGAAAAAATATTTTTTTAAATAACAAAATTTTTCTCACCTACATTTTGCTTAAATAATTTTATAAAAATGACTAAAATGTAAATAAATAATGGATTGTTTTGATCATATATAAATCTAATGATATATTTCAAAAATCAAAATTATTTTTTTTTAAGATTTTAGTCTCGTGACCCCACCATGGAACCCTAGGGATCCACAGAACACCTTTTTTGGAACCACTGTACTAACTTACATGTGCAGAAGATATTTCAAGTTACGAAATCAGACACAAAAACGCATTTTAACTTAACAAGCATACCTTTCCCCAGTCAGACTGGGTTTCTTAAACCTTAAAATATTCTTCATACATGGACATAGTATTTTTGTCAGGCATAAATATCCAGTTAACATTTGAGCCCTTAAGCTAGTTTAAAAGTGATCGAAATTTCGATTGACAAACAATTCTTTTCGTCAATAATATGAGCTAAATCCAACAGTCAGGGAACGATTGAATTCACATTGGTCATGTTATTCAAGTAGAAGTTTGATTTATCTTACTAAATGAAAAGTGGTCGACAATTCAAATGAAAGATTTCATCCTTTCAGATGAAAAGTGAATTAATAAAAACAAAAACAATAAAGAGTTAAAACCTGATCTCATATTTCACTTTTTCAGACACAGGTGTTGTTGTACAGAGGCCCAAGTATCGACCCATAGATCCCCATTCCCTGGAAGCTGCGAGGAAGCTTCGAGAAAAAGAAGTACAGATGTATCAAGTTCTCAGAGAAATCGGAGCCTATATTCTTTATTTGTGGATTCTAATGATACTGAGCTACGGAAATAGGGATCCCAACAGTTTTTTCATTCGCGAGGCTCTGATTAATGGTTTCATTAAACCAGGAGATCTGTGGAATGATTTCAATAATGTAATTTAAACATTTAACTGAATCTATTTTCAAGCTATTTTTCAAATAATATAACTTAAAGCCAAAAAAACTATTTACTAATTTTAAACGCATCAATTAGTTTTCCTCTAAAATTTCATATGGTAAATATAATTCACGTTAGTTTAGGTAAATTCAACGAACCAGATTGTTTATCTGGGTTGTCCAGGGATTTCTCCCTCTTTTAACCGAAGGATATACATAGGGAAAGAAGTCTAGCTTTCAATTGCATAATGTAAGCCACTCCCCCAAGGTTAGGGGTGGTTCTTGCGTATAAAGGAAAAAACAACATTTAGGGGCACACCAACAGAGGTCTTGAAACGAGTTTGCTCTCACCTCTCCTCCTCACCACTACTGGGATTGGGGAGTGAAAAAAAAGTTTTCTTATATTTTTTGTTGGCTTGTTCAGCATTTTTACAGTATTAGTAAGAAGTACTGTACTATTAACTAAAATAATGCATTCATATCATCATAATACATATTGATATAATCATATATGTTATTAAAACACGAACCAGAACTGATTAAAAACACAACTGAAAATATTAAAGCATGGACTAGAACATAATTAAAACACAACTCTGTGTGAAAAAACTACCGATACTAACGTTAAAAACGTAACAACTTTTTAATAATCTTAAACATAACAGTTCTACCAAATAATAAACATCATACTCATGATCAAATCAAAAACTGAAAAAACATCGGCGGCGTAACTAGATTACTTAAAAAATACAACAATAACGAAGGCGCAACTAGATCACCCATTGTTTTGTAATTTATTATCGTTTTCAAATTCCATAAAAATAAATTATCTAGATCATTGCTTTTTAACACATGTGCTGGATCTTAGTTCAAATGGTGTAAATCTGTAAATCTTCTAAATCTGTGTATGTTGCTCACCCTGTAAGTTGTTTTTCTAGCATAGCGTACCACACCGATCAGTTCCCCACGTTAGTTACTTATTTGAAGAGCTGGACTTCTCCTTTCTATATTCTTTGTTTCACTCTTGTTCAATCATAGTTTCTAGCACTGTTTTACTTTGTTGCCTGTGCATGCGATGGATTAGGAGTTTTACTTTGAGTGTGGCAGATTATATAACTGTATACAGTAACATTGAAACCAACATATGATTCAGATATGTCGGATTAGTTAAGTCCTTTTAAAAAGCTAAATTTATTCAATTTGAAGGTACAAAAAATGTCATTTCTATAAACTCAGTCAGCGAACAGCCAAGCGGTCTGGATTCAAACTGAAAGAAATACTACTAAGTAATGAAAAGTGTAAAACATAAAAGCCCGTTTTAGAAGGGAAAAAATCCCCACTAATTAAACCGCATTTAAAATGTATCAAAAACAAATTTCAACGTTTAAAGCCTAAGAGCCAATCTTGTTCTATTCTAAAAAAAATGTACATGTGAGGTGTGACCTTGTTTTCGTAATATTTATTTATCTTGCTGATGATGAGATTGTTTTTTTACTTTTTCCTTGTTTTGTTTGTATTTTTCTGATATATATATGCACAAATTCTTTTAAGGTGAATACCGAAATTAGATTTTGGAATTGGACACGGCATTCTTTAATACCAGAGTTGTTTGCCATGGAGTGGTATAATGGAAGAAGACCACCTTTAGGGTTGCGATTGTATCTTGACGACAGAAACAATTTCAAGATTGGATATCCAGTTCTTAGACAAGTCAGAGCAAGAACAGGTATCAAATAAATGATAATAATCTCTAAAACTTTTTAAAGACAGCCTTGGCTGCAACAGTCTGTAGAGCTACGGAAGAAGAATGCTACTTACAAAATTATCATATGTTGTTAGGAACTGACGAAAGGAACAATGAAAAAAATTTTATCTTTTCAACTGTCTAGCGCTGGTCTTTAAATTCCTGCTTTTATAAAAGACATTGCTACTCTAAAAAATCGTAAAAAACTTTTATAAGAGGAATTGTTACTATAAAAATTCGTAAGAAATTAAAGAGTAAAGTAAAAATTTAAAACTACATTTTTGAAGCAGAGTAAAAAGTAAAAAATAAATTTGTTTTTGATAGAAATTATTTTATTTTCCCAAGACACTAACTTCAGAAAAACGAGGAGGAATTTTCGGGGTGAAATGGAAGCACCGTACGTATTTCATTTTAGGTCTGTCTGATAAAAAATATAACTATTTTCTCCTTTTTAGTTTTTTGAATTTTTTTTTTTACGTCATCATTACCTTATTTTTAGTTTTGTGTTTGTTATTTCTTTCGTATCGGAGAATGATCGAATATTTTAATAAATACTTTGCCCGTGCCATTTTAGAAACACTTGAAAACCTGCATTAGCAACAGGCATAAAGCTCTTTTAAAATTCGAGTGCTTAAGCTATTTGAAGAGTAATCAAAATTTTGATTGATGATAGCGGTCAGGAAACACTTGAAACTTGCATTGCTAACAGGCACGGAGTTCCAGCAGAAATTTAAATGCAATTACTCAAAACGTAATCGGAATTCAGATTTCAAATTATGCCTCGCAGACACGAAAGAGAATAAATAAAAGCAAATATTTGTAAATGTGAGAAAGCTCTATACACCTCATGGAATCCATTATATGTGGCATATTTGACTTTAGATGTGCTCGCCCGACCTTCCTTCTTTCAAATTATGCATAAACATAGTTTTTTTTTTTTTTTTTTTTAATTTTTGTAATGCTTCTAGCATGCAACAGCATTAATTCAGAATGTTTTCGAATACTGCATTAGAAATCTTACTTTTTCAGCATTAAATCATTAATCTGATAGATTTTGAAAAGACATATATATTTGTGGTTTTCTAAATCCTTTTTTTCGAAGAAAAAAAAACTGATCGCGGAACACATTCTCCTATTTGTAATTAGTTTTATCTGTTTTACCTTAAAATGGAAACGTACAAAGCGAAGTTAACAAGTCGTGACACTTGCATAATTTTTTTAACACCGATTAATGCCAGAACTGCGGTCCTTCTTGCTAAGCAATATTCTTTTTTCCTTTAAGTCTTGGTTTGAATCAGAAGCTAACTTAAAAAATATTAATTAATGTGCAACATTTTCAGAAAATGAGTAAATACTCCTTATAAAATTTGTACAATATATAACTTCATTTATGGCTAATTTTCTTCTTTTAACTAAGATTGTGATATTTACAAAATTTCCTATATAAATAATATTACAGTTAATACAATTTTTATTACCAAAATTTTCTTTAGTTTTTAGTTCATGTCACAGAGCAATAGTTTACGAACCCTATCATTCATACGCGTTATTCATATACCATTTGGAAAGTCACTTATACCTTATAAATATAGTTTTGAGAATAGTTGTGATTCTTTCTCTTTTTTCCTAGCATACAAGAAAATATATATATTTTGTAAAGTATATAATATAATAATATAAAGTAAAGAATAATATAAAAGCCACTTTTTTTTCTTTTCTGAAGCATTTACTAATTTTTTTAAATTTTTACTTTTATACAATTGTTTTTTAATTCCAGAAGCAATATTATGCAGTAGTTTTAGTAATAATTATTCATCAGAATTTTTTCTGTATAAATATTCAGAATTCTTCGTATTATTATTTATGTAATTCTTCTAATATTTTACATTTTCAGTTTTCTATAACTATTTTTTTTTTTTTTTTAATTCCAAACTGCTAAGCAACTGACTTATTTTTAAAAAAAATTTCTTTTAACACCATGGTGTTCCTTTTTTAATTATGTCATTATAAAAAATAATAATAATCTTGAAAACTAATTAATAATAGATTTTTTTTTTACCCTAATATTAAACACGTATAGCATTCATTAGCGTGCCAAAGTCTTGGATCAAACTCAGTATTATAGATAGTTAATTCGAAATGTAGTAAAATAATGTATAATTCAATTTCTTAATTTGCTTACTATTCTTATCAAACAAGAAAGTCAGCGCTTTGAAAGCCACTTTAAACTAAATACAAATTTCATTTCAGTCAGGTATTAACAATTGAATAGTGTTTTTCGTGTTAAATGGTTTCCGTACATCATTTTAAGTATTGTATGAGTTTCTTTGTTTATAATAATTATACTAATATTTAACTAAAATACAATTTTAACTAATAAGTAAGGGATTTGCATATTTCTAATCAAAATTTTATGTGTATATTATTGATTTAATACTGGCATTTGTTTTTGTAGAATTAGTTCTTACTTGACTCGAAATGTAAAAAAAAGGAATATTCTATTCAGATGAACTGCGTGCAAAGATTCAGATAATATCCTAAGGTTAGATTTACCATTCAATAGCAAAAAGATTAAAAAATCCGATATCTAGTACAGCTAAAATTAAAGGTAAAACGAAAAGATTTTATTTGTCTGCAAAGTACCAGTAAAAGTAGGGTAACGAATATTATTCAAATAATTAAGAAAGTTTTAAAGAGGTATACATCAGAACACTATAAATTGAAAAGATAGATTAATATTATCAACTACAAGTCATCCTTTCTTTCTGATTTCTTAATTGGGCTTAGCATAAGCATCTGTTTTTCTACTTTTGAAAAAAGCTCAAGTATGATGTTATGAAACTCCAATTAAAATTTAAACAACATTAAGTTTTTGTGTATATTAATATTTAATACTGGCAAATTGTGTTAAATATAAGCGAGAGTAAGCATAATTTTAAGAATAATCTGCTGTTGCAGACAGTAGAGCTGCTCTCTACAATAGACTCTGTAACTTCTGCCACCGCATGTAGATGTAAATATTAATTTTAAAATGAATATTTATCACATAACCCAATAATTTAAACTTCTCTAAGAAACCATAAAGGGTAAACTTACCTCCGAGGAGCACTATGATAAATAACTAACGTAGCAACCATGTATTAAATGTCATGATTTTATTTTATAGATTCCTGCACAGTCCCTTATCAAGTAGAAAACATCATTGAAGAATGCGCAGGTTTTGGTAATGTCATCAATGAAGACGATCGCTTTTATAAAAAATTCTGGCACTCAAATTTAACAATGAGCTCTAGAGTGCCACCAGAATACAAATACATGACGGCTAAAGACCTCAATGGTTTTCCCTTTTGGGGACAGCTGGACTGGTATGGAGGTGGTGGTTATATTGTACCGCTCGTTACTAAACGTTACACTGATGGTGCGAAACTCTTATCTACAATGGACCACCTTGAAAAAACTGGCTGGATCGATAAAGACACTAGAGCTGTTTTTGTTGAATTTGGGACATATAATCCTCAGGTGAATCTTTTCGTGGTGTTAACCATTGTTGCTGAGTTTTTGCCTGGAGGTGGTGTTGTACCATACTACCATATTGATCCAATCAAACTACTTCAATACCACACAGGAGTTGGACTGCTATTTCTACTCTGCCAAATTGGCTTCATTATTTTTACAATATACTACACG
This sequence comes from Parasteatoda lunata, assembly GCA_949128135.1. NCBI lineage: Eukaryota > Metazoa > Arthropoda > Arachnida > Araneae > Theridiidae > Parasteatoda > Parasteatoda lunata. Next base: position 58,316,174 of record OX421979.1, on the reverse strand, counting down.
ATTTGCACATTTGTAAGTGTTTGCAAGCAGGGCAAAAAATATTTTAAGGAATACTGGAATATAGCAGAAATAGCAAACATCTTGGCAGCATACTCGATCATTGGTGTGGAAATCTACAAAATGATAATAACACAGCGGATTCTAGCTATATTTACAAAAACAGAAGGAACGGGATATATCAAGCTTCAAGAAGCATTGTTACTTGATGAAACTTTCTGCTACTTAATCGGGTTTTTAATGTCCTTAGCTAGTCTGAAATTTCTAAAACTACTTAGATTCAACAAAAGGATTGGGGGCATGATCTCAACTGTCAGGCTGTGCGTCCAAGAACTTAAAGGTTACAGTGTTTGCCTTATGATAACCTTCATTGCTTTTGTCTGTCTTTTCTGGATGACTCTTGGGCGCGGAGTTCGGGAATTTTGTTCATTTTTGGCTTCTTTCGAATCCTCAATAAGCATGCTGTTAAAGAAGTTTAATTACTACGACATGGAAGCAGCATCATCTGTTTTGGCACCAATAGCGTTTTTCACGTTTGCTTTAACAGCATCAGTCATATTGGTGAATATTCTCTTAACTATTATTATACAGTCATTTGAGGATGTTAAGCGTGATGCAGCATTACAAAGTGATGCATATCAACTAATGGAATTCATGATTAAACGACTTAAGTTAATGTTAGGCATTGGCAAAGAACAGAGTCGGATTGCACCGGTAGTCTTTGCGACAGCTAAAAAGGAAGATAACAATATAATAGATTCTTTTAATGGGAAAGTAGATTTATTATTGGATTTTATCAACAGTGTTTATTTGGATGATCAAATGGATATAGAATTTCTTAACAAGTCACGGGCGCAGTTGCAAAACCAACTGATAAACACAGAGCCTAAGAAAAAGAAATATAGACCGAGAAGGATACCAAGATATCAGCCACAACAAGTTAAAAAAATCTTGGACTTTTAATCAACAAAATCTTTTTTTTCCCTACTTATCACAGCACAAATTATCTATATATATGTATGTAATTTACAATTATTGTGAGATGTATATCTAGAATCACATAATGCATTAAACGTAACATTGAAAAATCACATTAATTTCAAAATTACAATCATTAGAATTGACTCTTTTTACAGGGATGAGCAATTTTTCATTCTCCAAACGTGAGCACATAGACACATGTTCAAGTAATCTTAAGCTTTATAACGTATCAGAATCCATTTTAGATTTCAAAAATTTTTAATTACCACATTGTTTGGTATGCATATTGGAAATAATATGCATACCAAACAATGTTAACTATTAATGTAATATTGTTTTGCATATTTGTAATCAAACTACATAACTCATATTGTTTAATTGACTAAACAATAATAGTTATTAATAATTTATACTAACAAAGCACTGATACAAATAAAACAAAAATCATTTAATTATTTCCATAATTTTGGAATCATAAATACCTAATAATTGTTTGTTAAACCTTAAGAATAATAATAAATTCAAATTTTAAGTTAATTCTTTCTTACATTAAATTTTTAAATAAAATCTTAGAGAACAGAAAATGACACTTAAGGTACTTCACCTCTTAACATTAAGTACATAAACATAAAAAATCAATATAAATACCAATTTGCATAATTGAATAACTTATAAAGCTTTCATATTATATCACTATCTTAGACAAAAACATCATATACTAATATTGCTGAGGTGCAAAAATTCTCGGAACCTAATATTTCCAAAAGGAGCAGTTTTTTTGGTTTGAAATTTCCCTCAAAATTATAGCACTTTTTTTTTTTTCAGTTACACATTAACTTTATCAATTTTTTTTTTTTTTTAAAGTAAAGTTTATATGTAGTTAAAAAATTTTAAAAATACATTTTTCGTTAAATAAGAAAGATAATTCATTTGATTTTATGCAGTTCTAAATAACCTAGCATCAGTGTTAAAAATAATAATAATTAAAATATATTGAAATAGTAATAATTTATAAAAGTAAATTTAACGTTTCACTCATAAACTAAAGAAATACAAGCTAATAAATAGACAAATTTGCATATAAAGTTATTTGTGTTACACTTAACATAACATATCAATAGATTTGACATAAAAGATAATCGCTTGATTTTTTTCTTTAATAGAAAATGTTTCATGGTAGACAATTGACGCAAAACAAGAAAGGAATTTTGTTCATCAAAGCAATCCTGGTTCTTCTTTCTTGTAAGACTTTATTCTCTGTGAATAATTATCCATTCCAGTCTTCTTTTTTTAATTATTTATTCAAACCCAAACTTCTCCTGGGCTGCCTGAATTTCCCCAAAAACTCGTAAGTGTAATCCGACATATTCTGCACCCCTGTAATCTTGTACAAAGTAACACTTTTGTTCAACGAGTAAATGCAATTAATGAGTGTAACTTGCTAATTAAGAATTTCCTTTAAACGTTTATGAGATAAACATTTAGTCTGCATAGATATAGAATTATTAAATATTTCAAATACTGCACATAACACAACTTCTAACAATACAAAAAGAACACAAGGACAACCCATATGAAATATAAAAACAGGTGCTATATACTGAGGACAGAACAATACTGTGACATCAAATATATTTTTCTGACATGCTTTTAAAAAATATTATTCTAACCTAAAATGATAGTGATTGGGTTTAATGCATTGAAATAAACATATGACGGATAAATGTAGTTATGCACGTTTTCATAAAACTTTACTTTCAACATTATCCTAAAAAAACATTGATTCTTTCTCTTTTAAAATCCAAGACATCCCACCAGAGACGACACATATTATTATTATTATTATTATTTTTTTTTTTGTAAAAGAGCCCAAAAGTGAACATCACAGATAAAGGTTGAAATCTGTAGGCATAAAGGCAAACTTCGCTAAGAGAAAAACCTAATAAACTAGCTTATACAGAATACTTATTTACGGAGATAATACCTAATAATTTTTTAAGTTTAATAATTTATAGATAATAATTTATATTAGATTTAATAAGTAAAAGAAAGTGTATGGAAATCAAAGTAAACTTAAAATTATAAGAGTATAGAAATCATAATGAGATTAAAGATTTCGTTTAGATAAACCCAAGCCTATGTTGGGTTTATAATTCAAAATCCTTTTATTTCTAAAGATAACAAAAACAATTGAGCACAAAACAAAAAATTTCTGATAGATCAAAGCTACTTATAAGTAGAATAAGTAAGTTTAATAAGAAAATTTCAATTCACATTTATAAAAAATTTGCAATAATTATTATATTGGAGTATCTTATTTTCTTTATAATGGAGTTTCTTATTTTCTTTATATTATTCTTATATGAAAATTGAGAAACCTATTCTAGACATCTTCTCAGTACGTGTATCTTTGGTGTAAATATCTTGATACTTTTCATTCTTGAATCAGTCACAGTATTGTTCTCCTTTAATTGTGCTTGTAAATGAATAAAAAAAATAAGTAATACATGAAAATATTTTTTAAACAATTTATACAGTTCAAGATTAAGCATTATTATATGTTACATTTTCCAACTATCTTAACTCTTAATATCAAAAAGGCATGATATTTAAAAATAGCAAACAATGTAATGTCACACTTTCAGAAAAAGTAGAAGCTAAAAAGAGAGATGTAACTTGCTTTCCCAATGCTGACATTAAATTCTTAAGATGTTTTTTTAACTTCCAGTAAACAAACAGGCACATTACCTTACAATAGTGCATGCTTAAGTTGAAATAGAATTAAATAAGCTGAATTATGGTTTTCAAAAAAGGACTCTAATAAAATAAAAGAATCAACGAAACTTAATTTCTTGATTTTTGTTATTTTATATTAAATTGAAAAGTTTGATTAGAAATACTGATGCAATTGTTTGCAAATTTATCTCCCTTTCTTAATTCATTCTCTTTTTTTGCTACTTGAAAAAAAAAAAAAAAAATTATTACATTTTGCTTTTTTTTTCAATGGCACTTTAATTTCATAAAAATAACCAAAATATTAAAGAAATTATGAGTTATTAATTGGACATGTACTTACAGATTTAAAAAATTATTGCTGTTAAAATAAATATATATATATATATTGTGTATATATATTTTCTAAAAATATTATGAAAGCATCAAGAAATCAGTACGGATGTAATTTATGATCTGAAAACTCAAGTTGGTAAAGTGATTTCTCTTCAATACACAATTTTCTCATTGAATAACAAGTGATAAAACATTTTGAAGAGTCACAAAAGTTCATGCAAAAGTATAAAATCTGCATAGTTGCTATTTTATTGCTTCACAAACCACATAGAAGAAATACAAAAAATACAAAGAGGAGGTTTATATTTAAAAGAACATTTTCATGGTTAACACATGTACATGGTCTACAGTAAGATTTTTATTTCAATATTCTGAGAGATTAAAAATGGAAGAATTTTTTTAGATTAGGGTTAAAAAAAAGAATAGGAAACTGTTTACTTCACATCCAAAGAAATAGTCATGAATATACCACACTAAAAATTTTTACAAACGGTCAAAATTTTGCTTACATTTGGTGTCATTTCACCGGTTTTAGACATGCACGTTAATAAAAATCTTTTTTTTTCTCTCATTCAGCCAAGCATAAATTAACATTTGAATTTGAATGAAAAATGAATAGTCAAATGTTTCTTAACAGAGGAGCTTTATTAAAGAACATATTAAATTCTATTTGGATAATACTTAATTTTCAAAGTTTAAGAAAATGTTGCAATTAACTGTAAGTATAGAAGAGGGGTTTCCAACTTACATGAGGCTGGGGGCCACAATTAAAAGCACAAATCAAATGGCGGGCCTCAACTTTATCAAAATTTTATGTAGGACTCTTTTATGTTTGAAGGAACATTAAATATTACTGTCAGATTTTTACCAAGTTGTACGAAACAAAAGTATTGAATTACAAATTGAAATAAGAAGTAGATTTTTAAAAATATTTAATTGCATATTAAAAAAAGCGGGCTACAATAACTTTAATCTGCACCCATGTATTAAACAATGTGCAACAGATATCTAATTGTTAAGATATGAAACTTTAAAAAGGTTGGTATTAAAACTTACATAGTAGCACACAAAATGTTCAATGACAAAATTGAAGTTTGCCTGCTGCAACCATCAGAGAATAGATATTTACATTTAAAATTTACAAATGTGTGTGTAAATATTTTCGTCCAAAATGAGAGGTTTCAAAAAGTTAAATCGGAGAATTTTTCTTCGAGAAAATTTGTGATACAAAAAAAATTAAATAAAAAAGAGCAACTTACACGATTATTTTTGTATTTGAATAAATATTTCCTTGGATGCAAAACCTGAGAAATTATTATTATTATTTTTTGCACCGTTGGTATGATAAATTTCACAGAAACGAAGAAATTATGTTTTTATTATTGAGAAAAGTATTTTAAACCCATATAGATTTTTTACGAAAATTTTCCGCAAAAAGGGACATCTAATATATTTAAGTACGCAGGCCACAAAAAAAAGGCTTTGCGGGCCGCCAGTTGGAAACCACTGGTATAGAACAATAATTCATTCTGTTATGTTTTGGAATGAAAAATGTTATTCTAACTTCTTGATATTTTTACATATTCTAAAACTGATTTTTGTAAGTTTCTTTAGTCATTTAGTATGTTCTTCAACTAAGTGAACATAAATTGAAACTTATTCTAAAATATAATACATCTCTACTATTTAGAGAACAGTAGATGTATTATATTTTGAATTTTCAAATTGCAGTTGATTGAAACAAATATGAATACAGATCATTATTTCTCATAAGATTTTGAATACGACATTTCTCAATAAAAACAGTTAATTTGTTAACATCTTCCTGACATTTTTACACAGTCTAAAATTGGTTTTCGCAAGTTAAGTCACTTAATATGTTTTGTAACTAAGTGAACATAAATTAAAACTTATTTTAAAATTTAATGCAGCTACTATTTTGAATCCAGTTGATTGAAATCTTTTTAAACCTAGAACATTATTTATTCTGGTAAGATTTTGAATGACATCTTTTAATGAAAAAAAGTAGATATGCTTGATCTTCCTGACATTTTTACACAGGCTAAAACTGATTTTTACCAGTTCATTAAGTCACTTAATATGTTTTTCAACTAAGTGAACATAAATTAAAACTAATTCTAAAATTTAATTCATATAATATTTTAAACAACAGTCAAATTTTGAAATGACAGTTGATTGAATTCTCCTTAAACATAAAACATTATTTATTCTGATAAAATTTTGAATAACACATTTCTCAATGATAAAAAGCTAATTAGTTAACATCTTCCTGATATTTATAAACATCCTAAAACTGATTTTTGTAAGTTTACTTAATATGTTCTTCAACCAAGCTCTCACATTAGTGCCTTTAAATTTACTAGAATATTTATATGTAGCAGCCATTCCATATTAACAACACATATCATTATTGTGCCATGATATTAGATTAAAGATAAGCGATAACAGTTTAGAAATCTTTTAGTAAAGCAGACATATCGATCCAAACATTACAACAATTAAATTTATGGGAAAGAACGTCTTCAACAGCCTTTTATTTACAACTAAAACTGGTGCAACTCGAAACATGATAAGTCTAGAAATGATTTCATCAAATAACAAATCTTTCAGCAGTCATGTAATGCAAAGAATTAGATACTACTTCAGGTATGGTCTCTCCTTCCTGTTGAGTAGAGTTCAAATCTTTTTGTATTCCTCCAAACATAATAAGTTCACCTTTACCGAGCACAAGGGAATACAATATTATTTCTTCGGGAGCGGAGGGAGATTCATTTTTGAGTGGCCGCCAAGTCACGTGACCTTTGGTTGTAGCAGTACTGATATCGAGGACATATAAACACATTGGATTTTTCGAACCACTTACTATGTGAGAATTAGGTTTCTGATATACCTTCTGTGTTGCTAATGTAGGGAAACTGTATAAAAATAAAGATATATAAGTTTAGAACAGAAAATTTATTTAAAAATAAAACTAGTAAAAACATATTTGATAAATATATTCATATGAAGAAAGGGTCTGGGCATATGAATAAAACTAACAAACATGAATAAAGTACAAAAGAAAACACCAGATAAACAAGTTTAGTCAATACAGACTGAGGGACTGGTTTAAACAAGACATTAAATGAAGAGAAATAAGAATCAGGTGGGTGGCAATTGTGCAAGATGTAGAAATTAAAACATACTTCTTAACATTAAGAAAGAGTGGAATAATAGAATAAGCATTAACTCAATAATTAGAATTTCAAAAAAACTAGAATTTTTCAAAATATAGAATGATTGCAAAAAGTCAAGGTCAGCGTTGAAAGACTTTAGCAGAAGAAAACTCAAACATAACATTAAAATTCCAACTCTGCAAGATAGTTAAATATCCTGATTTTGGACTTATCTTTAAGTTAAATTTTAAGAGTACTTTTAGTTTGCTTAATATTAAAAAAAATTTTTTTATAAGAAACTAGATAAATACCCAAGTTATTAATATCAGCAATATGAGTATAAAGGTTGGTGTAATTTAATCTGTTTACAGAGGTGTAAACTACTTTAAATTCAAATTTATTCAAAATCTTAGCAGTTAGGGAACTGATTTTGGCACAATAAAGGTAAAAAAGTATTAAAATTAGAAAGTTAGTTGGATTGTCTGAAATAAAATCAATCATATTAGAAGGAAATTCACAATGAACAGCACTAGTTTTAAGAGAATGAAGTTCACAGATAAAACATCAAATAGAATATATTTTAGACATTGCAATCAAGCACTCATAAGGCCATTTTAAAACGTTGATATTATTGTGCTTTATACCCGTGAGTTAGCTTCATTTTTTTCAGTATATTTCTATTTTTAAACTATAATGTGTATATGCTAAACATTCATTGGTTCATAATTATTCTAATTTATTCTTTTCAAATATGACAAAAAAAAAAGGTGGATTTTCGTAATCTTTTAGAAACTTTTTTAATTCAATATGGCATGCAGATTAGACATTACTGTTTTAATTAAAATAAAAAACAGTTGGATATCAAAAACAATTTTAATCATTTTTATACATTTTTCAAACTATATTACTAAATATCAGAACAGAGACTCTCATTATTGAAAGAAAAAAAAAAAACACTGAACATCAACATTTTCCCCAATTAAAGGGTGTTTTTTATTTAAAATACTTTAATGTTTGTTGTCATCACAACAACCATTGGCCATTTTGGAATTAAGTAAGGAAAGTGCCCCTTTCATTTGACCAGAGAGTACCGCAAGAGTAAAATGACATCTTAGCTCAGAACCCCATAGATAGATGGCAGCACCACTAATTACCGAGGCAACTTTGATTTAGTCCTAGATCTGAAGGGGAAGGAAATTTTCTCTAGATCGCTGTACTCGTGATAATGCACAGCGACTGACCACAGAATTTATCATTCCACAGATTTTATGAGCACATATATTGCATTCACTCAGTGGGTCTACTGGACTAAAGTCCGATTCCGAAGGGTCTTCCAGACAGGAGTCCAATTCTGATTTGTCTTTCAAACTGGAATTTGATTCTGGAAGGTTTTTCGAACCCCGGTTCATCCAGACCAGAGTTCGATTCTCTATCCACTAGGCAAACAGGGTCCTAATACTTTACTAAATTATATAATAATAGTTATAAATATATATCTAATTGAAAAAGAATTCTGATCTACTAAAAAAAAAACTAACAAAAAATAAATATTTCCATCTAACAATAAATTGTTAGACAGCAGGGAAACTTTATTGATGAGTGTATTTATTGATTCAAATATTTATATTTGACTGATGATTACAATTTTCGAATAGTGATTACAATTTGCGACAAACCACAATAACAAATTACATTTAATATTTCATAAAAATTTGGAAGTATTACAGATAGTAAAAGTATAATTAATACAGTAAAACCTAGATCCATGCAGCAATTTTTTTACTGTATCTTATTAAAGGCTTTGAAATCTTCTGAAAGTATTGGCACCAGATGCAGTAATATTTTGTCATCTTCACCGTTATTACTTTGCATTTCTCCAGCTTCTACAACATTTTTTTTTTAACCAAAAACACTACAAGTTTCAGTATTTTCATCAATTGATGCATAAACATCAAACTTTCTGTTTGAGAGATTTTCCCTAAACTGCAACAAATCCACATTTTCTTCATCAGAAATAACTTTTTAAAAAAAACAAAAACAAATTCAATGTTTTTTTAATGTCCGTAAAAAATGCTGAGTGATAGAGGCAGCACTCTGCAATTTTCAAAAGCAAAAAGCAATCGTTATTAACATTATAAGAATAGCATTTGCGGGGGGATCATTAAAACAAGATGATAAACACACACAAATCAAAGATGTGGGAGTGATGGATCCAGATTCAACTGTATCGCCAATATTATAAATTAACATCGATACAAATTCATTACTAGATAAAATTTTAAAAAATTTTGAATTAAAAAATGAAAGTAATAGATTATTACCCAGCTTTGAGATCCTTCAGTCTTTGTTCCATACGATCAAGGCCTTCTAACTGCCTCTGCCTATTGTTACGAGCAAAAGGGTTATTACCTATTATTACAGTAGAATTATTTGGTCTTGATGAGTTCTGAAATGGCCCACTGGGTGGGGCACCACTAGAAGGACCAGCCCCTTCAGAATTCTGGTTTGCCAAATTAGAAGGAGGAGATGAACTTCTGATGGCATGCCCAGATGTGGATGGAGAATCAGAGGTTGAGGAATTATTACTGCTGCATGAAGATGACGAAAAAGAATTTTCTGGGCTACTTGACGCAGTTTTTTTCTCAGCATGTTTTTGACTGTATGCGTCGTCCTCATCACTACTAGATACCTGAGCTGGACGGGGGTCGGCTGGTCGTTTCAGAACGCCTCTTTTACCATTTACACAAGGATCGAGTTCTGATGATGGCCGTTTAGATGTCTTTGCCTTGGAACTGAAAGATTTTAATTGAATAGATAAATCACCAGTTTTACAATATGCACTAAAGTGATTAATTATCAAAAACGGTCGAATTCAAGACTGATATGGTTTACTGGCTACTTTAAAAATTATTCAAAAATGATACAAAACTGATAAAGAGTTGATTAAATCTCTCATTTTTTTTTATACCATACAAACATACAAATGCCATATCTAAGTGCTATGTTGTTTCCATTTTAGCCTTTCTTCAACCTTTGAACACTCTCATTTTTTGTGTAAACAGCAGCACAACTCTTCTGTATTTTCCAGACACCCTCTAAAATACCCAAATATCCTACCAAACTTATTGGAAAAATAAACTACCATCAACTTTACTTTGTAGTATGTGCGTTTAAAATGCACTGGAAACACATTCCTTTCTTATCTGATTCTTAAAAAAGAAGAAATTTGTTATTGTACAGAAGAACCCTTCCATCTTTCACCCACTTTTGTTGAAACTGGGCTGAATAAGTAAAAATAGGGGTTCCTCTTTTCAAGAAAACCAAAGGTTAAGAAAACCAAAAGAAGCAATTTTTTTAACTCCCTTTCAGGTAATCTGAAAGAACATTTTTGGGAAAGAAAATTTTTTGGAAAAGGCTATTGCCTTAGTCAGAATATCAATATATATAAATATCAAATGTAAGGCTATTGTGCTAAACAGAACCTATTGTCCTAGGCAAAAACAATACATGGACGTAGCCTACTGCTTTAGAGTGATCTAGTTAATCAGCGTCTAGATAAACCTTGCTCTACTGTATAGAAATAATGAGGTATAGAAATAATGAGGTTTTACCTCATTAATGAGGTAAAACTTTTTAGAAACTAATATTTTTAAAAACTGAATACTTAGAGAGAGAAATAAAAAAATTAAAAAAAAAAAAAAAAATCAAGAAACAAAATAAAATTTTATTTCAAATTTGATAATTTAATTAAAAAATTGATTGAATTACAAGACCATTTTCAAATTGAAAATAAACCTGCTGCAGTAGAATAAAAAATTCAACAGTTTACTATGAAATCTATTTTTATAAAATTTCCAGTTTGACTTAATTAAATTAAAATTTATAAAATTACAATAAGTATAAGTGGATAGTTATGAATGACATAGTTTAATAACTAATAACAGGATTTAAAATTTTTAAAAAAATTTAAGTATTTGATTTAAATAATCATATTTTTAAAATTTAATATACCCAAGTTTAAATTAAAACAGTACCATGGAAAAGCATGCAATAGTGTGAATTTATTTCAGTCTTCAAAATAAAAAACGGATTTAATATGATTTTCAAGTACCAAGGTTCAAGCTTAATTCTTTGAAGACATGACCTAAAATATTCTAATTAATAAGAGCAAGCGATATATTCAGTTAAGAAATCAGACACAAAAAACGCACTTTATCTGTAAAAAGCATACCCTTTTTTCAACGAATTTGGATTTTCGACCCTGAAAATATGGGGGCATAACTGCAATCTAGAAAATATGGTTCAAGTAAATTGATCAGGACTGCAGTCAAAAATTTGGACCTAGATCAGGATATTTTATCAGGAATACAAATCCTACTATAAACAGTTATTTTTTTTATCAAATGACCTTTGGATAAATTAATTTTATAATTGCGTGCAAAAATATTTTGATTTGCTCAAAAAGTTCTCGAGATATAGCGAAGTAGCACAAAGTAAAATTAACATTCAGATGTCATTACTTTTGACCACTTTTCTGACCAAACTGTTGAAACCATATTTTCCAGTTTTCGGCTACCCCACATGCTTTGATTATCAAAAAACAAAATCTGTTGGGGAAAAAAAGGTATATTTCTTCAGTGAAAGTACATTTATATGTTTGATTTTGTAACTTAAAATATTATCTGCCCTAATTAATTAGCATATTTCAAATCAAGCCCTCAAACGATTGATTCCTGGTACATGAAAATCAATCAATCAAAAACTATTCCGGATGTTCCATTTTTAATTTTGTGCGCTTAACATTTTTCCTCCATCAAAGACATAAATAACTATTTAATATTAAAATAAAAATAAGGAAGTAAAAACAAGATAGTTTGTCTTACTTTCGAGGTGGAACCCAAATGCGAGATGGTGCTCTCAACAGATGAGGTAATGAAGAAGCAGATGTTCGAGAACGTTGAGTTTTACTCATGACAACCACTTGACTACCAACCTGACGTATAAAAAAGAAACATAGATATGGGGCTAAACTTTATAGATAAAATATGCATCGACATATAGATAGATATAGATAATAATACACAATATACAGTATAGATAGGAGCAAAGAAGGTATTAAAAAAAATTATAATAACGATGAATATATTTAAAAAAAAGAAAAGAAAAAGAAAGAAACACTTTCACTTAAGAAATGTAAATTTTAATTAGCTATAAAATTGTATGAAGTACAAAAAATAATTAAAACATAATATAAAAATAAGGCAATTATGATATGTAAAAAATTTCTTTATTATCATAAATAAAATTAAAAAAAGGTAAAAAAAAAAATTTACTATTTGTCAAAACCACTGATATAAATATGTAACATTAAATAAGATAGATTTACAAAATTATGAATTGAAACAAAAACAGCATTATGCAATATTCACAGAAGAATAAGGAAAACTAAACATGACTAAATTATTTAATTGCATTACTAAATTATTGAACTGCATTCAGCAATAACAAATCTTAAAACTAAAAACTAATAAGAATGGGTTTTACAATTCAAACACATTCAAGTAATAAGTACTACAATTATAAACTTATAAAAAGGGTGGATATCAATATGTGAATAATAAATTCATTATATAAGGTGGACTTAGTATATAAACATCAAGCAATATTCACTTTTAATATGCATAAAATTAAACAGTAGAAATTAAATAGTTACACTAAAGCACAATGATAGCTTATTTGAATTTGAAATGTTTAGTTAAAATGTCATTACTTTGCAAGCAGGATGAAAGGCAACATGAGGAGCAGCATTTTCTTTGGATTTAACTTCCATTTCTTGCCATTCCCACAGACCATCTGAACGACTATTCATTTTTAAAAGCCAAATATCAGTGTAGAGCTAGATTAGAGATACAAAAATATAAAACACTGCATTTGAAATGAAAAATAAAATATATACCCTCCAGAGATCTGTACAAAATATTTTTTTTCCATTAGTTGTGTACTAGAGTTCAATTTTGAAAAGAAACAGAATTTCAATAAAACTTTATCTCTCCGCCTACAGTTAAATTATTCATATGTTGTGGCGGACAAAATTATTTTAAATATTGCTTATTAAACTATTATAATACACTAATTTTGCAAAGAGAAAATATTTTCTAAAACTATGAAATTCCTTAATTTTAGAAAATATTGTTGTTGGAGGGTACAAAATTAGCAATAAAGAAAAAATTTACATTTCTTATAAATAATCTAAGTTACCCCAAGATTTATAAACGTTTTTATCACAGAGCAGGCAAGATACATAAACACTTGTAACTTTTAAATTGAAAGAGAACAGAAAGAAGATGAACTTCTAAGTTAACTTCCTAGATTGCTAAACAAACATTTATGAATAGTGTATCTCCCTTGTGTGTTTATGAATCTGGGGTAAAAATTGAATCAAGCTTACTTTATAATAAAAATAAATAAATTACCATATTAGGGCCACCACAGCCACCAATGATTAGCAAATGATGGCGATCAATGGCAATCTGAAAACAATAACAACATTAAAAAATTGCATTTTTTCAATTTCATAAGAAAACTTTTAATAATCTCATTTTATATTGAAAATTTAATTGCGCTAATTTTTAATATTTTTATTAATTCTAAAAAATGACATGTATGCTAAATTATAAGAATGTGTTGATAAGAAAGTATCTGCTGTCAAGCTTTTAGAGAAGTTTATCGAAGACTACATTTGGAAAGCATTTATTTCTTAAAAAACAGAGAATAATAAAAAAATAATAACAGTTATTAAACAGATATTATTTTTTCGAACTAAATATGCTCCCTTCTATTTCTTTCCTTTTTGATAAATAAAAGCTATGTAAATATATTTTTTTAATTGAAAAAAGGTTAAAAATAACTAATTAATTCTAATAATTTTTTCTGAACTACACTTATACTCAATTTTCAGTCACTTTCATAAGTTTGATAGAAAATTTTTTATAAGTTAAAAAAAATTTGTTATGGGTATAAAGTTATTAATTCCAAAAGGTAATAAAAATTGGAGAAAGGAGAAATGGAAATATTTCGAATTATTTTAATAAGTATTATTAGAACTGCTTTTAAAAACTGCAAACACAACATTCATAAATGAAAACATTTTACAGATTAAAGCTGTTTTTCAAAGGCACCATCATCACTTGAAATTACGCTTTTTTGCGAACAATATCCTACTTTCACAACTTCTGTGAACTTGCAACAGTTATTCACGACTGTTAAGTCAAGTTTAGCCTATCTAAAGCCAGCGTTTCTATGCTTATTCTGAAAATGGCACAAAATGTCAATATGGAGAAAAGCCACAGTTTTGTAAAATTTAAAGCATTTGTGGTCTAATTTTTTAATATTTAAAAACTTACTCCCATGTTGTAATACCTGGGCTCATAAAAATTTGCAAAAATTGAGAATTAGGCAGTAATTTTGATAATTTTTCTCTAGGTGGAAAAATTTTGCCAAATTGTTGATTTTTAAAAAAGTTTAATAACTTTTAAAACATTTAACTTATTTGTCCATTCTAAAGTCTAGATAGTTTTTCACAACAAGATGATAAATATAGTTTAAAATCTTCGCTTTGCTTTGAGTGTAAGGCACTTAAACTGTGGCTTTTTTTTTTTTTTTTTCCCTAGACGACAGATCTTCAAAAAACCATGCTAACTATATCAAAGGCTGAAACAAAAAATTTTTTTAACAAATTTCAACTAAAACTATAAAAGCAATTTTTGCATCAAATAAAAATAAAATGCTGTAAAGATTTTTTTTTTTTACATTGGTTCTAAATTCTAGTAAATTATTTTATTTATACCTGAGAATGACCATAACGTTGTGGGGGTAGTGTTTCTGTAGTTTCCTGTTTTTGCCACTTATAGGTTTTCAAATCTAACGTCCACACATCACTAGAACTATAAAAAAATTTAGTAGGATATCAACTGTGTTATATAAAAATAAAATAACAGTTTTAAAAAAAAAGCTAATCTATCAAATATAACTAATTAAGGATCCTCTTAAGAAAGGTCTTACAAATACAATTTTAATTTAAGGAGAAATACATATATACAATTTTAGTACGTATCCATATCAAGTCTTGTAAAAGACCTATAACCACATTGCCTATATCAGTATGAATTAAGGTATCCGTACACGTTGAAAAAGTGAATTTTAGCTAAAAATGACAATTTTTTTTTAATTTTATATTACGAATCTCCGTTTATTCTAGTTTTCAAAACAGTTTAAATTTTAATTGTGCGTCAATTAGAAGAAAAGTTATGATTAAAAGAATATTAGTCGATGATTAAAAAATGAAACCGGAAATAGCATTCCGAAACCGGAAGTGGGACAAAAACAGTTATATTTATCTTTATTTAGCCTCCCAATTTATCATTTATATTAGTAGTTTTTGGGTTAAAATTGGCAACATTCTCACTCTCTTGTGGATTTGTTTACAAGCAGCGTTCTTCGAATATTCTAATATTATTTTGACTACATTTTATTGAAACGTAATTGAATTTCTTTTCGAAATTTTATGTTTAAGTACTTTGCAATATGGGTAATCCAAAAATCGAAATAATGGACGAAAAAAGAAGTTTCATGGGAATAGCATTTTTAAAATAGATTTTTAAAATAGAAATGATATAATTTATACTTTAAATGCCTTTTTCTCAGAATGTAATTTCACGCAAAAATAGTAACTTTAAAAAATCATTATTAAAAAAGTTGTTGATATATTTCAATAAAAAATTTTATGTGTATTATGTATAATGTTCTCTAGTGCTTGTGCTACAATTGTTTAAAAATATTTAATAGTTTTTTATTATTGGTCTAAAATGTGAAATATGACGTAAAAAATTTGACAAAAATCTCATAAAAAGTTTTCGATTTTCTATAAAAAATTTAATTTTTCAAATATTTTTATGATTGCAGTCAAATCACTAGACAAAATTCTGCTCTTTATTTTGATAATAACACTTTTTTAATACAATAATTTTGGTGAAGTATATCCTTTCCCAAGTTTTATGAAAAAAACATCAATTTTTTCTTGTTATTTAGCTTTTAAAAACAAATTATAATATAAATGTCTAATTTCTCTTATTTAATATTAGTTTTTACATATAATAAATATAAAAACATAATTAAAGTGTTCTGAAACTTAATATTTTTAAAAAAGTCCTCCGAACGTGTTCGGATACCTTAATATATTGTTTTTTTTTTTTAAGAAAAAAAAAATTAAAAGTAGAGTAATGGAATTATATTTCCTGTAATTCCATTACTGAGCATTTGATTAAAATAAAGTTTGTTTTAAAATAAAACAAATGCCAAGTTCTTATTTCTCTGGCTGTATTTAATATATAATACCAAAAAAAAAAAGTAAATAAAATAAAACTTTACATTTTTATTAAATATATGAATTTCTAACACGTTACAAATTTGCTATGGACTATAATTCTGTTACAAAAGAATAGAATCAGTCTGAAAGGCAAAAATAAATCTGTGATAGTCTTGATAGTTGACTGATATCTTTATGAAGAGATGCATAGAACCTGGTACAAGAAAAAATTTAACAGGTTCTCTGTAAAGAAATGTGAAT
Organism: Parasteatoda lunata; assembly: GCA_949128135.1. NCBI lineage: Eukaryota > Metazoa > Arthropoda > Arachnida > Araneae > Theridiidae > Parasteatoda > Parasteatoda lunata. Next base: position 58,299,326 of record OX421979.1, on the reverse strand, counting down.
TACCCTTTATAGGACAATAAACTAAGGAGTTAGAATATAGATCACGATCTAAAGAATTTCCTGCTATTAAAATTAATTATGATGTGATTGCATAAAATATTGTCTGAACTGATGTCATTGTTAGAGTTTTGTTTTGAGTTAGAAATGATAAAAGTTTCTTGATTTCTTAAATGTTAATATTTTCATAATATTTAGATCTTCAATTACACATTAAATACGGGATAATAAACTAATAAACACTAGGTACAGTACACTAATTAAAATTTTGGAATATTTTTTCATAATTTGATTCATTTAAATTTGCTTTATTAAATCAAGTTACCATATTTTAAACTTTTTCAAAACTATAGTAACTCTGAAAAGGTTAAAATTATTTACATTACAAGGTTAAAATTATTAATATTACTGCAATATTTTCCAGTAATGATTAACATTAAATGAACTTGATATGTTAGGTAATATGTTTATTCATAATTTTGAATAGTAAATGGCATTTAATTCATCTAGATAGTTAAAAGATTTTTTAATTCATTTAAAATAGAGAATACTGAATAAAAATAAGTTCACTATTTATGGAAAAAAAAGTATTAAACTGATTATTTATAAATGAGGCTAACTTCATTATGTATTAGTAATACTTATTTAAATATTCAATCAAGCAATAATGTGTGCAAAAATTCTATTTCAATAGGATTTTTTTTTTTTTTAGAAAACTTACTAAATTTTAGGGAATTTTTAAAAAATGTACAAAAGCTAGGAGAATTTTTATTAAACCAGTAGACCAGGAGAAACAGGCAAAATCCATTAGTCTACAGAAAAATCCAATAGAGTTAGCAGCTATGATCAAGGTTTTATTTTATTTTATTTATTTATTCATTTTTTTAATTCTCTCAAATAGTCATACACATTGAAAACCTCATTCATTTACACGTTTTTCTATCTACAAACTGCCATGTACTTAGAAAAAAACTCTAATTTTTTATGTGCAAAAACAAATTTAAAATTAGATAGGAGAAAAGACCCTTCTGACTACAGTTTTCTAATTGAAGAGGAGGAGGGAATTAGCCTGAATCACAGTTATGCAAAAGCAGTAAAAATGAAAATGTCAAAACTATCAGTGGGTCTAATCCTAATCAGTAGTTTTCTAATTTTCAAGATTAAAAATTAATTTAATGTTCACTAAATTAATGATTAAGTAAAGCTCTAATAAATTTAGAGATAGTAAAGGAATATTGTAACAATTGCAGAAGATCTTTTTTATACAACCTTCTGATTGCAACTTACATTCAAATTGTTAGGAAGGAATCTACACAGAATATGAAAAATCATCATTGAGAAAAAGAAAATTAAAAACTATTGAGTGCTATTCATTTTTCTTTACTGTTTTGTTCTTTTGCTGAATCCACATAAAACATTTTTGCTTCTTATACCAGCAGTTTGACAGTTAATAAAAAAGGAATCTTACTATATTCAGAAACATTAAAATGTCACAAAGCTATAAAAAAATGTTTTATGGCTAAATATTTTCATATGGTCAGAAAAAAAATTTAAAATTCTAATCTACTGATTAAATAGTTTTTGATATATTTCGGGCACCAGCTTTAAAAAAAATATGTTTAAAATTCTAAAATAGTTAAAAAGTTATACAACTTTACCGCAAAAAGTAATAAAATATTCTTCATAAATATGATAATTTGTTGACAAATGATAATTCGCTTCTGCACTTTTCTTAAAATTACAAAATAATTTAGGAATATATAAGAAAAATTAGGTAGAACTTAGTTTTAAAACAATGTAAAAATAAACTTTACTTTTGAAAAGGTCCATCACAGGTTTGCCTTTGCAAGCCACCAAAAACTACCATTAAATCACCATGGACAGTAGCAGAATGGCCAGCCATAGCAGGACAGCTAGTGGCTGAAGTAATTTGAGTCCATCGATTGGTTCTTGTGTTATATACATGGATCTGGTTAAACATTCTCCATACCTAGAGAAGTAGAAGAGGCAAAAATTAATAAGGCTATAGAATGAAGAAAATGGAAATAATCATAAAGTTGGTACTTGATATGACAAAAATAGTCATCCAAGCAAAAACGAATATTGTAAGTGTACAAATGTTAACAAGTAGGAAGGGCTTAAAAAAATATATGCTCTAAATTGAGATGACACAAGTTTGAATCCTAGGGATAACTCAATGATTTTTTGCATAGTGCTCCTACATGATTCCACAAGACTTAAGAAATTACAGGTACTTCCATATTTTTGGATCCCTTTCAACTAAAGACGGGTCTCTATTTAAGATATGAATTCTTAACCTCTTCATCTATCAATTATTGTTCATATTTATAATGCTACTTTATTTATTGATAGACAAAAAAAAAAATTTAAATAAAGAAAAGTTATAAGAGTAATATATAAACTATCAAGGCTTTTAATTAGGACAAATCAAACGCCTGCATCAAGGAAAAGAAAAGATGAAATTTAATACTCCATCGGCTATTGATAACAAAGGTAAAGAAATTTATTATACATATTTAAAGTTTGGTTTAAATTAATCAGTTGTTCAACTCTGCATTGCATATAAAATATCAACTATAAAAAATAATTAATTAATCTTTCAAATAATTGACTTTTATCTATTTGACAGCTTTAATGATATTTTATGCAGCATTAAAAACTTAAATAAACTTATCCAAATAAGCTTTCTCAATTTTTAAGTTTTAAACATTTAATAATAGTTAACAAATTAGTTGTTGATTTGTAAAAAGACATGCCTTCTCCCCTTATCGCTAATGCCCTCAGATAGGTATCTATTTTCAATAAATTATTTATTTTAGATAATTAAGGATAATTATTATTTGCATCTTTACTCCTTTACAAAACTTTAGAGTTGAAAACAATACATTATAAAACATTATTGATAATTCATTACTATAGCAAAAACTAATGAGCGGATAGGATTGATTTAAAAAAAATAATCGAGCAGCTAGCACATAAGATTTAGTAATTTTTTTAAGATTCATTTGTATGCTTGTTTAAGTGTCTCACAATTCGAAAAATTAAAAAGGTATAAAAAATTTACAACATTAGAACTAAAGGAATTATTTTAAAATTCAGTATAACAATATCAATACAATACAAGAAAAAATTAACAAACCTGATGTAGGGGATAAGGAGCTGTGTGAGTCCACCCACCAAATAAAATAAGGTTTTCTCCATAATTTACAAGTGTTGCACAGGCTTTGGGGGGAGGATAAGTACCTATCAAAATGAAACAAATATATGTTAATCACCTCCTCTACCTCAAATAATCATTATGCAGATCAAAATTAAGTGGTTAATAATTAAGATACAATATATACCTACATATATATATATACATTACGTAGACAATATTGTAAGATAGTAGAAATGAGCTAGCAAAATCTTTGTCTAGACCAGTGACTGTCTAAATGCTGCTCACGGGAGCATTTTTGGTAGATTGCATTAATATTTCATTTGGTTAACCTTGATCTCTCCACTGAGTTGATGAATGTAAACGTAAAGTTTTTTGAAAAATTCGGTAGCTCTTTTCATTGGTAACTCACTACACTATTTAAAAATGGTACAATAGCTCAATAACTTCACAAGTTTAGCTACCATTGGTATAAACTTATTAGACGCTTACAATATTATGTAAAATATACACACTATTTTAGAATTTTGGCTATGCCTTACTTTTCAACAAGATGAAAAATTAAATTGAAATAGTTGATATTTCAATTTAATTTGACTTCTTGTGATATTTACATTGAAAACAATGTATAATAATAAAACTTCACCAAGACAAAATACAGATTTTAAAATATAGAAATACAGATAAATTACAGACAAAATACAGATTTTACCTGTTGCAAGAGGTCTGATCCAGCATCGTGTTCCTAAATCTAAGCGCCATAAGTCATTGAAAGTAGTGTTAGCAGTAGTACAGCCTCCAAATATATACATAGAATTCTCACAACAACAAGCACTGTGAGAATACCTTTTTGATATAGTTGGCCCCGGATCAGCTATTTGATGAACCCATTGTACAGCCATGTTGCAAACAGCATTATAAAAATCTCTCTGCGTCTTACGAATAACATCTAAAATTAGAGAATCGTAAATAATTCAGAGAGCTTAAAAATTTAATATTCTACAGAACAAATGAGTCATTTTTTCTAGAAAAACGAAGTTCTAGATCAACACTAAATCCTAACCAAGCTGGGAAATAAATTTTGTAACATACAATTCATAAGTGAAACAGTTACGTAAGTGAAATTGTTAAGAGGTCTCTTTTCTTACTATCTTAGAATTTAGGTCAAATTTTTGATTCTTTAAATTTTTTAAATGTTTTATAATCAAACTTAAGGTGATAGTTGAATATTTAGCAAAATTATATTTATTAAACAAAGTAGAAAATAAAGGTGTTGATTCATAAAAATTGGAAGTCTTCAGCTTTTTTTTTTTTTTTTTTTTAATGAAAAGCAATATAATTAAATGGTTAGTTATTTTAAAAGGGTAATTTAAAACTGAACATCTCTGTTTATTTTAAGATTTTTTTTTTAATTTACTTTAGTTGTTTAAAGGAAAAAGGATTTAAATGATGCTGAACATAGCTCTTACTGAAAATTACATAAAAACAAAAATATTTAACAAATATCTAAAGCAGACTTATATTTAAATTTAGCACAAAGCTACCTAAAACAAATGGTACTTTCTATCGGTGCCATTTTTCAAAATAATCTATAAAAATAACAAAACAATGTCAACTATATTTATTTATTCAAATTGGCACAGTATTTATTCAGATGGGCACAGTAGGCCTTGGCCCTCCATGGGCTGTCACGCCACTGAGTTTAGTTTCTTTTATTCGTGAAAATTAAATAAAGATGAATAACAGTAAAGAGTCGGTTTTTATGAAATTTAGTCATTAAACAGAAGGGCCAGTAACGAGAAGATATTAATAATCTGTACTCATTTTCAGAGGTCAGTTTATATTTCTCTATTAGATTTCTATAGAAACATTTAAATTTTTAATTATACATAGAACTCTTTATGTGTTATAGAATTTTTTAGAAACAAGAATTTTTTATTGTAAATGTTGCAAAATAAGAAAAAGATTGCCAATATTTGTTTCCTTAAATATCTTTTTTCAATATCATTGTCTTATATCAATATTGATTTTTTAAATCAATTTTTAATATCATGCAATCACAATAGACGTATAATTGGATATATTTTATGTGTGTTTATTATAGGTAAACAAAAAGCAAGCCTTAAAGGTAATAACTATAAGTCTTTGTATATAGACTAATCTAGTTAAACAAAATGAAGAGCAAAATGTACAACAAAGATAATTTAATAAAGATAGTTACTATCGATGTAAGAAGTAGGAAGAAAAATTTACCATAAACATAGCGATACCAAGCTTTATTAACTTGCATACATTCCTTAAGGTCTTTATATGGTGACAAGTAACTTAAAATATATTCAATAATCGGATCCGGCAAATCTTCTATAGTAGCTGACCTACTGTCCTTCATTTTAAAAATAATTTAGTAAACTTCGACGCTTAGAACGTCAAATAAATTTAATTCGAATATAAAGTTATACTAACAAAACTGTATTTTATTAATTTACTTTAACTCGCCATTGTCGCCAAACAGAGCGAAGGCTTTAGGTTGCCATATCATTTGGTTTTAAAGTAAAATAAATTTATTAAGACTGGGGTAGCCGAGATATTATGATTTAAAGCTCCGATCCGAAATCAAAGCAAACTGAAACCCATTACAGAAATAGGCAGTGGACGACCTCAGACGACCTTTTGGAGAGTTTGCTTGTTATTAAAAGAACAGATAAAATTCTTTATAAAAGGTTTAGTATCTTTTTTTATTAATATTGTACCTTATTAATGGAATAATGTATCACATTTATTTCACTACGTAGTAATTTAAACTTAACATTGTTAACTGTGCCTTAACTTAACATTGTGTAAATCATGCTCTAGTAACAAGTATTTCTTATAAAAACTCCTAGTGCATTCACTATTAAATGATTCATGCTTTGCACTTTCTGCTAAAACAAAATATAGATAGCGTTATTCATATTTGCTTCCTAATTATATTGCTAAATCACTTTTAAGTTAATATTTTGTGATTTCTTCCACCTACTTTGCATATTCTGCTTGCATCTATTTATGATATTTTAAATGTTTATCACGCTCATATCTTTTTGTTGCATACAAAGCCGTATTTAAGGTTTCGCCCAGGGCCCCGAATTCCAATGGGGCCATTCCAATAATAGTGTGTTTGTTTTTTAACCTTAAAATAAAATAATTTTTAAAAAATGATTCAAAATTAAACTTTTTTTATACTAAAATTAATCATAAAAGGCTCCCAAAAAAGGACAGGCCCAGGGCCCCGAAAAATATAAAAACTGCTCTGGTTGCATAAGATTCAATCTATTTTCTTAACTCAATATGTTGTTAATACCTTAAAGAGCTCTAAATAAACAATAACTTTTGAAAAAGCGGTAAATTAGAAATATGTGGTTAATGATTTTCTTTCAAATATTTTAACAGTATCACCATGCTTTAAGGAATTAAATTTAGGGGATAACTGATAAGATTATAAGCAGACTCCTTCCCCACTTTAGCTTTTTGAGAATTTCTAAAAATTCTCAGTTTATATTGGGAAATATATGGTAGTATCTTATAGTTACTAGTCCTTTTTACCGGCGACTACCTTTGTCTTTTATTAAATTGAACAAGATCTCATTTTTATTTAAGAGATTTTGAGTTATCAAGAATCTGTCTAATCTGAGATATAAAGTAAAATTTAATTTTAAGACTAGTAGCATTCCATGCTATAAACTTGGATTTGCCCATAAAACATGTCAATAATTTTTCAGCCATGAATTCTGTAAGAATTCTCAAAAAAGCTGCTTCCACTGGTTCTCTCTGTCTTCAAAGGAATATTGGTATTTGCTCAGTTTTGTATGCAAAAGCTCCAACAGATCCAATTCAAAAGTTATTTCAAGAGAAACTTAAAGAATATGTTAAACATAGCAGGTATTATATTTTAATGGTGTATATTTTGGACTTAATTATTTTATTGTTGTTAAAAATTTTGATTTCATCAAAATTTGTTGGATTTTTAATTTTATTTATTTATTTTTGTTGTTCTAACGGTGTAAACTACTGAAGACTGATCAGTAGACAAATAATATTTTTACTTTATTTTAATCTATACATTTCCTCATATATGTTGATAAATGATGAGCAAAATCAATAAAATGCATCTTAAATTTAATTTGTAAAACTATAATGCAAATATTTGTTCAAATGTGAGCTGAAATGAGTAAAGATAATTTAACTTAAAGGCTATTTTGATGCTAAACTACTTCTTATTGAATACTGAAGCAAATAAATTTCTCAGTAAATAATAAATTGCAATTTTTTCCATGTTTTTTTTTTTTTTCTCTCTTTTTCTATTTTTAATTTGATGTAAATGACATTTTAGAATAATGGCACAATTTACTAATCATGTTCATTTAAAAATGTATCATTAAAATTTACATTATTTTAGTCTGTTAATTAACAAATTTAATTAACTGATTGTTATGTTGACAAGTTTAAGATAAAATCTACTTGTAAAACAATGTTAAATTATTTTCTATAATTTACATATTGTGTATTCGCATTTATATTAAAAATATTTAATTTAAATATATATTGATAAATATTTAAATAATTTATTCAAAATTTAAGACTAACTAAATTAAACATTTTAAGACTAGTTTCTTTTAAAAATCTGTACAAAAAGAAATTTATTCTAGCATATAATTATTTTATAATGAAATCTAGGTCATTATTAGAGAAGGAATAGATTTGGAATATTTATTTTTAATAAGTAAAATAATATACAAGTTAAAGTCTACCAAATATATAAATCTTTATGAATGTCTTTTTAGCTTATTTGCTGTTGCAGTTAACCAATAGTTTAACCAACATTTCTTTTTAACGAAGCAAAATATAGGTTATAAAATAATGTACTAATGTTGTCTATACAGGTTCATATATGCATAATTCTATTCATATTGACTTATATTGAATAACTACTGTATATTTTTTTTAAAAAAAATTTGAAATTGGAAAAGAATGATTTGAATTTTTGAAACCGAAAAAACTTTTTCATTTAAAAAATTATTCAGTATTAATTTATTTTACGATTATATATAATTTTTTCTAGCTGTTTTTAATTAAATATTTTTTAAATCTTTTCTGTGCTGAAATTTTAAGTTTATCATATAAAAAGCTATAAAAACAGCTTTGATTTCTTCAAAAGAATGTTGTTGTTTTTTTACACATTCATAAAATTTTTGTTCTTTGCTGACGAAAAAGTGATCCATGTAATTTTTAACCTCCACGTTTGAAATAAAGGTTGTACCATCTAACAAATTCCGTAGACCGTAACATTGTTGAGGACAACTTGCTTCTCATACCCAGTGATGATGCACTTCAAAAATGGATAATTTTCTTAATGTTTGAGAAGCAAATCACAAATGTCAACATGATGCTACAAATGTCTCTTCATAAGAACAAGAGGAACCAATGTATTGAACTTAGAGGCTAAACTTAAGCATACCAAATGATCAGGAACAGTCCAATTTGTTAAATTTTATATCAGCGATCTCATGATTTTTCTTCACTAGTTTGTTTCAATTAATGCCTTTATTGTGTATTCACCAGCTTTAGCAGACCTTCCAGCACAGGGTGCAACTTCAACATCAAAATTACTGGATTGAAATTTTGAGCACTGGTGTTCTGTTAATGCTTCTTCCTAAACATCAGATATTTTTTTCCAGAAATGCAGCTTTTGACTCACCATATTTAAAAGGACACCAACCAAAAATTGTATATAATCAAACTTTTTCACAAGCAAGTCTTTCTATATCAGCTGTCAAAATATATAATGATTATGTGGCTTTAAGTGTGATGTTGGCTGAGAAAATTGCTCTAAAGTCTTTTGTTGAGAAAAAACTAAATTACTTTCCGAACAACCCAATATATCTTAAACACAATTTTTAGTGTAAACTGCATTGGTAATTTAAAATCAATCTTATTTTCTATACATATATGCAATAATGGATAAAAATAAATGCTTCATCAAACTTTATGTTGATTATTTTTTTCATTTTATAGTGGAGGTAAACTTGTAGATATTACTCCAGAAAAACAGAAACAATATGATGAGACTTTGAATAACTTAAAAAGACAGTATGGTGCTGATAAAGCTGACTACACTAAATTTCCCACTTTCAATTTTCCAGGTAATTATTTACTATTTACATCAAAGCACATGCTCAGCTAATCAGTCGAAAAGAAAAAGTTCTAAAAAATGCTAAGTAAATGAAAAATTTTAGTGTCTTAATATACATTTCTACCTTATTCAGTCATGTTAAATTTTATTTTGTGCTTGCAAGTAGCTATTTATATATATAAAGTGGTACTTTTAAGTTACTGCTAAAAAAGTTAATGTTTCTTTATAAATTTTACTTTAAAAAAATGTTTCTATGCTTAAATAGTATGATAAATGATATGATTTTGAATATCTATTACCATTCCAGCTATATTGTCAGCAAAAACAAGATGCCATTTTAATAAATTACTATTTTCTCAATCTTTTGTGGTCGCATATATTTTTAAAAAATATTCATTATGAAAACAACTTTCATGTGGCATTACTTATAATGATTACTTGAATCAGTTAGACAATCAAGGTTATATTTTATAGGCATAAAATTCTTCCTCTGATATGTGGTATTCTGATTTTTTCTATCACTTTTCTATGTTTCTGAAGATATTAGAAAATAACCACACCGGTAAACATTCTCAATCGTGCACTCTATATGAAAATTAATCTAAGTCAGTCTAGATCTACAGATTAATAAAAATTTAAGTCAGTTGCTGGCAATATGACCTTTTTCACTTCCAGTTCTTATTAGGATTTATGAATTAAATTTTTTCGAAGTTTTGTACTAAAATATCTAAAGTTTATTTTTTAATAGTCTTAAGCAGGGTCTGAAAATCTAATATTTTAATAAAAATATCTTTTCGGGGGGGGGGGGGATCATACTTAAGATTATAGTTAATGTGTTATATTTCAATTTAACATTTATTTTTGTTAACCTAAAAATGTGAATAATTTTAAGCATAGGATTGTTTTTCAAAACATAAAGGTCAAATGATAGTTTTGATCAAATGATACTTTTTCAAAACATATCATTTGACCCACACATTGTTAAAATCTGCCATTCCTATCATTTTAGATGACCTGATCTCCTGTTGCTCTAACTATTTGATATGTTCTTATTCCATACATTATTTATTTGGTTGTATTAGTTTTAAGTTATTACAATTATCTTAACATAATTTTTGTTAGAAAAACTATTGCCTTTCCAAAATTTCTTTTTAGTGAAAAGTGACTAAGATATATTTAAATATATTATGGATTTGTATTAAAACTTTGTTGACTCTTAATCATTGAAGCAGTATTTAAACTTAATATTTAATAATCAATTAGCTGCTCAAAGAATAGTATTCTTTTTCAAACACATATCAATTGTTTGAAATTATTTCTTATTTTTATTTTTTTTTCTTGTAATCTTATACCTGACTCTAGTTTTTTTCCTTATTTCTAGAACCAAAGGTGGATCCTATTAACTTGGACAGTAAAGCATAGAATTTATAGTGTTATGTCAAATTGATATGTTTTGCAAAATAAAAAATAGAACCCTATTCCTTCATGTAAATTTTGGTTTAAAAATAAACTTGTAATGTACCATTTCTCTAGTTATTTTCTTTCCTCCCACCTAATGCAGATTATCTTTTAGTACCAAAGTGCATAAAATTTTCAATTTGAAAGAGTTGTCATACTTAGATCATGTTTGATTTTCAGATGTTTAATTTAAATAATCCTATTTAGTATTAATGCAGAAATTCTTAGAATATTATAAACCTCTTTGATTTACATGAGTAAACTAGTTACTTAAAATACATTTCAGTTACAGAAGAACTATTTAAAAAAATATAACTACCCAGTAGAACTTTTTTTTTTGGGGGGGGGGACATTCTTACATTAAGAATGAATATAATATACTTAAATTTAACTTCTATATATATATATATTATTCTATATTAATATAATACATAGAAGTTAAATTTAAGTAACTTATACTATGATGTCCAAAACTATTTTAAATTTTCCAGAACTCTTCTCTCCATCGCTAGATTTTGTAGAAATTTCATTTACAGGATACTAAGAAATTCAGGTATTAGGTATAAATTATAATAAAAAATTTTATACCTATTAAATAACTCTTAAATGTATTAAAAAAATAATTGGAATAAAAATAGTTGGTTTTATCCTTTCTGTCCTAATCCCCATATTGTAGTGTAGTCAACATATTATAATGCTAAAAAATTAGGAAAATGGCAAAAACTGTTACAGGGTAGAGCAAGAAATTTTTTATTGAAGATCTCATCTTTGAAACAGGGTTGGAGTTTTAGACAGGACATGTGGATTTTACTGTCTTAAACTGGATAAAACTGTCTTAAAGTGTCCAAAACCTTGAACTTTGGTAAAAGGTAAAAATTCTATAGGTACATTGCACACATAATAATTATGTGTATCAATAAATATTTGATATTTTTTGTACAATTTACTTTAACTTATTAAAGGAAAATAATATAATATAATAGGAAAAGGTTTTAATTTTTGAAGCTCCACAGTTCATTGAACAACGAAAGTGAATACCTAATCCTTTAAATATATAAATATGCTTTTAATACTGTTAAATAATGTTTTTGCATAAGGATAAATAATGCAATATTAAAAAATAATAATTTTTTAAATATAAATATATTAGTTTAAATTGGAAAAACAAAATAACTGAAAAATGTATTGACAGTTTTGAAGGGCATAACATCAGTTTCAGTTACTGACACTGGTGATGTATCACCACTATGCTAAAAGAATGGAACATGACTGAAATAAAAGTATTCTTGAATAGTACCATAGATAAATAAACCTGTTTATGACTACCCAAGCACTTAGTCCCTAATAGCTTAACTTGTATGGCAAGGTCAAACTTCAGTTATGTACTATTGAATGAGAGGACCAATTGAACTTGATTACTGATTAATAATCCTTTCTTTAATGTTTAAGTTGAAGAGTCAAACAATGTTAATAAAACATACTTTTAAAAACAAATATTCTCTAGTAGATTTAATTATCAATATGTTATTAGTTCTATGTTTATTTTACCTTTTAAATATTGTTCAAATAAAATTGTAACATAATTTGAGTAAATAGGTTTTGGACAGGGCGGTTTAAACCGTGGATTAATCCATTTGGTCCTAAACCTTGCCAACCCTGCTTTGAAATGTATTTTTTTAAAGGTATAATTATTTATAACTGTTATGAATTTTATTTAAATGTATAGTTTATAATCTAAAAATATAATTTTAAAAGTAAAATGAATTGTGGTTATTATTAAACTATAATTAAATATATAGCATTTAGATATATAGAAGTGTATAGTAGTTACATTTGAAGTTTCATATATATATATATTGATTTTTTTTCCTATTTTAAGATCTTTCTTAACAAAAACAAAAATATTTGTTCTTTATGCTTTTTCATACATATAAACATCAATTAAAAATTATGCATAGTGATTAATATTCATAAGATTGCAATTTAAAATTATACATTGTGATTGGTATTCACATGATTTAAAAATCTCACATTGAAATTCGTATTCACACAGTTTTAAAAAAATGTGTATAGATTTTTTTTTTAAGTCTTTGATAATATTTTAAGAATATAAGCTTCCTAATACTTTTATTATTTCTCAAATTTCAAGTATTTTTTTAACATTTTTGGATTTTGTTTGCCAGTTTTTTTTACCAAACTCATCTCTTATTATTGCCATTAACCCTTTGTTCTCCAATTTTACCTTTGAGGCACCATCAACAGTCACCGCTCAAAAATTAAAACATTTTCCTACCTTAATAGTTAGTAACCACATTATTTTACAAAACTTAAAAAAGATATAAAAAATACTGTTTTTTTTTTTTTTTTTTGAATGATTTAGTGCTTATATTAATTCACAAAGCATTTTGAAGTACTTAATTGTTTAATATTTTAACTCCATTTTCATAAAAATTTTTACCATGTTTAAAAAAAAATACAAGAGAAAAAGTTTTCAGATCATTTTATTTTTTTACAAAACATTCATACATATTATAATGAACTTTATATGTAATTTATCTATCAAATAATGAATGAAGAATCATTGTTCTTGTGAATGATGTTACCTCTCTTTACGACAGAATCTATAAGGGAATTATGAGCCCCCATTTGATAGATCAAATGTTCCCACCTATTCAATAAAAATAAATGTAAGTAATGTAAAGTGTTTTGAGTTTGATTCATAAATAGGAATTAAAAATTTTAATTTATACCTGCTCGCATTGATAATTATGAAATCTGCTACTTTTCCTTTTTCAATTGAGCCATGAGAATGAGATTTTCCTAACGCTGCAGCTGAGTTAATTGTGGCTGCATGGAGTGCTTGATCCATGGACATTCCACATAATACACATGCCAGATGCATTACTAATGGCTTCAAGACGAAAAGAAATTTAATATATTTTCTGTTATAAAAATTATTAAAAAGTGCAATTTTTTTTATTAATCTAAGAAGCAATTCTATACTAAATATTTGTAAATTATTTTACATACCCTAAGCAACTTAGCATGATATGATAAAATTAATTTTTATTTGAGCATATTTTTATATGTGACTAATCAAAACCTGTTATAAAGGACACCTCTGCAAGTGTACAAGGTACCAGAAAAAAAGGAACCCCTCACACAAGATAGATGATTAGTTGAGTTCAACTGTTGGCAGATCATGGCATTTTACAGGGTCCGTTGGAGGAAGCTTGCTAAAAAAGCCATGGTCTGTAGTAGGCTGAGTGCATTTGAAGAAAAATAACAGAATAGTTTTTTTAAGGAATCAATTTCATGTTACTTATACTTCCCTGAAACCCAAAATTAAAATGTCGAGGCTTATAAAGAAAAACATAATTTTCATTGCTGGTGTGAACCCTACACATATATAGTTCGTTCACCAGGAGTTGACACTTGGCTCCACCTCTTCGGACGCCGAGTTCATTTCAGCACGGGAGTAAGAAGAGAAACATCTCCGTGCTTGAAATAGACGCAACTTTTAATTTGCACCAAACACAAACAGTGACTTCTTTCTCGGTCACTTACTTCGCTTTATTGTCTGCTATTATACCTTTCGTTACTCTAGCTAATTAAATATATTTTAAATTTAAAAACTGCTGTTCTCCCAGCAATATGTCTCATAAAGGACAAACTATTCACTCAAAAGAAAGAAATATTATTAAAAATGATGCAAAATATCATCAAATTTATAAAACATTTATTGTTAAAAAAAAATGCACACAAAGTTTGCGAAATAAATATTTTTGCCAAACGATCGCCAGATAGCAACCTTGTTCAGGATTGCTCAGAACCTTCTCCCAAAAATAACGAAGCGCAATAGTATCATCGTGTACCACGTGATTAAGGCGGAGCCAAGTGCCAACTCCTGGTGAACGAGCTATACCTATCATAATGAAATGCTTCATGAGACGTAATTGGTTTAAAAGTGTTTTATTTTAATAGAAGAATTGAGTTTTTGATCTTGCAATGCAAGCAAAGATCCTGTTAGCATATGCCACAAATTGTGTCTAAAAATCATCCTAGTGGTATATTGTTAAAGTCAATAGAGAGAAATTGGTACAGTCAACGAATAACAAAGCATATGTAATTAAACCTTAATTATTTTAAAAAGAATATGATGACTGGCCTGAAATTTATTTGCATGTGTGAAAATAATTCAGCCATTTTATACTCGCTATATAGCAGTACTTGTCAAACAAAAGCAACCAATTCTGTTTCTGAAAGAGATCTTTAATAGAGGGTTTGATTGCTAAGGGCTGCTCTTTATCATTGACTGTACACAGCCATATTAAAATACTTTCAACGATGCCAGATTGGTTGCCACAAGAACTATTGCTAACTTCCGTTACTGTATTCAAGTTTTATTCATGTTAAATTTATCTCTTTTTTTCCCTGCTTCTTTCATTGGAATAATTTTCTATAAAATATGAGAAGCCCACAAGTGTAATATCTTAAGTGTAATTATCGAACTCTGGTTTGAAGTTAGAGAAATCAGTCAGCAATTAACGAACTTCTGCAAAAATTCTAATAGGAACTCTTAGCCACTAACTTGGAAGTCAAGATCTGTATAATTGTGACTTCCACAGCTTTGATGGGCTATAAAAAAAAAAGCCCTGCAGAAAAATCAGTTTTTAATAGGACAACAAAATCAAGGTATGCAAATGTAACTACCAACCAATGACATAGTGTGACTGTTGTAACATTCGAACAAATACCTAAACAACTAATAGACAATACTTTTGAGTTTCATTAAATAATATGAAATAGTTTTTCTCGCTCTATTTTTTGACGATAATAGTTCAGATGCTGCTGACCATGACTAAATTCAAAATTGTAAGAACATTTTGTATTTTTTCAAGCAATTTTCATCTCTATTAAACCATGGTTGCTGTCGCTTTATTTTTCCTATCATGGCTGTTTAAAAATAAGAGTACTGAAAAAAGACAAAGAAAAAAAAGTATAGACCACAAATGTAAGTACTGAAAAAAGAAAAGAACTAGAAGCTTTGCCATAAATGGGCATGGAAATTTTATAATCAGAAATAGTGAAAGAATCTCCAATTTCTGAAGTAGTGATTATTTCGTTTCTCAACTTTAAAAAAAAAGGCTCTTTAAAGATGGATGGAAATTCTGACTATAATAATCTTACCATTGAAAGACAGAAAGCATTAGGATTAAAGTCACTCCCAAGAGCTACAGGTACTCCTTCTTCAATCATTCTTTTAACTGGAGGTGGTTTTAGTTTTAACATGTAAGCAGTAGTAGGCAAGACTACTGCCACTGTTCTACTTTTTGCCATGGCTCTTATTCCATCTTCACTGATTTCCTCCAAGTGAGAGATGGCTGTTGCTCCTAGAGATGCTCCCATCTGAAAAAAGATTATATATAGATAGATAAAACATTAAGACATGGATTAAGATTATAATTGATGGATTTATTGAGAAACTATGATGTGTCATGGACATAATTATCAAAAATATTTGATATTAAAATGAAATACATAATTCTCCTGGCATGACTTTTTAAAATGTAAGTACTAGCTGATAAAATAAGAAATTATCCCGCCTAGGGTTGTTTCTAGCCACCCAGTTAGATATGTTCACAAAGCTAACTTTTATGAAGAGCTAAATTAAAGAATCGGTTTTTAGAGAAAAACCATATTTAAAATGAATTGATCTAAAAGTTGTTGAGGATACTAATTTTCTCATTGAAAAATGCTCTATTTTAAGACTTTTTTAGAATTAATATCCATGCCTACAATTGACTTTCCATCTCCATTCTCATACCTAGAAATTTCAGTCTTTTCAAAGTGTTACTTCACATGTTCGCACTTAAGCTCTTCATAAAAATAATTGTATTTTGTAATTTATTCTCAATTCGCAATTTGAATTTGTAGCAGAATCTCCACTCATAGTCATATTTTATTAAAATATAAAATGTTTTTATCCTGTTCTTTAAAAATTATGGCGTTCTTTCAAAAAGTGAAAGAAAGAACATCATCTCTTGAGCGAATTATCTTTTTAACTTCTGTGATTTCAGAATTTTTTTTATTTATTTTTTTTATTTTAAAATTATGGTTTAGGTTTTTTAAATTACACTTACTTTAACAAAGAAATAAAACAGCTTTAAATAACTACATTTATCTGACAGTAATTAGTTATTTGCTTTTGTATTTTTTTCAACTATTTTATTGCTTCAACTCTTTCTTTACTCTGTTTTTCAAGTTTAAAATCAATAACTATAAAGATGCAGAGTTAAACAGTTTTGGTTATACAAATCATTTCAATTAATGTGATTATAATGCTTTTTTAAATTAATTATTGTGTTTTTGTAGAGAAAATAGTAACTTCGGTAAGTCATGAAAAATTCTTGGAATTATTCATCGAAAGTCGTAGATTTGAAAATCTAAAATGTAGCAGATACCCTGTATATGTTTGCAATTTACTTATTGGTGCAATATATTTGTCATTGACATTGCAATAAATTTGACAAAAAAAAACATGGCAAGAAATAACTTATAAAGTGGTCACTAAAATAACAAATAAAACTTTAATTAACGCAGCATTTATTCTACCTCTGCTGCTCCTATAGGATTCAGCTCATCTCCATGAAAATTTATCTGCAGACCCAATTCTCTTCCAGCCGTTAGAATTTGCCTACTTTGGTTAACATCGTATACACCTTTCTCACAAAAGACATCAATATTGTCGATCTTTAGTTCTTTCGACTCCATAAGCTTCTTCAAGGCTGGTAATTGGTCTTCTATGATAGCTTTGGTTGCTTCGTACGAAGTCAAATGCCTAATGTTAGAAGTATTTTTATAATAGAGTAATTTTACTTCACATTACACAAAATTTAACGTGTATACACAGAGCATATGTTCATAGCTTGTAAGCGCTGCAAATCATCTTATCATTTAAGTTCTCTTTTCATTTTTAAACTTGTTTCTTCAAAATTTAAAAAGCTGGATTGAGAGATCATCACAGAGAACAAAACTTTCTTTATATTACATAATTTTATATTAAAAAATTTACAGTAATTATTAAATTATTCATTTTGTGTATTTCATTTAAATAATGAAAAATATTATAATATTGCGAATGGGATTCATAGACCAACCACAAGAGTAGTCTACAGCAAGATAGAATGCCTGAATAATATTTAATTTAATGATTGATTTTCACTTACTAGGTATGCAATTTTTTATAGTTTGGTAGTATACCAGGAATGTGCTGACTAATTAATGCAGACAATTGTGAAACCAGGCAATGTGAATGAATCAAATAATTTTTGCACTTGCAATTATGAAATTTGTTTATCCAATAATAATTTCAACCACAAATCATAGCAATTTCATTTTTTTTTATTGAACTAAATTATAACTGTAATGTTTACAGAATTCTGTTTCATTTTAAATTGTGTAGTTTTAAACAGAGCTGTAGAATTGGTATTTCAAATCTCCGTTCTCCATCTATTAAAATTTTCACCTAATCCTAAGCATGCATTAAAAATATTATTATTATTTCTTCAAAATATTATATATTTACAATTGTATGCTTCTTTTTTTATATACGATCAAAGTTGAAGAAATTTTATTTTAAGTTACATTTTATATTATAACATATGTATTGATATAAATTTTAAAAACTTAGTTTAAGAAAATACAATACTAAAATTTTTCAATCTTTAACAAATAAAATAACAATTCATGTGCCAAAAAAATTTTATTCATTCATTTAGTTCAATGTTTAAAAAATTTGAGGATAATACATAGTATTTTGAGGACGAGAAATCCAAATTCTTCAGGCAAGAAAGGTATGTTTATTTAGAAGAAAAAAAAGGTTTTTGTCATTTTATAATCTAAAATATTGTGTGCACTAATTAATTAGCATATTCAAGGTCTAACCCCTGATTAATGGAGATTCTATGCAGGTTTTGTAGTGGGCCAAAGAAAAAAATCAGGACATATTTCGAAACAATATGCATATATCAGACTACTTTTGCAAACGGCAAACTAATTTACTCAACTTAAAAGCAAGTTTTATAGCAAAAGAATAATAAAATACAATAGTTTTAATTTCAGAATTACTTTAGCTAACACAGAAAGTTTTAACAGTTTCCAGTATAGCATATCAATACTGAACAACCAAAAAAGAGTTTCAAATCAAATCAATGCAAGGAAAATTTTCATAGTACTGTTGCATTTTAAAAGAAATGCCAGTATCTATTAGTTAACATTCTTTAATACCAATTTTTAAATAAAATTTGTAATTGAGTTCAAGATTTTCTTTATCAAATAATTTTAATGTAGAGTTTCAAAACTCTTGAAATGAATATGCCACTTATCATACTTGTACAAAAGTAATTAAGCGGATGATTCCTCAATTATACATTTAATAATTATATGTTATGATTACTGTATATTGTTGATTGAAAAAAAAAAAAAAAGGACAAAATATTTTTTATCAGATCAACTAAAAACCCTGTTCTATGTTATTACATGAAAATCTGATTAATAGTTATAAAGTTAACCAGGTGTTTTGTTTTGCACACTATGACACTTTCATGCAACAAAATCTTCCCAAAATGGCAATTTACACTGATATAAAGATTTCATTTAAAAAATTATTACGCACATCGATTTAAGGAATCTTACTTTGGGACTGCATGGGCACCACAGTAAGTTGAAGAAATGTCCATGCTAGTCTCTTTCTTTGCTTGCTCTATGACTCTTAGCATTTTCAACTCTGTATCTAGATCCAGACCATAACCTGACTTTGCCTCCACCAATGTTGTGCCACATTTTAACATTTCTTCTAACCGAACTTTCAACAAGTGCAGCAAAATTGACTCGTCTGTTTTCTTTGTTTGATCAACAGTATAGTATATGCCTCCACCAATTTTGTGGATATCCATGTATGAGAAACCAGCAAGCTAAAAAGATAAAGTTTTTCATTAGGTTACCAATATTAAATCTGCGAATTATTATTTTTATGAAAACAGTACCTGAGCTTAATCATTAGCACTGGTAGAAAATTCATTGGCTCATTTACCAAAATAGCAAGCTATAACTAACTGTGAGGTGATCTAGTGCTTTATAGAAATTGGAACAATCTTTTCTGTTTCAGTAATAGTTGCTTGCGGAAGTGTATAACATATAGATTCTAATTTGATGACAAAAAGGATCTTGATGTGCCTTGCACTTGTGTTGTTGTTTCTAATGCCACTTGCCAATACCAACAATAAAACGAAGCAAATTTAAAGCAGAGGGCACGTTTCTTGTTTTTCAGTGGCACCATTTATGGCCAAGAATACGATTTCAGCCACACACACTTCTCTGCCCATTTATAGGGTGGACCCATTCATACATCCATTCATAAACCCACAAATCGTAATTTTGACCTTAACCAAAGAACGATCCATCTCCAATTCTATTCAGTACCCTCAGAGGTATCATTTGTTATGGGAACATAAGGGACTTTGTGATCTGCCAGATTTAACATGCACCAGTCACCATTTACTAATGAAGAGTCTTTGGCCCGGCAGGGATCGAACGCCTTGCACATCTTTTCAAAGGAAGTTATTAGTTTTAGTATAAATGAATGGAGGAACTAATTAGTTTTAGACCTGTTTTGATAATAATTATTCTATTATTCTACTAGATTTAATTATATTTTTTTCCTTGAAAAGTAAAAAAAAATTGTATTCCGATTTTTACACTACTTGGTAATGCTATATTTCATGCTTAATTCATTGTCTAAAATATCCAAATTTCTAAGGACTCCTTAATTTTCAGCATAATGTTATATTTTTTCTGAAGAATTTTCTATTAAAGATTATAGATCTGCAATGGCTTGGTTGGTACAAAACAGGCTCCCAGCTCGCACCCACCACAATGCTGACACAAAATATCCTCAGTGGAAGATGAATCATGTGTTAGAATCCCCTTGCTGTCAGACAAACTGTAGCAATTTTTCGCGATTTTTCTCGCCATGTAATGCAAATTCAGTTTAGTTTTATCAAATTCCTCCACAAAGGACATGATGCAGGAGTTTCTTTGTCTTCTGGGTTGGATTCAAAATTACAAAGCTGCATAGTTGAACATTGATAGTCGTAAACTCAGAATCGGGTCAGCTACTCTCCGCTAGTTATAAAATACAAAAAACAAAACAAAAAAATTAAGATGATGCATTATGTGGTAACAAAAACTGAAATTAACAGGGGTTGACAAATCCCAAGTGACAAGAAAAATTTCCCTAGTGACTAACTTTTTCAACATATTATTCTGCTACTTGTATTAAAATTATTATAAGGATGCATTAGGAAAATAAATTCAAAATTGATCGCTTCTTCTTTATTTAAAAATTATATTAATTGATAGATAATATTTTGACACTAAAACTCAAATGCAATGCTTAATGTATATATCTAATTTGATGTTTGTATTATAGGAAACAATATTAGTATTTATTTCAATATTTCATAGTTAGTCTTATTAAATTATATGAATATCAATTTGATTTTTTTTTTTAAATTAATATTTGACTCTTACTGTAAGAACACACAGATATTACTAAAAAATATATGTCTATGATAAGCTAGTTTTTTATTTTTCAGTAAATGTGATGAAGTCACAATATTTCTAGAAACTAGATCCTAAGAATTATCTCAGTCCCTGTAAACTAACATAAGTCTGGTATTGCAGAGTCAATCTGCAACCCTATCTTCGTAAATCCAAATTTGTCTGCAACTTTCAGACAGTCAGGAAGGCATTATTGAGAAAATTCAAAACGATTTATCACATATACAGGGTGATTCTAAAAAGATGGGCAAAATTTTAGGAAGTTGTGGTGAACTCCACATTCGTAAATTGTACTGAACTTTCCCAGTTCGAAAAACGAACAAAGAGACTGAGGTTGAAGCGTGCCCAAAGTGCCTGCATAAGAACTTCATCCTTCACGTGCGCCATAGATATAAAGGCAGAAAGATCAATCACTCGACCAAACGGACGTCACGGTGAACGTTGACATCATTGGTCTAGGAACTAGTTTGTATTCTATATCCACGCCCTCTAGTGAACTGCGGTGTTTGTTTATTGCAGCTGTACATAATTTGTTCTTTTTTTATTTGATTTTTATAAGTTGAAATGATTAATAATAATTGATAACATTCAGTCTCTTTGCCAGAAAAATCTGAAATTCACAAATTTTATGATACATTTTTTTCAGATTTTTTTAAAGATTTATAATTTGTAAATTTTAAAATTACAAAAAAAAAAAAAAAAAAAAAAAAAAAAAACTAATATGTTCTTAAAATTTAATTCTTTATATCATTCTGAAATTCAAATATTTGAAATAAAATAAAACACAATTTATGCACTTACAAAAAATAAATAAAATAAAGAACATTTTAGTAAACATTCCAAGCTAGTCAAAACATTAAATTTCATATAAAGCACAAGAAATTGGAAAATGATAATAATTTTATAGTCTCATTATTGCCTGTTAGCGTTCAATTAGTTTGCTAGCAAAACGTTTTCTTGGTTTTCATTTGTGTGTAATGGAAATTCTAATTATTTTCATTCAAAAAGTCTTTCAAATCTCGTGGTTTTCCTTTGCATTTAACGCAACATTTGATTTGTCTAAATTTAAATTTCATTTTAAATAATATATAGATTACTACAAAAGCTTTTATAAACATGATTTTACAGTGATATTTAAATTGCAAGATACTTTGATTTCTGGGTCGTGTTAAAAGTTAAAAATATAAGAAAAGTATTTCACAACATCTATTATGATGACAAATTGTCTGTCAAGGATGATAAAAACATTAATGGTTAAAAAAATAATTCATTGCGATAATGAACAATTAGCTGTAATCTTATTATTGTTCAGTAACCTAAAAAAGACTTTTTCGTGGTTTTCCTTTGCATTTAACGCAATATTTGATTTGTCTAAATTTTAATTTAATTTTAAATAATATATAGGTTACTACAAAAGCTTTTATAAACATGGTTTTACTGCAATATTTAAATTGCAAGTTACTTTGATTTCTGGGTCGTGTTAAAAGTTAAAAATATAAGAAAAATATTTCACAACATTCACTAAGATGACTAATTGTCTGTCAAGGATGATAAAAAAATTAATGGTTAAAAAAAATGATTCATTGCGATAATGAACATTTAGCTGTAATGTTATTATTTGTCTAAATTTTAATTTAATTTTAAATAATATATAGGTTACTACAAAAGCTTTTATAAACATGATTTTACTGCAATATTTAAATTGCAAGTTACTTTGATTTCTGGGTCGTGTTAAAAGTTAAAAATATAAGAAAAGTATTTCACAACATCCACTAAGATGACAAATTCTCTGTCAAGAATGATAAAAAAATTAATGGTTAGAAAAATAATTCATTGCGATAATGAACATTTAGCTGTAATCTTATTATTGTTCAGTTATCTAAAAGAATTTTTCGTGGTTTTCCTTTGTATTTAACGCAACATTTGATTATTTTAATTTCAACTTAATCTTGGTCAAAATAAGTTATTTTTATAACTTTTATAAACAATGTTTTACGCCGATATTTAAATTGCACGTTACTTTGATTTTTGGAATAAGTTTAAAATTACAAAAAATATGAAGAGCATCTCGCTATATTCACCGAAATAATTGACTGTCTGTCAAAGACGCTAAAAAAATGATTTATTATATAAAAAAAAGTTCATTGCGATTACTGAGCATTTCGCTGGAACTCTTTAAGCGTCAAGCAATCTGAATGATATTTTCGTAGTTTTCTTTTACGTGTAACGCAAAATATGATTGTTTTCTTTAAAAAAAACATTCATAAAGGCAGTAATGTTTAAATATTTACATAAATTATTAAATGTTTTATCTTTATTCCTTGTTAAATCAAAACAAAATGAAGAGCATTTGATTTTGGGCAATTAATTAGCAAGGTAGATAGCCTTACGCGGACATTAAGATATGAATTGGGAGATTTTGATATATATATATATATATATTATAATTTGAATAATTATTCGTGCAAAGGCATTAATAAAGATCGGAAATTGAAAGATAATACAATCGAATTCATAATAAATGCTACGAATAATTATTTTCATGAAAAAGATTTTTATTTTTAATTATTATCGGAAAATTTAACAAATGTACGGTTGCATGACTTATATTTTGTTTAAAAAAATTTGACATTAATGTGCATTTTTAATTATAAAAATTTTAAAACAATAATAGTAAACTTATAAAATTCAAAGGGTTTTAGTTTTGAACACGTTCTGTTAAATTAAATTTTTAAATATAAAAAAATGCTAATATAAGCATCTATAATTCAGTTATAATAGAACCAGACGCTTCAAACTAATAACTATGGTTGAATAAGCAAATATCCTTCTTTTGGTTTTAATTAACCCAAGTTTTGAAAACCGAAACTAAACAAAACCGAAACTCTAGTATATAATTGCTCGTAATCTGAATGATCTCTGGTTTTAAAACTTCAATAAACAAACAAATAAATTATGAGTAATGAATAGACATCTTTAAGCAATATACAAAATTATATACTGATTTACGGAAATGAAAAAAATTTAGAATTTAAATTAAATTGCTTTTTAATGATCAACACTGATTACGCGTAATGCTAAGGTACGGCGGGGATGCCAGAAAATAATCCCTAGGACGACACGAACGGCACTTTTTGTGTGTAAAACCGATCTGTCAAAAGCGTGTTGCTTTTCTAAAACCCCCCGGGAAAAGTTAAATGTCCTTATCCCCTATATTAGTCCATGACGTGCACGAGTAACCTACTCAGGCAGTTGAAGCTCGGTGTAGGCTAGGGTAGGACGTCGTATGTCTAGCTTGTAACTTTTTCATCTTCCTTAAATTAAATATTATTATTTGTTTATAATTCTCGTCTACGTCAATCTCTTAGCTCTTATTAATCTTGTTCCTTTTTAGGATTCTAATTATTTTTTATTGGCATGTTACTTTTAACTGTTTTTTCTCTTTAGCATGATCCCTAATCAGTAACTTGCCAAAAAGTGATAGTACACACCTAAGCAAACAATTTTTATCAAAGAATGCATGGTCGAAAACAAAACGCAAAGGTGCTGGCGCATTTGGAAAGTTGTTTGATGCAAACGTGAAAGCTCCATTCCTGTTGCGAGTTACTGCGCTGCGTTTCTTGTCGCCAAGCTTTCGGCCGATGCAGGAGAAGTTCGTGGTGTGCCTGGTGTGTTTCAGAATGTTCGCCTATCTTTTCTTCGTCGTTGTACAGCGTGCATAGCCGCTGCCGGTCACTATTTTGATAACTTATTGCAATCACATGCCATTAAATTTGCTTTTATAACTTCATCGTTCTTTGTGTGTTTTTGCCTCATATAAGAACATAAACTTTGACGCCCTCTAGCGATTTTGCGTTTTGTTTTCGACCATGCATTCTTTGATAAAAATTTTTTGCTTGGGTGTTTACTATCACTTCCTAAAATTTTGTCCATCTTTTTAGAATTACCCTGTATATATAACAAACTTTACAAACAACTAGGTATAAAAAAATTATACACAAAAAAAACTTTAATTTTGCTTCATTTTAACTTATGAAGGAGGATTGTCATTTCAAGGGACAAAATTAATCTGCTTAAACTGTGATAATCTGCCGCTGCCATGCTGGATGTTTCTTGCTACCGGGAACATTTACTTAATGCATCATAATTCTGTTATGGTATGAATCATTCAAAAGCATTGCATAAACAAGATGTACATTTGATTTGAGGTTACAATCAATGGAACCCTCGGCTTTTTAAATCAAGCCTACAGAAACTGTTAAATACTTACTTTCATAGAAAATTCTTTCACTCTATCTCCAGCCCATACGGGATGAGTATGGGCATCCACCAAACCTGCAATAGAAAAAAATGAAACACATTTGCAGAATAAGAATGCCAATTCAAAATCACATTTATGCTAAAATACAATGATTCTCCAGATACTTAAAACAATTTTAAAAAATTCGTCAAAGAAAGAAAGAAATTCCCAGTTAAAATTTTAGTTTGTTCTTTTGTCTAAAAGTAATGAATAACGCTATTAAGTAACGAATACAGACCGTGAACAGAATTATTAAATCTAAAATTTTGATAAATTGTTAACAGCAATTAATGAAATTGGTTGTGGTTGTAGTTTTATTTATGTCGCACTAGAGCTGCACAATGGGCTATTGGCGACGGTCTGGGAAACATCCCTGAGGATGATCGGAAGACATGCCATCACAATTTTGATCCTCTGCGGAGGGGATGGCACCTCCGCTTCGGTAGCCCGACGACCAGCGCGAAGTCGAGCACTTTACGGTAGAACAGTTTAACGAGGACCAATACCGCACGCCCTCGATCCCTTATTAGACTGATCCAAGTGGCCACCCACCCGCACTCTGACCACAGCCAGTGATGCTTGACTTCGGTGTTGTGTCTTTATTTTATTACTATCAATGAACAGCATTTTCAGGTAAATAGATTTGTGGCAATAACAATTTTGAATTTTGGGATCAAAATTCCAACAATTATGGGATAATAATTGGTTATTTTGTACCAAACTTATACAGGCTACTCCCTTATGGTCGTTCTTAATTTATGCTGACAGAATTCGAATTGAAAAAATTGAAACTTGTTTAATTAGCAGCAAAGAAAAGAAGAAAAATTACCTGTGGTGTAACTAACTACCACTACAAATAATAAATACGAATTCAATAGTATATAAGAGATGTTAACTTGATTCTATCCTGAGGTACCTTTCGATAGATGAAGGTTGACATGGTCGATAAATAATTCCCCAGATTGGTGACCCGGACGTGATTTGAACACGCAGTAACGCCCATTTCGCAGAAATCTCAACAGTAACACCTACTTCGTTGGAAGGTCCACATTAAAAAAACAGTTGATTTGCTGTTAATATAAGATGCTCAAAGGAAAAAAAAAAAAAAATAATAATCCGGTGAAGTAATTAAAGTCTCCCGGTCAATAAACAATAATGAAGAAAAAAAAATGAGCGAAATGCTACACAAATAAATAATGAGCAAAGTGCTATAAAAAAAAAATGAAGCAAAAATATAATGAGCAAAAATTAACTAAATATATATTAATAGCATGAATCAACTAGTGGTAATCGTTCATCGAATTCTATCCCAGATAAAATTCTGGAAGGGCAGTAATGTGGTGTAACTAACTACCATTACAAATAATAAATACGAATTCAATAGTATATAAGAGATGTTAACTTGATTCTATACTGAGGTACCTTTTGATAGATGAAGGTTGACATAGTCGAATATTAAAAATCTCCCCACATACCTTTACCTTCAGATTAAACACCTTGAAGTTTCTTTAGGCAATTAAGCTGGTTTTAGTGTTTTGTATCCGTATATCCCTCAAGCGATTCGACAAATTTCAATATCATTTTATAGTTTGTTTGTTTTTTTTTCTTCCTCACTTGAATATTAATTTGTGACTTCGTATGTGCATCATTTGTGCTCATAAGGATCATTACTAACAAATCGCTTCAAAAGAAGTCAGAACAAATCACTTCTAAAGAAGGCTAGACTGAAGACACCAAAACCAGTTTAATTGCCAGAGAAATTGAACAATGATAATTAAAAACGCGTCCTACTTCTGGCAATCAAATTAGTTTTGATTTTTTTTAAACTGTCTTTCTTATTAGAGATATAATAGTGCTTTTGTTTCAGCCTTGTTTGAATAATAATTCACGAACCCTAATGTGTATTTTTTAATAGGATTCAAAAAATACAGCATTGTGAAAAACAGAGGTTTGATCCCCAGTGGCGGGTTAAAACTTACTTAGTTTCATAAAAATGGATACCGAACTTGTTGCCCCAATCATGCCATTGTTCGCGAAATTCTGGAACCTTAAACTCTATTACTCTCCCCCCCCCCTGGTCAACAAAGGGCTGTAGCAGGAATATTAAACTTTTATAAAAATATACATTAGGGGTGGTCACTGGTATACCCCATAAAATAATGGAAACTTCTTCTGGTCCAGTATTGGGTTAAATAAGTGACTTATAGTGTATAACTAATCGATATTTTTGGTACTTAAAGCAGACAGAAGAAAACTAGTAAAAATCGATAGTGGTTTTAAACTGTGGAATTTTAACTGATAAAATATGAAATTTGAGCAAATTTGTAACCTAAAATATTGTCTGCATAAATCAAATAACATATTTCAAGTCAAACTCCCTAACTGATAAGATTGTATTTTAGTATTTTACGTGAAATTCCAGTCATTAGCTAATCTGCTTTTTATTTTATGAACAGTACATGGATAAAAAAGTTTCCATCTATAGGAAATGAGAGTTTTGACGGAGGCATGAGTTTATGAAAGTTCCTAATTTTTCATAAATATAACGAGAACTAAGTGTTTACATCGGCGGAGAGCAAGGGATTGTAAATTTGATCCTGGCAGCTTGCTAAATAACTGTCCTGTATGCACAACAAAGAGCATCTTTTGGTTGAATACTTCGAGAGTTGAGTAATACTATATCCAATTAAAATACTGTGAGAGCAAACAGAACGATAAGGCTTCCAACATACAAAATTTCCATGAATCACAAACTATCTTCCTGTCCTCTCACCCTCACTTTCCCTCAACTTCTTGTGCCCACCTTGTTAAAATTGGATGACAGTAGTTTACTATGCCACTGATTTACGCTGACAAACTATAACTAAGGACTCCTAATTGCTGTTTGGAAAAAACCATGCTAGTGTTCGATCTAAGGCTGAGCGCATTAAAAAATACATCAATTAGGGGTATGATTAGTTATGGTTAGAGACCTTTTAGATGGTAGGTGCTAAAAAATGATGGCCCATTGATAGGCAAGACTGCCCTGCAGCTGAACAGACAGGAAGATAACAAGAATTGACAAATGTATGGCAACTTTGGATCCTATCCTCCAATTTTTTTGGTGGTATTTTATAGAATGAAATATTGCAATACAATCGCGAATAAAAATAATCAGGAATATGCAGGAGACATAACACAAAAATCATCTCATTAGTGAGGAGTAGAAGTTTGGAGAGAGAAGAACTTTTAATCCAACTCAGGCTCTGTACTGTAGCTTGACCAGGGTTAAAATTACTAGAAGTTTACACCATGAACTTTAGAAAGGAAAAAAAATTAGAGAGAGCCCTAAAAAATAAGTTTAGTTTCTTAATATTGGTTGAGAAGTGAGAACAGAACAGTAAGAAGTGGCATTTTTCACTCTACTTTTCTACTTTGTATGTTTTATTATAAGAGGAAAAATTACTACTTACCAGGCAAAACACATTTACCAGATGCATCAATAATATTTTCAAATGTAGATGCTTTATATTTCTCTTCAATGTCATTCTTGTTACCAATGTCACTGATAATTCCATCACTGTAAATATGAAATGAAAAAATTTCTAACTGGGCTTAAAAAAATTCTACACTATATAAAGAAATAATATAATCTGAACTCGATTACCGTAAAAAATTATTATCAACTGAAAAGCTTCTCACTTGCACTAGGATGAATTTATTTGCTTTTACAACACAATAAAATTAAAGTTTTGGGACTTTTTATATTATTTATTATTATGTGGATCTTCTATTACTAGGAATTTTTAATCCGGGGAAAACTTTTCTCAAACTTAATATAACTAATCAAAGCTAAAATTCGCTAGGGCTTGAAATTAAAAGTGGTCCATTAGTCCAGGAACACTAGGACTCAAACTGCCTTGGAATAATATTCAGTGATCTCTCAAAAGATTTAGTTACAAAATTGCATACTTCATCAATTTTTTTTCCTTTTTATCTTATTTGACTTGAATATTTTGTTTAATTTTTAACATAATTATAGTAGATATGTAACATTTGACCAAATAAATAAAACCTAGTAAAATTTTGATTTAAAGCTTCGTTTGAATTTTTTTGATAAGTTTACAAACATCTTAATTTTGTATCTGTCCAGTTAATTTAGTTTTTAAAAAAAATTAAGCATTTTTAAAAAAAAAATTATCTAAACGGGACTAGTGAATGGTCAAGTGAAAGTGTGAAGGTCTAGCAAATTTTTTTAGTCTATTTTGGACTTGTAATAAAATTTTGTTTATTTGTACTCGTTTCCACTACAGACAATTAGTTTTTTATTTTATTTTTGTCTTCCAAAAGAAAGATTATACAAATTATTACTAACAAGGAAATAATGGAGACACTTGCATTAGTTTAGATTTAAAAATTATTTAAATAAAAATTGACTAATGAGAATTTTTAAGAATTGATGAGAGTGATGTCCTCATCAGTATTGCATTAATATGCACCTTTCCTACTCACATCATTACATTAATTTTTGCACCAATATAAATTAAAATTTTTAATTTTTTTTCAATGAAGCCAAACTATGGCCTGCACGTCATAAATGACCCATCAAGCCTTTTATCTTGGCCCCAAACCAGCCTAATTGTTTAGCTTACATGACCAGCATTAATAAAACTTTAAAAGGGGAAAAAAATATCAGAAAAGATCTCTTTTCAACAGCGCTCTGTATACTGATCTAATTCATAGCCTTTTTCAAAGAGTCAAATTGTAACCATTTTGTTTTGAAAAGATTCTATAAATCAATAGTTTCAATATTTGCAATAAAATTGAATTTCAAACAAATTTGTACATAAACTAAAAAAGAAAAATTATAAAAAATAAAAAAAACTATACATTTTTAATTTCTGAATGCGAGTAACACATTAATCTGTAATTGCATTAATATTTAATTCAGGGAATGCATTAGTGAATAATGAGGTTTACTTTTGGAGAAAATAACTTTAACATTCCTTCGAATATCTATTATTCTGTCCTACTAACAAGCTTATCTTGCTTTAATTTCTTAATCTACCACACTAGAACAATTCCATTTCAAGGGATACCTTGAGAAGTGCAATTCAGGTTTTAAGGCGCAACGCATAGCAAAGTAAACCACCAAAACCAAACCAAAGTAACCCACCCAAACCCAGTAAACCAAAGTAACCCACCTACTTCTCTTTCATTTCATGTCTATACTGATCAAATCAAAGCAGACCTGGCGCATTCACAAAAGCATAGAAAGTCCTCGGGTATGAAAATATGCTACACAATAAATTTATTTACATTTTTTATTATTGCAAGAGTAAAAATTTTATGACGGATTATTTAAAATTTAATTTTAAGACTACGGCACTGAGTATTGGCTGTCTTTTCTTCAGAGACAAGCCGCCACTGGGGACTAAACCCCAATCCTTCATAATGACAGCTTAATGACTTAGAAACAAAATCAACACAGCTCAATACTATTATATTAATTGTAAATAAAATAGGTATTTCAAGGTTATGCAATTTTCCCACTCTTCACACTTTCCCTCTCTCTGTTACCATAGTTAATCCAGTACGCTTCAGCAAGAAGTGGGAAGATATTGGTGCAGAGAAAGATTTACAAATACAGTGGTAACAGAATGTGGAAAGAGGGAAAAACGTGTATCCTAAAGACGCCATTTCTATTTACAAAGAATTACACACAAATAGAATATAAATATACAATGCATTTTTACTATTTAAGCTTTATGTCGTCAATTGGCCCCAAACACTGTAATTCCTGTTTTTGTGCATCCCTATCAAAGAATTTTGTTGAAGATGAGTCGATGATTTATTTCCAACTGTCCATTATTCTACTCCAGAGTGTAGAAGGCAACCAATTATATTAGAAATCATTAACTGCTTTAATGAAAAATCAAATTTTATAAACAGTACGAAAATATATTTTATTTTTGTTAATTAGGAGCTCCAATGACTAATTATTTGCAAAAATTAATATTTAAACAATAAATAAATTGAACAAATCTGCCCCACCAAACAAATCTGGTTATCATGAAATAAAAAATTTAATTGATATGTAGATGTAAGAATATTATTCACTAAGGAAATTTAAGGATTCCATGTATTGGCTATTAAATGTTTTTTATTACCAAGCTCATTTTCTAAACCTTATGCATTCAAATATGTAAGTAGAAAAGAGAGTTTAGGAAATAATACAGAATTTCACTAAAATCAAAATATTTAGCAACTATGTAATTAAGTCAAAGAACTTAATTAAGATTTAAACTGAATTTGTGAGCTTAAGATTTATCACACACACATCACGAGACTTCTCTCCAAAATTAACAGGAAAAATGCCTGTATAAAAAGAGTAAATTTGAGTAAGATTTAGTAACTCACATTACAAGAATTAAAGAGTTCTCTCCAATATGAGAAAAATATTGTTCTCTTAATGGAGTTTTCCTACAGGTGTAAACTTAGTCTTTAAAATTAGAAATTTATCATTCCTTTAAACTGTATAACACTATTAAGATTTATCACATGTTTAACTAGGCTTCTAACCAGTATGAAGAACAGATTGTTTATTTAAATTAGCTTTCCTCCTGTAAGATTTATCTCATAAATAGCATGAGTAAGGTTTTTCCCCATAATGAACAAGAAAGTGTCTATTTAAATTTTCTTTCTTAAAAATTTTTTTATCACACACAATACATGTATAAGGTTTTGCCCAGGTATGAACAATATAATGTTTCCTAGAGAAGATTTGATCACACATATTGCATGAATATGGCTTTATTCCAAAATGAACAAGATAATGTATCTTTAAATTAGATTTGGTTGTGCAAGATTTATCACACAAACTGCATAAATAAGTTTTTTCTTCCGTATTAACAAGATAGTGTTTATTTAAAAAAAAAATTTTTGAAAGTATTACACACAGTGCATGAATATGGCTTCTCTCGAGTATGAATAAGAAGATGTTCTTTCAAATGAGTTTTCCTTGAGTAAGATTTATAGCACAAATTACATGAATAAGGGTTTTCTCCCTTGTGAATAAGATAGTGTTTACAAAATCATATTTTTGTAGGAAAGACTTTTCCCAGACATTGCATGAATAAGGTTTTTCTTCACTATGAACAAGTGAATGTTTGGATAAACCAGATTTTTGAAAGAATGTTTTATCGCAAACACAGCATGGATATGGCTTTTCACCAGTAAGAACAAAATAGTGCTGATTTAAACTATGTTTCTGTCTGAATGTTTTATTACATACACTGCATGAATAAGATTTCTCTTCAGTATGAACAAGATAGTGTTTATTAAATTTCCTTTCTTAGAAAAAGTTTAATGACATACATTGCATGAAAAAAGATTTTCTTCAATATGAAGAAGATAATGTTCTTTTAAATGAGTTTTCCATTCGAATGTTTTATCACACACATTGCAAGAATAAGGTTTTTTGTTTGCATGAACAAGATTATGTTCTTTTAAAATAGATTTCTGTAAGAATGTTTTTTGACACAGATTGCATGAATGGGGTTTTTCTCCAGTATAAGAAAAGAGTGCCTATTTAAACTTCCTTTTCCTCTGAACTTTTTATCACATTAACAGCATGAATCAAGTTTTTCTTCTGAATGTTGTGCTTCTTCTTTAAATTACACTCACCTGTATAAGAATTCTCACACATAATGTGTGATAAGGCTTTTCCTAATCATGGACAAGATGGCAATTTAAATAACTTTCACATGTGCATAATTTTATAACATTGTATGAACAAAGCTGCTTTTCAAAATTTATAAGATTTTTCTTCTTTTAATGACTTTTCAGAGGCATTATATGAATAAGGCCTATCTTTTTAAGTGTAGACAAAAAGTGTATTTTAGATCTTTCTGCAAAATATTTATAACAATGGATGTAAAAGGTTTCTTTCATTTATGAACAAGAATTGCTCATTTAATCTAATATTCCTGTTTTATAAAGAACAACACAAGAATAAAAGAAAGACTTTACATAAGAGTGAGAAAGAGAATGTTAGATTACTATCTTGAAGGAAAAATATTTCATTTTTAACGAGTTTTCTAAGATAATTTTCTCAACTATTTAAAATTCCTTTCTTCTGAATATTTTATTACACTCTACATGAATAAAATTCTTTTCCTGTATGACATGTGTTTTTGTTACAGTGTTTGTTAGAATTTCCCTTCTAAGTAAATGTTTAATAACACAGCATGTAAAAAAAAAATATTCTCTCCAATCTGAACAAAAAAGTCTTAATTTAAACTTCTTTTACTAAGACTGTTTGGCCACATACACAACATGAAGAATATAATAAGTATGTAAAATGGGTATATTTTTTAAAAAGAAGGATTTTATGCACCCTGCAGGTATGAATCTAATCTTCAGGATTATCAACTTAATATTCCTTTATACTGTATAGATGTTCATAAGATTTATTACACACATTAAATGAGGTTTCTAGTGTGAATAGCAGAGTGCTTCTCTAAAGTAGCTCTCCTCGTGTAAGATTTATTACATATAGTGCATGAATAAGGTTTTTCTCCAGTATGAACAAGATTGTGTACATTTAGATTTCCTTTCTTAGCAAAAGTTTTATTGCACTTACTGCATGAATAAGGTTTCTCACCAGTATGGACAATATAATGTTGATTTAAATCAGGTTTCTTTGCAAATGTTTGATTACACACACTGCATGAATATGGCTTTTCTTTAAAATGGACAAGATAATGTACTTTTAAATGGTATTTATGAGAAAATGTTCTATCACACATACTGCATGAATATGAGTTTTCTTTAGCATGAACAAGACAGTGTTTATTTAAATTTCTTTTATCAGTAAATGTTTTATTACACACGCTGCACGAATCTGTCTTCTCTCCTGTATGAACAGGAAAATGTTCTTTTAATTTGGATTTGAAAGAAAATGTTTTATCACATACACTGCATGAATATGGTTCTTTAGTATGAACAAGAGAGTGTTTAACTAAACTTTTTCTCTGAGTGAAAGTTTTAGAGCACACACTACATGAATATGGCTTCTCACCAGTATGAACAAGATAGTGTTGATTT
Organism: Parasteatoda lunata; assembly: GCA_949128135.1. Classification (NCBI taxonomy): domain Eukaryota; kingdom Metazoa; phylum Arthropoda; class Arachnida; order Araneae; family Theridiidae; genus Parasteatoda; species Parasteatoda lunata. The sequence continues at coordinate 58,264,517 of OX421979.1, read as the reverse complement.
AAACTACTTTTCTGACTGAATGTTTTATTACATACATTGCATGAAAAAAGTTTCTCTCCAGTATGAACAAGATAGTGTTTATTTAAATTGCCTTTCTTAGAGAAAGTTTTATTACACAAGCTGCATGAAAAAAGTTTGTCTCCAGTATGAACGAGATAATGTTCTTGTAGATGAATTTTCCTTGCGAATGTTTTATGACACAGATTACATGAATAAGGTTTTTCACCAGTATGAACAAAATAATGTTCTTTTAAAATAGATTTCCGTAAAAATGTTTTATGGCACAGATTGCATGAATAAGGTTTTTCTCCAGTATGGACAAGTGCATGTCTATTTAAATTTCTTTTTTCGCTGAACTTTTTATCACATATACTACATGAATAAAGTTTTTCTCCAAAATTAAATACATTGTGCTTCTTTAAATTACACTCATCTGTAGTAGAGTTTTCCCACATAATGTATAAATAAGGCTTCTCCTCAGTAGGAAAAAAATAATGTTTACTTAAATTACCTTTGCATGTGCATCATTCTGTTATATATGGACTGTATGAATAAGGCTGCATTTCAAAATATTAAAGATAATGCCTCTTTAAACAACTTTTCTCTGTGTCAATTTATTATTTTCTTTCACAGGCACTGCATGAATAAGACCTCCCTGAAGTGTGGACAAAAAAGTATATTTTAAATAATTCTACAAAAGATAATAACATTGGGTATTAAAAAAAGACAAGTATGAACATGAATATTTAATTTAATTTAGTGTTTCTTGAGATCAAAACGACTGTGAGAATACGACTATTCACATGTTTGAAAAAGATAATGTTATTTCAAACATAGATTCCTCCAAAATAATTCCATATACAAATTGCATTAATATGTTTATTTAGCTTTGTTTATAAGTTTCATAACACTTACAGAATGAAAAAGATTTTACGCTCTTATGAACAAAATTTTAAACAAATTTTCTAAGAGAATGTTTTATTACACAAGTATAAGCAAAATTTTTGTCCCTTATTCAAATTTCTTTCTAAAATGAATATTTACCCATGCAGAGCATGAAAGAGTTTTTTCCACTAAGTACAAAAGAGTATTTACATTAATCTTTGTGAATGCTTGAACATACTTACTCTAATATGAACAATATTTTTCAAAGAAAATGTTTTTACAAAAAATGCACACATAAGTCTAGTCTTATGAATCAGCAATTTAACATTCCTCTATATACTGTATTATGTTCGTAATATTTATCGCACATCTTCGTGAATTTTTTTTTTTTTTGGAAAAGACACAGAAGCTTCACGAGAAAACGAACAACAGAGTGTTTATTTAAACCAACTTTGTTTTTGTAAAATTTATCACACAAACTGCATGAATAAGGTTTTTCTCTGGTATGAACAACATAGTGTTTATTTAAATCACGATTTATAGCGAATGTTTAAACACAAGACTGCATGAATATGACTTATCTCTAAAATGAACAAGATAATGTAGCTCTAAATTAAATTTGCTCGTGTAAGATTTATCACACACACTGCATGAATAAGGTTTTTATTCTGTATGAACATGATGGTGTGTATTTAAATTTCCTTTGTCAGAGAATGCTTTATCACATACGTTGCATAAATAAGATTTTTCTGCATTAAGATAAATATAGTTCTTTAATTTATACTCTTGATCTCATCTGTATTAGATTTTTCACATATAATGCATGAATAAGGCCTCTCCTAAATATGACTTAAATAATGTCTATTTAAATTAGATCCTTTTTACAAAAATATATATCTGCAGTATGAACAAAAGATTGCCTATTTTTTTAACCTCACAAACAAGATTTTTTTTCAATATAAAAATAAATAATTTTCTTCATAATGCATAAATAATTAAACATAAATAATCTTCAGTATAAACATAAATGATTAGTGAGTAAAATAATTTTCAACAAAAGAACTCTGCATGGTTATGTCTAGTCTACAGGATTAGCAATTTAATATATTTTTTAATCTGTATTTATGTTCGTAAAATTTACGGCACTCATTCAATGAGGCTTTGCACGGGTGTGAACACCAAGATGTTTATCTAAACTAGCTTTCCTCGTGTAAGATTTATTGCACACATTACACGAATAAGGTTTTTCTCCTGAATGTGTAAGACTATGTATATTTAAATTTCCTTTTTTAGAGAAAGTTTTATCACACACACTGCATGAATAAGGTTTCTCGCCTGTATGAACAATATAGTGTTGATTTAAATCAGGTTTCCTTGCAAATTTTTTATCACAAACACGGCATGAATATAGCTTCTCTTTAAAATGAACAAGATGATGTACTTCTAAGTGGTATTTCTGAGAAAATGTTCTACCACACAGACTGCATGAGTAAGGTTTTTCTCCCGTATGAACAAGACAGTGTTTATTTAAATTTCCTTTATTAGTGAATGTTCTATCACAGATGCTGCATGAATGTGGCTTTTCTCCAGTATGAACTAGAAAATGTTCCTTTAATTGAGATTGCCAAGAAAATGTTTTATCACACACACTGCATGAATATGGCTTTTCTCCTGAATGCACAAGAGCGTGTTTAAGTAAGTTTCTTTTCTGAGTGAATGTTTTATTACATACAGCGCATGAATAAGGTTTTTCACCAGTATGAGGAAGATATTGGTTTTTTAAATTACTCTTAGCAGTAAAAGGTTTGTCACACATTATGCATGAACAAAGTCTCTCAGCCTTCCTTTTCTATACATTCTTTAACATAGACTACACGAATGAGGTTATCCTTCAAAATGTACAAGAAAGTATTTCGTTAAGCAGCTTTACTTTATGAAAATTTTAATATGAATAAGACTGTATGAACCTCACTGTATGAATGAGATGTCTCTGAAGTATGAATAAAATAACCGCTCCTCAAATTAGATCATTTAGCAAAAGATTTATCATATTACTTGAATAACATCTCTTTTTAAATCGGAACAAGAGATAGTTCATTTAATCTAATTTTTCAATAGAAAGTTTTGAAAATTACTTTAAATAATGTTTGAAATCTCGCTAGCATAAAAATTATTTCTTTAAATTACACTTAACTGTATGAAATTTCTATTACTTACTGTATCAAAAGGTAAAACACGCAAATACATTATTTTAAACTTCATTTGTTAGGGAAAACGTTATAATATAAACTTTATTAACATATTGATTGGATTTTTTATAAGTGATATTTCATATGCATAGTATCATTAAGTGTCTTTTCTATTATGTGTACTTTTCATTAGACCACTATGTTTTAACCACTCTTCTGCCTAAGAAATAAATATATTTGATAATCTAAATGACATCTTTGGGTGTAAATTGTATGAGCTCTATGCATGGATAAGGTTTCTTAATGGAATGAACATAGTTTTTTTTCAAATGGCCTGCCTGAGAGCAAGTTTTATTGCACATACTACAAATAAATTCCCAAATCTCTGCTCATAGGTTAAATAAATTTAATCATAAATAACAAACTAATGAGCATAAAAAAATAGAAAAAATCAGCGGAGCGTTTTAAGCTTTTACTTTCGTGCGCTTAAAACATTGGCTGATTTCAGAACTTAAAACGACTTAAGCTACCGAGAGAACTGCTTCTACGGCAACAGAAAATCCCATGCAGTGCGATCTTAGGGAACATTCCTACTGAATGATGCTCACGCACTTTCAACCACCGCTCAGAAAATAGAGAACATAATTAGTCCTTTTTTCACAAGAAAATATATTGTATCACAAGTCCAATTCTCCCTCAATGGTGAACTGATGTGTGTAAATTGTATAGAGAGATAATGGCTTTTAATCATCTTGCTTGTCATGAGTTAATTCGCGAATGACCCATATGGAGAAAAATTTCGAACTTCCTCACTTGTTTTTTTTTTTTTTTATGGAGGTCAGTAAGCAGGTGGGTGACAACTTTGAACAGCCTGCGTAGGGACCAAGCGTGTATCGGTATCGGTCCTCGTAAAACTGTTTTATCGTGAAGCTCTCAACTTTATGCTCATGTCGTCGGCCTAGCAAAATACTTACGAAGCCATCACAATTGTGCATGTCTAGCTATGCAATAACATGTCTAGCGTGACGTAAATAAAGTACCAACCAACATGGTGATGGAGCTGAATAAAAACTTATCAAATGGTTGTCTGAATATATCCATCTAGCTAGAAGTCATATTCAAGCGTTACGACTACAAATATCTTTTTTAATAATTCTTAAATCATTTGAATTACCAAAGTCTTTATAGTTAGATTGTCGGCCAACTTTTTTTTTTTTTTTTTTTTTTTTTTTTTTTTTTTAAACCGGCTTTGACAAATATTTAAGATTTGTTGATCGGTCGAATAGTTACTGAGAAATTCAAATTCAAAAATGTCAAAGAACAATTTAAATATACGACTTTTTCGAAATTTGATTTCACAGGAACTATTCGAAGGAACTTGCTCAAATTTTGTATTTTGCTATAAAAAATTACTTTCTTTAAAATGACGAAAAACAATTTGTACCTTACAACTCAAAACTTTTTCAACCATTCTTAAATATAATAATAAATATTTTCTAAAAGTTTTCTTTTTCAAGGAGTTATCTTTAAATAGACGAATTTTATAATTGTGTTAAAAAAAATTCAGTTCGCTTAAAAAGTTCTCGAGACATAGCGAAATACGCAAAATGTAAAATTAACATTTAGGGTTCCAAACTATGGAGCGCACTCTGGCCAAACTATTGGGATCATATCTCCAACATTGCAGCTATCTCCTATATTTAGGGAGTTAAAAATCCGAATTCGTTTGGGGAAAAAAGGTATATTTATATAGAGACAGTACGGTTTTGTGTCTTATTTCGTAACTCAAAATATCGTACTCACTTTTTTTTTTAAATAATATTTGAGGTCACCCACTCGAACCATTAAGAATGAGTACTAGAACGTGAAGATCCGAACGTTATATCAAAGGTTATTCAGGTATGCCTGTTTCTTTCGGCGCACTGTCATCCAATCCAGGACTTATGTGGTTATTCATTCTTCAATTCTCTCATTGAACACTTTGCAAGCTTTTATATAATTCCCTTCTCCATTTTGTAGTTGTTTTTTTTTTAAAGTATTGTGTAAGATTAGAATATCAGAATACCTACAATTATATATATATATATATATATATATATATATATATATATATATATATATATATATATATATATATATATATATATATATATATATATATATATACACAATATATGTGTAACATAAAAAGCTTCAATTAATCTTTTTATGTTATCTTAATTAATTCAAATCGAAATACTTTCTCCCACTTTTAAAAGCCACATCCTGTTCTTAAATCTATTTTTGACTCAACTATGCATTAATTTAAAGCAGGACATTTCCCCCTATAAACTTCGTGGGAATCACTCGACCTATTTCATAAAGCAGTAGTAATTTCTAAGATTTCCCTCTTTCCCTAAATTGAAACATTTTACTGATTTTACTTTGCAAGATTTTCCCTAACATATAATCTAGGAGCACAAATTTTCGTACACTTTTCATGACTGCTCTATCTAATAATTAATTAATTAATAAATAAATTTTGTACACTCCTTCCCGGCCTAAGACTTCTGTTACGTTATATATATATATATAACCATTATAAGTTGTTGCCAATTATGAACAAAGTCATAACCACCTACAACACCCCCTCTCCGAAAAAAAAATGAACTTGGTTGCTGTTCGGTTTGCCACTAGACGGGTGTTTTTGAGTGACCCCTTCAGACACTTAATTTGCAAAATCCTTAATTAATTTAGAATGAAATGTCATCAACCACTTTAAAAAAGAGCTGTGCAAATATAAATATTCAAAATCCTACTGTTTACTTTTAAAGAAAGACTCAAAAAGGAGTTCTTGTGGAGCTTCTTAACTGCTTCGAGTTGGTTGTTTATGTTTGCCGCATAAGTAAAGTGAATTATTGAACACCATGCATATAGCACGCAAAATAAATAAAAGAAAAAAAGCGAACACCTTGAGTAACTTCAACCGAATGATTTAATTTTCACATGCTAGGACAGGACTCATTTTTAAAGTTCAATGAGCCTAACCTTAAATATGCTAATTAATTTATGCAGAAGATATTTCAAGTTACGATCGCAATGCAAAACTTCGTCCGAATTTATTGCAGATCAATAATATTTTGAAAGCTAATAGTGCACATGGATTAGTTTGAAGTTTATGGAAAGGAACTTTTTAACTTTATTGGTGATTAGATCTCTTATAAGCTTTAAAACTTTTCTAAATTCCAAATAATTGTCTTAAAACAAAATGACTGCTCCACTCCCCTCGCGTCGTGTATTTACGTGAAATATCTTAAGATTGTTGAACATGTTATTTATAAGTGGTTTAAGATTAAATTATAAGAATGTGGTAAATTTTTTAAAGAAAACATACATATCATCTGCTTCACAAAGCTTTTAATTCGTTAAAGCTTAAATGTTATTAACTATTATTAGTCTAATTTACTTATAATTAGGAGGGCGAGTCCCCAACTCCCTACTGCTCACCAACCCCCGAAAACACTGACGACCGTTCCTTTCAGATCACTTTGTCTTATTCAATACCTCAGATTCTACGTTTTATTCTAATATATTAGACAGCTCTGACCGTGCTCGCTGTTGCCCCGAAACTGCTTTTGCAGATATTTTCTAACTGCATCGCAAACGATTGGCAATGTTAAAACTTTTATAAAAGATAAGAAGAAAGGGAAGAAAAAATTCCATTTTGCGGGGAAATGTCTCAGGAAGTCCCGTTTATTTAATTTGATTTAGTCAAATTAAGTCTTGTGCTTTATGTTTGAATTGTTTCAATGAGATGAAGCGTTTTCACGAGCATTCCAAATTTGATTTGTGGTTTAAAAGTAAAAAAAAAAAAAAAAAATTACAAAAAAATTTCGATTGAAACCGGAATCATTATTGCGTGGTTATCCGCTAATCACAAAATCGATTGCCGGCATACGTTACAAAGTGAATTGCCATGGACAATTATTTCTACCATGGACAATTACCCCATATACGTTACAAAAACTATCTTAACCCATATTAACACTTTGTTGACCCTCCACGATAGATTTCTCACATTTCCACTCAAGATATATATTGCATATCTAAATCATAAACTGCTAAATGTTAACAGTTTTCGCAAATTAACACTGTTAACTTTTAGCATTTTATGAATTAGTTCTAAACACAAGTAATTCTAAAATTAAAATAGACTCGAAAATTGAAAGAGCATATATTATTATATTTAATTATATTTCAATATTTTATATATTTAAATATTCACCAGCATTTAAAATCACTCCCCAAACCTCACTAGGTATTTTACAAATAAGCAATAAAATCGTTTTAAATCGAATTTTTTAAATCAAGAAATTTGAATTTTGCAACCACTTCAAGTATAAAAATAAAATCAACAGAACAATCCGGAAAAATATACAACTACATTTGTATGCATTTTTTACTGCTATGATAAATTGATGAATTTCCATACAATATTTGTCCATGTCAAATGATAATTTAATAAACAAAAGATATTACTATAAATTCTTAGAATTTTAACTTGTCCCCAATGTGTTAACTGAACTACACTGTTAGAAAATCTGAACCGAAATATCGATCATGATATTTATTTGAAATATCGCACATTATATTTAGGTTTACCAATGCAAGGAAATATAGTTCATATTATACTCAATATTAAAGTTGAAGCGTTTTTGAGCAATATATATTCAAATGATTATGTTTCCTCATAAAATCTTTTTTTTTTTTTTTTGGAGGGGGGAATGAGTTTTCTCATCTTTATAAACTAAACTGAAATAAAAAGAAAAGCATTTTCAATTTTTACCTGGAAACAACAATGCTTATACCGGTATCACCACCATCCAATACAGCAACTTTATCCAAGTTTTTTCCGATCACCACTTGTTCACCATTTTTCACCACTTGCACAACTTGCTTCGCAGAATGAATTAGCAGTTTATACCTCATTTCTTCTCCGGACATGGTTCTTACAAGTAATAAAGTTTTCAGAAAGAAGAAGAAGAAAAAATAAAACTCGAGTTTTTGATAAAATTGGAACGATAACGGTCTGGACTAGCTTATCAGTGTGACTAGTAAGATAAGAAATTCTGGAATTCTAAATATCATGCCTGTCGCAATTGAAGCAACTTTCGGATTTCTTTGGAGGTTGTTTACAAATAAATATTTCCAGTAACGCTCTTAACATTAAAAAAAAAAAAAAGAAAAATGCATCAGGGACATTTTCAAACGTTATACAATTTCTAAATTACTAATTAAATTAATATTTACTTATAAATTGCGAAATTTAAACAATGTTTGATTTTCGTAGCTTTCAAGCTTATCGAATGAGGCACTGAAAGATATAATCGCATCTCACATAAAAAAAAGTTGTAACGTAAATACTATTGAATTAAGCGGTGGTTTTATTATTTCAGACTAGCCGTTCTCAATTCATTTCGGCTAAGGTACCCTAGATGATCAATTTCCTTTGGGTGGAATTCCGATTTTTAAAAAACTTCATTATCAGAAATGAATATACTACCCAAGAATTAATAATATTACTAATTATTTTGAAAATACTTAATGTTATTATCGAGCGTTCGCCCCCCAATGAGGAGACATAGGTTCGTATCCCAGTGGTGGCTGGTTGATACGAATTCTGCTCCCGGCTCGTATCGATCGCAGTGCTCACGCAAAGTATACTCAATGACAGATGGATCGTGAGTTAGAATCCCTTTAACTTCAGGCTAACCTTCGAAGGTTTTCGGGGTTTTCCTCCACGTGCAACGTAAATGGGTGTTAGTTTAATAAAAAAATCCTCCACGAAGGCTAATTCGGCTATTTCTCATAATAAAACGACTAGTTTTCCTGGTTAGGTTCAAAATTACAAAGCTATGGAGTTGAATATTGATAGTCGTAAACTCAGAATTGGGTCCTCAGTTCAAGCCCGGTATTGTAATAAAATAAAAGGAGAGAAATGAAAATGATAATGAGCCTGTTTTTGGTGTGTACTCATGCTGATAATGAATATAATAAATTTAATTATGGTTTTCAAAAAAAGAACTATTACAATCGTAGAGATTAGTTATTAGAAAAATAGAATTCTTTACTCTGGAATTTAGTTATTTCAATTTGAATTGAAAAGCTCGAGGAGAAATACTTATGGAGTTTTCTGAACATGGATAAACTTTTAATATCTTCAATATATTGTTATTGAAATTTTTTTGTTTTGATTTTGTATTCCTGTTTTCTTTGTCAATTTACATAATTTTGTAAAGACAACCGAAATTCCAAATTATTTATGAATTACTGATTTCATTACTTTAAGTGAAATGTCAACGAAAAAGAAATGACATAATTTTTTTTAATGTGTTTTCCAATAACATTATATTGAATAAATTATGAAAAGGGAACACCTTAATTTAATTTCAAATTATTAATTATAAAAGAAAAATTTAAATTATTTTTTCTAAAAGGGTAAAGAGGTTAATCTTCCAATTTCTTTTTTTAGAAATTTTGCAGTCAGTTTTTTTAGTCTTTTTAGGATGACTACTTGACGTTTTAGGGAGTATTAGGATAGTTCCTCCACACCACGGAGCTTTCGAAGCTCGTTCCAAACAATGTATTTGAAGAGAGACTGAAGAGCTCGGTTTTCATCTTAAGGGAAGAAGAGAGAATCTTTTGGAGATTCATTTTGAATAACATGTTAACAATAATAACTTAATAATATGATTCGGTACAGCACTTTTTATTTACGAGCTGCACAATGGGCTATTGACGAAGGTCTGGGAAACATCCCTGAGGGTGATCCGGAGACAACATACATACGTTACATCCTGTTTTGCAGAGAAGACACATTCACTCACCATTCATACGCAGATTGTAATTTTGATCTGAACCAGAGCGCGATCAATCTCTGATCCAGTACCCGCAGAGGTATTGATTTGCTTTGGGAGCCTGGAAGACTTTGTGACCGCAACAGCTTTAGCTTGCACCAGTCACCATCAGGGAGCTCTCGGCTGGCGGGGATCGAACTCACGACCTCTCGTAAGTGGGCGCAACGCCATATCAGCCAGGCTACCATGGCTCTTCAAAATAATACGGACGACTATAACCTTCCAATGGGGCCGGGATAGCCTGGTCGGTAGGGCGCTGGGCCCGTGTCCAAGAGGTCGTGGGTTCGATCCTCGCCGACCGAAAACTCCCCGTGTAGTAAATGGTGACTGATGCACGTTAAATCTGTCGAGTCTCAAAGTCCTCCATGTTCCCATAACAAATCAATACCTCTGGGGGTACTGATCCTGGGAGGGGTTTATTCGATTAAAAAAACAATAATGAAGATAAACAAATTTGTGAAGGGTCCGATTAAAAGATAAATTATTTTGTGAAGGGTCCGTTTTTAAGTTAAAATATTTTGTGAAGGGTCCGTTTTTATGAAAAGATATTTTGTGCAGGGTCCGTTAACGGACCCAAATTTCTTCTAAACAGACCCCTGAACTTGAATGAAAATGTGATTCAAATGTAAATCCCTAATGCAATCCTTAATCCTTGCTGCATCCTTAATCTTTAACCTAGTTAATCCTTAACCTAATCCTTGTAAATCCTTAATCCTTGCTTCAAAATTGAATGATATTATGGCTCAAGACAACTATCATCCAATACAGCAACTTTCTTCCACGGGAAAAACTTTTATTCGGAAATTCTGTTTTCCCTCCATAATTAATGTATAGGAAAAGTGAGTTCAGGCGAACCTAGAAGCCATAAAGTTTCAATTGCTGAATAAAAAATTTTTTCCAAAATCTTAAAATGCAAATAAATTATTGGAAAAGAACTTTCCCATTACGTAAACCTAAGTTATCCTCTCATAGTTTTTTTAACGCTGATATTTCGAAAATGTCTTTTCAGTATTGGAAACTTCATGGTTTGCCTGAACTTACTGTTTCTATACTTTAAAATACTTATGGAGGTGTAAGAGAATTTGCAATGAAAAGTTTCTTTTGTGGTATAGCATCTTCTATACCATTTTCTGCTTATTCGGAAAATACATATAAGTCTTCACCGTGAAACAACAGTGGTATTCTGCATCTGGGAGGCCACTCTCCAGACAAAAAGAAAACTCCCTGAGATTTCCAGAGTAAAATTGAAAGATTTTTTTTTTTTTTTAAATCCAGAATTTAATGATTTAAATTAGAGCAATTTAAAAAAAAATTCAAACATTTATACGAAAAAAGAACTTACATACATCACATTTTGTAGAAAAATTTTTCCTTGTTAAAAATTTGTCACTTTTTTATGCTTTTAAAGTGTCATTTCTATTAGTTTTAAGTAAATAAAAATTATCATTTAACTTCACAAGCTCAATATAAATCTAAATTGATTTTCAAGAATAAAATGTTCGATTTATGAAGTCCTTCAATAGAAAAAAATTCTTGTTTAATAGAAAGTCAAAACAATTAATTAGAGTTATTAAAATAGCGATGACAAGGAATTAAATATTAATACCACTAGATAAGATTTCTTAAGTTTACGAACAATTACAATGCATAAGAATAGATTGAAAAACACTTGCAGTGAATTTATATGTCATCATAAGTGGGTGATTCTCCAAAAACTTGACAAATCAGAAATTCTTAAAAACTGAAAGTGCTTAAAAAAAATAATACTCACTTTTAAAGCACTTAAAAAGAGAAAAATTATGGAAACTCACTTTAACTATGTGGGTTAATTAGGTAGCTTTTTGACTTAGAAAATGCAAGGTTAATGATATTAATAAGATCTTACTATAAAGTTCTAGGAACAGATTTAGGCCTAAGAAAGTTCTTTTACTAGAATCACATCACAGCACATAACTTGTATTATTTTTAAAAAAATGTTTATCATAAAAATACTGGACAGATAAATACAGGAGAAAGATATCAAACTATTACATGTCTCAGTTTAGAACTTCAAATCTAAGATAAAAACGTTAGTTTAATTTGATCTTCAAAGAATTTTATTAATCCAACAATTAGTGAGAATACATAGAGTTGCAATGTGCAAAACTAAAAATTTACTCTTTTTCCATAAATTGCTGAAAAAATTCTTACACCAGGTTCAAACTTTTAAATGATTTATCTTGGAGAGTTAAATAACTAAACAGTTACAAACAACGTTATTTACACCTTTAAGTATACAGGCACTTAAAACGTTACAATGTATATTACTTTAACGTTAAATTTTTTAAATACGATAAGAAAAAGTTTTGGACAAACTAAGAGAGCGACATTTATCTACCTAATAATAAAATAAATAAAAAAAACAGTGGAATCACTTTAAAGTCAAGTGCGTAAAAAAAGGATTTTTGAAAAAATCGTTAACAAATAGCTGTTACTTTACATCCAATTTTCACTTATCGTCACAACATCGCATTAAGAAAAATATAGCAACATATTAATATCAAATGAAATGGATGAAAAGAGAATCAGAAAATGATACGGATTTTACACTGGAATCGCCGTGAATGAAGAGCGTCAGAAATTGCTAGCTCAAAAGTAAAAAAGACATGACGTGATAAATTATAAAAATATATATCTTATTAAAAATATCAGACTTTGCAAGCGATTCACTAATGCGCGAGCAGTTCGACTTTGGTGTAGTTTTTAAACATTTGCTTGCATAAGATTTATCACACACACTGCATTAATAAGGTTTTTATTTTGTATGAACACGATGGTGTATATTTAAATTTCCTTTGTCAGAGAATGCTTTATCACATACGTTGCATGAATAAGAGTTTTCTGCATTATGATAAATATAGTTCTTTAATTTACTCTTGATCTCATCTTTTCACATATAATGCATGAATAAGGACTGCCATTGGTGTCTCAGCATTTTATTGTTTTTTACATAGACTGAATAAGGTTGCTTATCAAAATGCATAAAAAGGAATTTCTTAAAATGGCTTTTTACTTTGTATGCATTATTAATGCATGAATAAGGTCACTCCAAAATATGACTTAAATAACGTCTATTTAAATTACATCCTTTTTACAAAAAAATATATCTTCAGTGTGAACAAAAGATTGCTTATTTTTTTAATCTCATAAACAAGATTTTTCTTCAGTATAAAAATAAATAATTTTCCTCATAATACATAAAAAATTAAACATAAATAATCTTCAGTATAAACATAAATGATTAGTGCGTAAAATAATTTTCTTCAACAAAAGAACTCCACATGGTTAAGTCTAGCCTACAGGATAAGCAATTTAATATATTTTTTAAACTGTATTTATGTTCGTAAAATTTACGGCACTCATTCAATGAGGCTTTGCACAAGTGTGAACACCAAGATGTTTATCTAAACTATCTTTCCTTGTGTAAGATTTACTGCACACATTACACGAATAAGGTTTTTCTCCTGAATGTGTAAGACTATGTCTATTTAAAGATCCTTTTTTAGAGAAAGTTTTATCACACACACTGCATGAATAAGGCTTCTCTCCCGTATGAACAATAATACAATGTTGAATTAAATCCGGTTTCCTTGTGAATGTTTTATCACAAACACCGCATGTATATGGCTTCTTTTTCAAATGAACAAGATGATGTGCTTCAAAGGGGTATTTCTGAGAAAATGTTCTATCACACACACTGCATGAGTAAGGTTTTTCTCCTGTATGAACAAGACGGTGTCTTTTTAAATTTGATTTATTAGTGAATGTTTTATCACAGATGCTGCATGAATGTGGTTTTTCTCCAGTATGAACTAGAAAATGTAGCTTTAAAGTTCCTTTATTAGTGAATGCTCTATCACAGATGCTGCATGAATGTGGCTTTTCTCCAGTATGAATTAGAAAATGTTCTTTTAATTGAGATTGCCAAGAAAATGTTTTATCACACACACTGCATGCATATGGCTTTTCTACTGAATGCACAAGAGCGTGTCTAAGTAAGTTTCTTTTCTGAGTGAATGTTTTACTACATACAGCGCATGAATAAAAATTTTCACCCGTAAGAGGAACATATTGGTTTTTTAAATTGCTCTTAGTCGTAAAAGATTTGTCACACATTATGCATGAAGAAAGTCTCTCAGTAATATTTCAGCCTTTCCATATATTCTTTTACATAGACTACATGAATGAGGTTATCCCTTACAATGTACAAGGAAGTATTTCGTTAAGAAGCTTTACTTTGTGAAAATTTTAATAGTGACACTCTATGAATGAGATGTCTCTGAATTAAGAAAAAAACAACCTCTCCTCAAATTAGATCATTTAGCAAAAGATTTATCATATTCAATGAATATCATCTCTTTTCAAATTCAAACAAGAGATAGTTCATTTAATCCAAATTTAAATTACAAAGTTTTAAAAATTACTTTAAATAATGTTTGAAATCTCGCTAGCATAAATTTTTTTCTGTAAATTACACTTAACTGTATGAAATTTCTATTACTTACTCTATCAAAAGGTTTAAACACACAAATATATTATTTTAAACTAAATTTCTTAGGGAAAACGCTATAACATAAACATATTTATTGAAATTTTTATAAGTTATTTTTCACATGTATAGTATCATTAAGCCTCTTATTCATTATGTCTGCTGTTCATTAGACCACTACGTTTTAACCACTCTTCTATCTAAGGAATGGAAATATTCGCTTATCTAAGTGACATCTTTGGGTGTAAATTTTATGAGCTCTTTGCATAGATAAGGTTTTCTTATAAAATGAATATAGATTTTTTTAAATGTCCTCCCTGAGAGCAAATTTTATTGCACACACTACATATAAGTATATATGTTCTCATATCTCTGCTCATAGGTTAGAAAAGTTCAAAAAAATATATCAAACTAATAAACATAAAAACTAGTAAAATTAAGGGGATTGTTTTAAGCTTTTACTTTTGTGCGCTTAAATCATTGTCTGATTTCAGAACTTAAAACGACTTTGGCAGCCGAGAGTATTGGTAATGGGGCTTATTCAGCACGACGGCAACAGAAAATCACATGCAGTGAGAACTAAGGGAACATTCCTACTGAATGATGCTCACACACTTTCCATCGCCGTTGGGGAAATAGAGAACATGATTAATCTTTTTTTCACAAGAAAATATATTATACTAATCAAGTCCAATTCTCTCTGAACGGTGAACTGATGTGTGTAAAATGTATAGAGATAATGGCTTTAAATCTTCTTGTTTGTCATGAGTTAATTCGCGAACATAATGACCCATATGGAGAAAAAAATTCGAACTTCCTAACTATTTATTTTGACGGAGATCAGTAAGCATTTGGTTGACAACTCTGAACAGCCTGTGAAGGGACTGAGGGTGTAAGGTATCGGTCCTCGTAAAACTGTTTTATCGTAAAGTGCACAACTTTGCGCTCATGTCACCGGCAAAGCAAAAAACTTAAGGAGCTATCAAATTGTGCATGTCTAGCTATGCAATAACATGTATAGCGTGACGTAAATAAATTACCAACCAACATTGTGGCGGAACTGAATGAAAACTTAACAAGTGGTAGAAAGAAAATGTCTGCTAGAGGGCGTATTCAAGCGTTGCAATCGCAAATATCTTTTTTTAATAATCCTAAATCATTTGAATTACCAAACTCATTATAAGTTAGATTGTCAGTCAAAGTTTTTTTTTTTCTTTTTTTTACCGGCATTGATAAATAATATGTCGGATTTGTTTATCGGTCGAATAGTTACTGAGAACTTCAAAAATGTCAAATACTTAAATTGATAAGCTTGTCTAAATATTTTTTGTATTAAAGTAAAAGAACAATTTAAATATACGACTTTTTCGAAATTTGATTTCTCAGGAACTAAACTAGTCGACGGAAATTGCTCAAATTTTGTATTTTGCTATAAAAAATTACCTTCATTAAAAGGATGAAAAAAAATTTGTACCTTGCAATTCGAAACATTTTCGACCATTTTTTTCAATATAATAAAACAAATTATTCTAATTGTTGTTCATTTACGTCGCACTAGAACTGCACAATTGGTTATTGGCGACGGTCTGGAAAACATCCCTGAGGATGATCCGAAGACATGCCCTTAAAATTTTGATCTTCTACAGAAAGGATTGCACACCCGCTTCGGTAGCCCGCCGACCTGCACACGAAATCGAGCACTTTACGGTAGAACAGTTTCACGTGGACCAATACCGCACACCCTTGGTCCCTACGCAGACTGATCCAAGTGGTCACCCGCCCGCACACTGACCGTAGCCAGTGATGCTTGACTTTGGTGATCTGCTGGGAACCGTGTCTTAACGATCAGTCTACTGCTAGTTTCTGAAAGATACTTTATCTAAGGAGTTTTCTTTGAATAAACGAATTTTATAACTGTGTTTAAAAAAAATTTCAATTCGCTTAAAAAGTTCTTGAGACATAGCAAAATACGCAAAAAGTAAAATTAACATTCAGGGTTCCAAACTTTGGAGAGCTCTCCTGGTCACACTATTGAGGCCATATCTCCTAGATTGCAGCTTTCCCCTATAGATAGCCTAGTTAATTATAAATCGAGCTAAAAAATAAAAGTTAATTCGACTAGACTACATATTTATTAATAAATTAGAAATAAAATATTAGAGAGAAATTACATAGCTAAACACTAGTATTGAGAGTGGTTTCCACCGATCCACCGATCGTGGTTTGTGAGTTCCTCCCTCTTCCTAACCGTTGCCATTCGCGCACGTGAAAGTTCGATGCGAAAGGCGCATTCTCGCTATCGAGACATAACGCACTACACCCCTATATTTCGGGAGTTAAAAATCCGAATTCCTTTGGGGGGGGGGAGGTATTTTTATACAGAGCGAGTACGTTTTTGTGTCTTATTTCGTAACAAAAAATATCATCCGCACTTATTCTTTTTAGAATATATTAGGTCACCTTCTCGAACCATTAACAATGAGTACTAAAACGTGAAGATCCAAACATTATATCAAAAGTTATTCAGGTATGTCCGTTTCTTTCGGTGTACTGTCATCCAATCCAGGACTTTTGTGGTTATTCATTCTTCAATTCACGCATTGAACACTTTGTAAGCTTAAGTCCTTTGTCGATTTTGTAGGTTTTTTTTTTTAAAGTTTTGTGTAAATTTTAAAGATCAGAATACTTACAAATATAAATTCCATATATATATATATATATATATCGTGGTTGAACAGTAAAAAAAAAAATAATAATAAAAGAACGAGATTAGTTATTGCGTGGTTTTTCGCTAATCACAAAATCGAATACCGGCATACGTTACTAAGTGAATTGCCATGGACAATTATTTTTACCATGGACAATTACCCCATATACGTCACGAAAACTATCTTAACCAACACTTTGTTGACCATCCACGAGATTTCTCACATTTCGACTCAAAATATATCTAAATCATAAACTGCAAAAAGTTAACAGTTTTCGCAAATTAACACTATTAACTTCAAGCATTTTATGAATTAGATCTAAACCAAGTAATTCTAAAATTAAAATATACTCGAAAATTAAAAGAGCATTCTTTAAATAATTACTAGCATTTAAAATCACTCCCCAAAATTCACTAGGTATTTTACAAATATATATAAGCAATAAAATCGTTTCAAATCGAATTTTTTAAATCACGAAATTTTCAATCACTTTAAATATAAAAATAATATCAACAGATAAATCCGGAAAAATAGACAACTATTCGTATACACTTTCTATTGCTATGATAAATAGATGAACTTCCATACAATATTTGTCCATGTCAAATGATAATTTAATTAACAAAAGATATTGCTATAAATTCTTAAAATTTAAACTTGTCTCCAATGTGTTAACTGAACTACGCTATTAGAAAATCTGAACCGAAATATCGATCATGATATTTATTTGAAATATCGAACTTGATATTTAGGTTTACCAATGCATGGAAATATAGTTCATTTTATACTCATTATTAAAGTTGAAGCGTTTTTGAGCAATATTTATACAGGGTTATTCATAATTCCCTCCTGGGCTTCGTAGCGTTATAGTAAAAAAACGAAAACCAATATGGCAAAAAAGAACAAAGAAATTATTCCGAAAGTATTCAAGTTTTATTTTAAGCAGTTGCCGGTCGATGGCAGTAACATGTACCACTGAAGCCAGTTGTAGTAAATATAAGGTTGTAGTAAACAAAGGGAATTATGAATGACCCTGTATATTCAAATGATATCAATGATAATATCAATTTTATGTTTCCTCATAAAATCTATTTTTTTGGAGGGGGGAGGGAGTGTACTCATCTTTATAAACTTAACTGAAATAAAAAGAAAAGTGCTTTCAATCGATACCTAGAAACAACAATGCTAATACCGGTATCACCACCGTCCAATACAGCAACTTTATCCAAGTTTTTTCCGATCACCACTTGTTCACCATTTTTCACTACTTGCACAACTTGCTCTGCAGAATGAATTAGCAGTTTATACCTCATTTCTTGTCCGGACAGGGTTCTTACAAGTAATAAAGTTTTCATAAAGAAGAAGAAGAAAAAATAAAACTCGAGTTTTTGATAAAATTGGAACGATAACAGTCTGGACTAGCTTATCAGTGTGACTTGTGAGATAAGAAATTCTGGAAATCTAACTATCATGCCTGTCGTACCTGAAGCAACTTTCGGATTTCTTTGGAGATTGTTTACAAATAAATATTTCCACTAACGGTCTTAACATTAAAAAAAAATGTATCAAAGACTTTTCAATGAATGGTGTTTTCGACACTAGGGTGCGCTGCAAGCTGTATGCCGCTTATAATTCCGGGTTACTGTTTCCGGTGTATTTTAAAGCCATTTGGCTCACAACGTGATCATTGCGTTTTAAGATTCCTGCAAACGTGGTATTTGAATACTTATTACTAAACTCAATCTCGCTCCTCGAACAATATGCTAACACTAACGTAAGATGGTGCACAGCTTACAACACGAACAAACAGTAATAAAAAATGGAAAGAGGCCAAATCAAGACTGCGAAAAAAGCGAGTTATTCAAAATCTAGCAACCATGTCACCTTTTTTAACACTATATCTCTAAATAACTAAAACAAATTTTCACTTCAAACTCACCAGAATTACATAATAACATTAATATCTTATGAAATACGGCAGATTTGAGCTCAGAAATTATCTAATTTATTTCTTTTATTGAAAACAAAATTATCTGTTTGAAAATATCGCCTCGCAGAATAACATGTAGTAAGCAGCTGCAAACTTTCTAACCGGAACTAGAGCAGGCATACAGCTCTCGAGATTGTTATTGTTTACATTTCTACTGAAAACACCATCCATATTTCCAGTACCGGGCTTAACATTTAAAAAAAAATGTATCAAGGATATTTCAATATATCCAGTAACGGTCTTAACACTTTAAAAAATGCATCAGGGGCATTTTCATATGTTATGTAATTTCTAAATTGCTAATTAAATTAATATTTGCTTTAAATGGCGAAATTTAAACAATGTTTTATTTTCGCAGCTTTCAAGCTTATCGAATGAGGCACTGAAATATATAATCACACCGCACATAAAATAAAAAAAAAAGTTGTAGCGTAAATACTAATGAATTAAGCGGTAATTTTTATTATTTTAGACAAGCGGTTCGCAATTTATTTCGGCTATGGAACCCTAGATGATCAATTTCCTTTGGGTGGAATTTCGATTTTTAAAAAACTTCATTAGCAGCAATGTGAATCTACTAACCAAGAATAAATGAATAAATAAAACTATTAATTATTTTGAAAACACTTAATGTGAATGAAACTACTTAATGTAATCATCACGCGTTCGCCTCCCGTTGAGGAGACATATGTTCGAATCCCAGTGGTGGCTGGTTGATAAGAATTTTGCTCCCGGTTCGTATCAACCTCAATGCACACGCAAAGTATACTCAATGACAGATGGATCGTGGGTTCGAATCTCTTAGCCTTCATGCTAACTTTCAAAGGTTTTCCTCCCCATGTAACGCTAATGGGTGTTAGTTTAATAAAAAAATCCTCCCCGAAGGCTCATTCGGCTATTTCTCATTATAAAACGGCTAGTCTTACGGGTTGGGTTCAAAATTCCAAGGCTATGGAGATGAACATTTGTAGTCGTAAACTCAGAATTGGATCCTCAGTTCAACACTGGTATTGTAATGAAATGAAATTTTAAAAAAATATATAAATTTTTTTTTTAATTTTCTATTTCTGTTTTCTTTGTTATTTTACATAATTTTATAAAGACAACCGAAATTTCAAATTATTTATGAATTATTGATTTTATTACTTTAATGAAAATGTCAACGAAAAAGAAATGGCATTATTTTTTTTTTTTTTTAATGTATGTTTTCTAATAACACTATATTGAACAAATTATGAAAAGAGATCTCCTCAATTTAACTTTAGATTATTAATTATAAATTAATTTAAATTCTTATTTTTTAAAAAGGTGAATCTTCCAATTTCTTTTTCTAGAAATTTTGCAGTCAGTTTTTAAGTCTTTTTAGGATGCTAGTCACTTGAAGTTTTAGGGAGAGTTGGGATAGTTCCTCCGCAAGGAGCTCGTTCCAAACAATGCATTTGAAAAGGGACTGAAGAGTTCGGTTTTCATCTTAAAGGAAGAATCTTACGGGGACTCATTTTTAAAAACATGTTACCTCATTGTTAAAAACATGTTACTTGATTCGGTACAGCACTTTTTTTATTTACGAGCTGCACAATGCACTATTGGGAAATGTCCCCGAGGATGATCCGGAGACAACATACATACGTTACATCCCGTTTTACAGAGAAGACACATTCACTCACCATTCATCCGCAGATCGTAATTTTGACCTGAACCAGAGAACGGTCAATCTCTGATCCAGTACCCGCGGAGGTATGGATTTGCTTTGGATGCTTGGAAGACTTATAGACCCCAACAGCTTTAGCTTGCACCAGTCACCATCAGGGAGTTCTCGGCTGGCAGGGATCGAACTCATGATCTCTCGTACGTGGGCCAAACGCCATATCAGCCAGGCTATCATGGTGCTTTAAAATAATACGGACGACTGTAACCTTCCAATGAGGTGAACCGGTTTTGAATCCCAACGATGGCTGGTCAATGAGAATTCCGCACCCGACTTGCATCGACCACAGTGCTGACTTAAAATATCCTCGGAGGCAGACGGATCATGGGGTTAGAGTCCCCTTGCTGTCAGGTTAACCGTGGTAGGTTTTCGTGGTTTCCCTCTCTATGTAACGCATTTCCTGGTTAGTTCCACCAAAAAGGTCTCCACGAAGGCAAATTTCTCCCATTACTTGATCGAGGATTTCTCTTGTCTTCTGGATTGGGTTTAAAATTACAAGTCTACAGAGTTGAACATTAGTAGCCATATACCCAAGCAATTGGTTCGACTGTTCAACGACGGTTATAAAACAAACTATAACATGTTAATTCACTACTACTTGCAGAAACTTATGTCTCATTTTCGTTTGTAATATTCACTTAGACTTAAAAAGATCCCGTTTTTTAAAAATTTATAAATATTTCGCTGTTTCTATGCATATTATTAAAAATTACCTTAGAACGATAAATAAAACTCCCAATTGATCAAATATGATAATTACGAGAAATCTTTCACAAGATCAGCTTTAAAAATAATTATTAAAATTTGTTTGTGATATTCCGCTCTCAACGCTAACATTTCTGACAAACAGGTTTTTGCAAAATCTCTTTTCCTTTGTTCACATGAGTTTGCATGGGCGCATGTGCACTTCCCGTTACTGACGCACTTCAGGGGCATATGCGCAGTTTTTTCAAAAATTATGCAACGGGGCGTACGTTAGCGTTCCTCACTTATATCTTTATAGTTTAGGACAACCTTAAAACGATATTTACCGATTATATTAAAACGATAAAAACCGTATTATCCTGCAACTTGATTACAGCATACTTCAACTTGAATGGAAATGAGATTCAAATGTAAATTCCTAAACCTTGCTGCATCCTTTATCTTTAACCTAGTAAATCCTTAACCTAATCCTTAATTCTTGCAGCAAAATTGAACGATATTATGGTTCAAGGCAACTATCATCCAATAAAGCAACTTAATCTCAGTTTTTCTGATTACCACTTGCAGAATGAATGAGAAATTTATGCTTTATTTCATGAGATAATAATGAAATAAAGTATTCATGGTTTTTAATAATAATAAAGGTTACAAATACGGGTGAGAGAGAAAAAAAACGAGCTAGTGATAAGAGGGGAAAGAATTCAACAAAAGAAAAAAGATATTTCTTATCTGAATCATCTTAACAATGAAACTTCTTAGATAAGAAGTTGTCTAAGTTTGACTATCACGTATGTTAAAGACGAAGCAACTTTTGTCAGCATGCTTTCGAAATATGTTAATTAAAAGTATGCATTAATAATCTGAACACTCTGGTTATATTTTTATATATGCATTGCTCATTAAAACTAATTATTCTTTCAGTGATAGACAGAAATTGCGAATAAGTTATTGTATGCAATTATAATAGCTTTGATCGATGGGATCAATATTAGATTTTCGTAGTCCCAGGGCTAATCGGAGGAGGCAAAAAAGACTATCTTATAGCGTAAATCATAATGAGTCTGTAAGTCGGGTAAGTGTTTAAAATTTTTACTTGTATTTAAAACTTAACACTAAAAGCCATTAATGATCGAACACAAATTTTACATTGATGCGAAAAAGAGTCGATAACAAAAAAGTGGTTTTACATATATGTACCAAAAACCAAGTGAATATTTCCTTTCGAGTCTTAAAAAGGTTGTTATGACACGGGAAAAACTTTTCATCGCAGATTTTGTTTCGCCTCCATAACTTATGTAAAATTTAAAGTATGGAAAAAGTTAGTTCAGGCAAATTTAGAATAAGTCAACCAAATATCAATTGCTGCAAATTTTTTCCAAAATCTAAAAACGCAAATAAATTGGAAGATAACTTCCCATCGCGTAATCCTAAGTTATCCTCTCACAGTTTTTTTTATTTTTTTAAATTGATATTTCAAAAATTGCTTTTCAATATTAAAAACTTCATTGTTCGCTTGACTTCTGCTTGACGTTTGCTCACTTCTTCTGTACTTTAAAATACTTATGGAGGTGTAAGAGTATTTACAATGAAAAGTTTTTTCTCGTGTCATGATCTTCAAAGCACTTTATTAATCCCACAATTAGTGAGAATACATAGTGTTGCAATATGCAAAGCTAAAAATTTACTCTTTTTTTCCTTCCCCGTTAATTGTTGAAAAAATTCTTACATTAGGTTCAAACTTACAAATGACATATCTTGGTGAGTTGAATAACTAAACAGTTTCAAAAAACGTTATTTTACACTTTTAAGTATACATAATTTATTAATATACTTTAAACGTTAAAATGTTGCTGTAAATTTTTTTTAAATATTTCAGAAAAAAGTTTTGGACCGGCTAAGAGAGCGACATTTACCTACCTAATAATAAAATAAATAAAAAAACGTTGGAGGAAAAAAAAATGGAATCTGCTTGTTTAGAGCTAAGTGTGTAAAAAAAAAAAGATCTTTGAAAAAGTCGCTAACAAATAGTCATTTTACACCCGATTTTCGCATATCGTTACAACATCGCACTATGAAAAAATATAAAATCGTATTAATATCAAATGAAATGGATGAAAAAAAAATCAGAAAAACAACACGGATTTTACATTGAAATCGTCGTGAATGGAGAGCGTCAAGAAGTGCTAGCTCAAAAGATATTGGCGATCGAAATGGGCTGCAGGTGGCGTAGAGCAGAACTCTCTACATATGGCAACACTTCGCATGCTTGCCCCATTAGCGTGTGGAGAGTCATAGAGGTAGGAAGTAAGTTAGTTCAGGGCTGTCTTAATAGCATGAAGGACCCCTGGGCATATAAATGGTTTGGGCCCTTTTAACATGTCTTACTGCTTAAGATCGAGGTATAAAAATTTCACAAGCATTAAATATAAAATTAAACATTTTTAAAACATGCAATAATTTTGACAAATTTGAACACATTTTGAATTCTCTGAAATTTTAATACACATAAAATTAAGCATTTTTAAGATATTTATAGTTTTAAAAAATTTGAGATGGTAACCAGCCGTAATCTTCACATTCAGAATAATTTTCAAAAAGACAAAAGGTAATCGCAATAACTAAATGAACAAAAATAAAGATATAACCCCCTAGCCAAATAAAAACCTTTAATTATTATTTTAAACAAATTTTGCGAACTTTTTTATCCGCAAATTCTTTGATTATTTCGTCAAATTCGATAGTCATTAACACATCACTTTCAATGCACATCAGATGCTTTCATTGCCGTCAGGCTAACCGTGGGAGGTTCTCGTGGTATTCCTCTCCATGTAACGCAAATGCGGGTTAGTTTCACGCAAAAGTCCTCCACGAAGGCAAAATTTCTCCCAATACTTTATCCAGGTGTTCCCATGTCTTCTGGATTGGGTTCAAAATTACAAGGCTAC
Source organism: Parasteatoda lunata (assembly GCA_949128135.1). Lineage (NCBI taxonomy): Eukaryota > Metazoa > Arthropoda > Arachnida > Araneae > Theridiidae > Parasteatoda > Parasteatoda lunata. The sequence continues at coordinate 58,239,963 of OX421979.1, read as the reverse complement.
GTGGATGAACATTAGTAGTCGTAAACCCAAAAATTGGGTCGGCTGTTCAACGACGGTTATAAAACAAAATAAAACTATTTTTATATAAAAATTTAATTTTAAAATAATGCAATGGCAAAAAAAAAATTTATCTATATGATGGAAATTTTATTTATACTGTTGCAAATAAAAATTAAAACTAAATTGAAAAATAAACTTCAATAATCGTTATCAAGAAGTCATCGTTAATATGTTTTAAAAAAATAAATAATTGAATTATTTAACTAATTTGAAAAATTAAACAGAATTGTTAATGATCTTTTTAGCATTAGTCACGTTTTTTAGAGACAGTATGACTTAAGACTTGCTCACGTTAATTTATTTTACATATATATTTTTTCAAAAACGCTAAGACGGTTAAATATTTAAAAATTACATAATTATATTTGTTTATAATAATGCGGATTCACTTTAACAATCAAATTAAAATAAAGAGCAAAAAGTTAATTTTTTCATTAAATTATTTTATAAAACACGGGTTGTTTAAACCGTATTTACAAAGTTTTGTTTCGATAATATTACATAATATATTAAATAAGTTACATTAAATTAAATTTTATTCATTCAACCAACGTGAGCAATTAAAATAATAAGTACAAAAAATATTTACTATTCTAAAACAGTATTTATAATTTACTTGAGCCTATTAAAACACACACACACACACACACACGCACACACGCACGCACGCACACACACACACACACACACACACACACACACACACACACACACACATATATATATATATATATATATATATATAAAGCTAAAATATTGAGAAAATATGCACACAAAAAAATGGAAAAACATATATACTAGTATAATACGAAAAGCAAAATAAAGAAAAGATAGATTATCTCATCATCAGCTCACACGATTATATCCGCAAAAAGGAGTGCTTTCTAATATTGTATCAATATAGCCAAAGCAAAATATATTAATACAATAGTGTGAGGAGCACTCAAAAAAATTGAAACGAAATTAGAACACATTAAGTAAAAAATAAACAAATATAACAGAAAAATAAAATATAAACAGATACAATAAAATAGAAAATAAACAGAAAAAATGAAAAGAGATTAGAGAAGAGTACACGAAAGGAAATCTGCATAGTGAGGAGCAAATTAAAATGAACTTACGCGTACCGGAATCTTTCAAGAATGATTTAAAATATTTTCGTAATAAGATTGCCAGATTACAAGATATGAAAACAGAAGCATAAATAAAGTGATATCTTATGGCACGTTCTTACTGCAATACTGAAGCGTGTCTAATTTGTTAGTTACCTTGGCTAGGCTCGAAAATGGATGTGCGCAATATATATATATATATATACTATAAATAAGTTGATCTGCGAAAAATGGAGTTTTCTTCTGAGCCTTGCCAGTTAATGACATAAAATTATAATTATTAAAAGTCTAAACAAATAATAAAGTGTTTGAATTATACAATTAAAAAAAATCACAAAAAGAAAACGCTAAAGAAAATTAAAATTACTGTTTTTTTTTTCTTCAAAATTTATGCTTAAAGAAGGGTGAGAATGTTCTTTTAACTTATAAGCTCGTTAACGATTTGAAAACATGCCTTGCCAATCAACGTCTCCTTTTCTTGAAATTATCCCCATTTTCTTTAAACGTCCACAGCGAATGAACATCAATTTCGCCGTGACAAAAATTTATGGTATAGGATTTAGATGATTAAGATAAGGAATTTCTTTTTTTTTTTAACTTGCAAACGGGTTGAGAATGGGTGAAGTTACAAAATTCATTCCCTTAGGGGAAAGAATCCTTCTACAAGAAAGCAATGGTTTGGAGACAGGAAGCTAGCAGAACGAGGTTCTTTTCAATTTGTTACGCTATCATATAAATAGCCTCTTGGACTCTTATAATAAATGGTTTTGTTTCTCCGATTACTCGCCAAAAGGGATTCCCTAGGAGCGAGGACAATGTATGAAAGGACAGGGACAAACTGAAAAGGAAATGCAAGTTGATTACCTAAAAATTTCATGAAAATGTAGAACTTCGGACGTCTTTTTAAGTTGTAATGATTATAAGCCATTCCAACTGATGGTGTTTTCACTGTAATCAATCACTATTTGTAGAAAGAAAAGCAAAGTATGCCCTTTAACGCGTGTAATGAAGGAATTCTTTCATAATTTATTATTTTTTTTAAATTTATAATTTTTAAATTTATTTATCATGAGTTTTTTTTTCTAATATAATCTATAAAGAATAAAATTCACTAGGGCCCCCTGAGCGCCCAGGGCACTGCCCGGTTGTGCCCATACGTAAAGACGGTACTGAGTTAGTTTCTCTCTTGATTTTCATATAGATTAAAATCTTTTAAGTTGGAAAACTATATGGAACTGAAAACTAACTTAAACATAGTTCTAAAGAAAAGCATCACGGAAATTTAAAAAAATATTTTTATTAAATAAAGAGGAAAAATATTAAGAAAAGGGAAAATATCGTAGTATATTCCTATACAACTGAAAAGAGGTGAGGGAAGGGTCAAAGGCATGAAACCAGTTTCTCCCCAGATGGCGTATTCGAGCGTTGCGATCGCCAATGACGCAGTAACGTGTAAAAATATCGAACTTAAGAATTCATGCAAAAAGGGCTGGAATGGTAATTGCAGATATATAACTGCAAAAAAAAAAGTATCTTAATCAGGTAAAATTAGGAAAAAATCTCTGCGATTCGAAAGCGTCAAAAAGTAAACGATTTAAAAATTTTTGAAACATTCTCACTGCATGCGATTCACGCACGCGCGAGCTGTTCGCCTTTTACCTAGTTTTGTAAACATTTGCACGCGCATCTAAGGTTATCACCGGGGGTGGGGGAATAAACTCTGAGAAATCATGATTGAATAAAATACTCCCAAGACCGATTTTCGAATAAATCGTTAACAAATAGTCGTTACTGAAATCTAAAATTCGCATGACTAATCAATCGCGTAATTACATCATATTAATTAAAAATTTTGAAATTTAAAAAATCGTGTGAAAATTTCTAGAAAAACAACTACGAAAAGAAATAGATTTACTATTAAATCAAAAACGTCAAAATAATAACTCAATTTTGAAATACGAGTTCCGAAACATCGTATAAAAAACAGCACAAATTGAAAAACCACATAGAAAGCGTTGAAAAAATTCCTAATAACTACTGGCATCAAATACAATAAAAAACATGAAATGATGTGAAATTACTCGTCAAAAAGAGATTACTCAAATTCGCACGACATAATAACATCTGTAGTGTTAAGGAATTCTGGCTAACTCAAATTAATTGTAAATTATGATAAAAGTGACTCATGAAGTACACTTAATAAAGAAATTTAATAATAAACACAGATACAAACATGAATTACATTTGACAAAAAAGCTAAAAGAATTAAAATTAAAGAAAACTCGGGGAAACGGGAAAAGTCATGTTTATGGTTTCACATCAGAACTTGAACTGAGTCTCGGGACATAGGTGGCACCACAGGGCATCGGTTGGTTGCTACACATCTTATTTAAACAAAATAGAATTTTTGAAAAGAAAAAAATAAATAAATGACATTCTAAAAGTAAAAAATTTATTTTTGTCTTCCCTTTGAAGAAAAGCAAGGACTTTCAAGCATTCTTATTTTAAATCTAAAATAAGAATTTTCAGAGTGTTTAATTTTTATGATGCAAAATTAAGCTCGATTAAACACTTTTGGGTGCGTATGAACCCAATAGAACCCTCTGTAGATAAGAAAACGAAAGTTAATATAGATAATTAATAAAATCATTCTTCGATACAGTAATTGGTTCTCTTTCTTGCATTTCAGGAGTTAAACATTTGAAAGTGGAATTTTTTTTATTTTGCGTCACTTATTCAATCCTTTTCTGCACCCACACATTTGGGTGAGTTGTTCGTTACTATCACAGACGGCCCGTAACACCGCAGTTTCCATGAAGAGGGTTATGTGAAATATTTCTTTCAATTGAAAAAAAAAAAAAGTTACTATTTTTAGCACACAGTCATTAATTTGAAATTTAGAGATTAAAATTGTAAGCTTATCATAAAAATTAAAAATTTAGAATACCCTTGTCAAACTTTTAAAGTTTTTATTAAAAGAATAATACAAAGTAGATACTGCAATACAACAAATAACACATTGAAATCTTTATTTACATGTTATAAGTACTACACAACATTTTCATGTATTTGTAGGATTTGTATCTCTTTTTTCAACTGTCCTCAACTGCTTCTTAGACATTCTCTTAATTTTAGCTGAGTTTTTAATCTGCAATTAAGAAACTAATTAAAAAACAGCACTTGACAAAGAAATGTAAAAACTATATACAGTCGAACTCGTTTATAACGAGCTCGGATTTACCGAGGGAAACGAGAATATTAGGTTGGATCAATGTTAAGTCTATGGAACAGAAGTCGCTTTTAGCGAGCAATACTTTCTGTCTTGCAATCTTTTTTCTCATCTTTCTGTCTCATCTTTTTTTCAAAATGATAAGAAATGCGTGCGAAATAAAAAAAAAAAAAAACGCGAACTGAAACTTAATTGCCCTTATCGCTCTACATGTTACGGTCCCCTTGTGCTCGTTATAAACGAGTTCGACTCTATATACATGCATATATAGAGCTATCTATCTATATATACACAGTGAAACCTCGGTTAAGCGGAGATTCTTGCAACCGAAAAAATTGTCTGTATATAGGAAGGGTACCCTACTAATGAAGTTTAACACCATAAATTGTTTTTAGAATATTTTCAAAGATAGAGAAATAATTAAATAATCTACAATAACTATTTACAAGGATATTTATTTAAACTTTAATTTTTTTTTTCTATACAAAAGGAATATATGAAGACGTTTGATATAAATACTTAACTTCAGATGTAGTTACAGGAAAACGAATTTGATTTTCCTATTAACAAATATATTCCAGTTAGTCATATGATACTGAATAGGAGATTTTAGTCCTCAGTCCGTTTCAATTATTAGGTTTACAACCCCTAATCACTTGATAGGTTACATGGTCAATATCTCCTCACAAAAAAAAAAAATAATATGTATACCAGTAAGGCATGAGGACTCATGGAGTTGATTACTCACAATTTATCATCCATAAAGTGTCTGAATAAATGTTTAATTTATATGAACAACTCAAAGATTATATTTCTGTTCTCTTTTTTTTACCCCAGCTGTGTTTAATACAGCCTTCAAATTGATAAGAAAATAAAAGAAATTTTCAGTGGAGAAGAAGCATCAAGAGCATTTAAGACTTCATTTCAACTTGAGGGGTCTCATAACCTGTGTTGTCTTGATGAAAAGATCAAAAGATGCCGATGTCCGAATTATTTCACAAGAGTAGTATCGCATTTCTTTCCTATCTTTGCAAAGATAAGGCAAGGTGACAAGAGGAAGATTCATTCTTCAGTAGTGAAATAGCTTAACAACATTTTTAGTTATGGATAAGGCAAATAATTTACATGCTTTAAAAATGGCTTTAAGTTGCATATTTTTTTCTTGTTATTTAAGGCAGAAATATTTTTTCTTTCAAATTTAGAAAATGTAGCGTTCGGTTTGAAGAGGTAGAACTTTAGGGCAAAAATGACTGTCCATGTCTGGTTACATGAGTGTCCGCTTTGCAGAGAATGTACACAATGGTTTATTCTTAAAAATTCACGGGGAATTAAAAATATGTCCATATTGAGAGGTATCCATTTTGTAGGAGTGTCCATAACAGGAGGTTTCACTATACAGATATATACACACATACATGAATATATAAACACACATACACATATAAATATATATACACACATATATAGAAATATACATATATACAAAATACTCAGCATACATCTTTTAAATCTTCATTTCGCTCAATATATTTTCTTTTCATTAGACTTTATTAGTAAATAAGCATAGTTAGGTATCAAACTTTACAACATTCTAGACAACATTTGTTCTTTATAGGCAATGCATCCATTTACTTTATTGCAACTTCAACAATGATACTCGCACTAAGAGTATATCATGATAGACATTATCATTAATATAGGCATACTCACTGATGTTTGAAACACTGCGACACATTTTGTTATTTGACTTTTTAAATAACATTTTGCAATTGAAAAGAAAAAAAAAAATAAGAGTTCGATACTACATAAATGTGAAGAAAACAGGAATACTGCCTGGTGTCTAACCAAATTAACAATACAAAATGCCACATAGAAAACATACTGAATGAATATCTTGACAAAAAATTGTGGAGATAACAATGAGAAATTTTTATAAGAAAGATTTTCTAGCTAAATTATAAACATTGAAGATCTGATCTAAGAAATAAGTTGCAAATAAACCACTAATTACTCATGTGACTACAAAACGCTACACCAGAAGAGAATGCAAATGACCAGATGATATTTATTGGATAAAAGGGAGCGAGCAGTTGATTAAATTTATAGGAAATTAGGACGTATAGATCCTGAAAAAGCATTATCTAAAGTTTCCACCTTTGGCACGGAGTTAAACAGAGATTACTTGGCATTTTTGATAACATAAGTCAATGCAGCTTTAATATCATGCCTTAGTTGATTCACAGAATTGAGTAGTGCTCAGTCACTTATTTCATAACCATGAACGAGACCTTATCGATTGTTCAAAAGTCAGGAAAACGTGCTGATAATGGTGACTTTCAAACATGTTTTGTATCAAGGAAGGTCAAGACAGCAAGAGCAAAATGTAGTCAAGTTGTGATATTGCTGAAAAATAGTATAAGAGATTTTTTGAAAACAGTACAGAGCCATGGGTTTAACAATTGAAATGTAATGATTGCGTCACATTTACACTTAATGTAAAGAGACAAATTAATCATTAATTTTACCTGAGCCTTTAATTTTTCTTTAAACGTTATTCCTTTTTTTCAATTTAGCATTTACATTTATTTTAACTTTCTTGCTTGACCTTCCTCTTGGGCAATGAGATCATCGAAATTCCTATGGGGAAAGTTAACCCCTCTTTCACGCCTTTCTTTTTCTTCTTTTATTTTTAGAGGGGCTAACTTAACCAATCTCTTTCCTTTTTATTTTCAAACTCTCCTCCTCTTTAAACTTAATTGGCTGTAACTTTTCTGGTCCTACAGCAGTTCACGAATATTTAAATAACTTTTTTTAAATCATTCTTTCTCGAGCCTTCTGGCTGGTGACTTATTCTTTCCGAGATGCGGACTTTTGGTCCGTATCGAGGGATTTCTTTTTACGATTTTTTCTTAACCTTCATTTTAAATTAAATCCATAATCAATATTCGTAAAAATTTAAAATCAGCATTTTATACCTTTAATTTTCTTTAACATTAAAAACCCTCTTGAATTTAAGCTTTCTTTCCATATTTTTTTTAAACGTTTAAATTTACTTGTTCATTAATATTTTAACTTTATGCATGACGCCTTTGGTTTCTTTAATTCTCTTGTCATTCATTTCTTTTAAAAAAGATATTTCTTGTGCTACAAAATGTGTTGAATATATATATATTTTTTTAAACGAAATAACAAAATAAGTAGTTTTACAAAAATAAATGATCAGCTGAATGGAAAAATTGATGTGATTTTCTTTAGTCTATATCTTCTCATTGTTGTTACCCCTTTTCCCTCCTGTATGTGGTTAGTACCTTTTTTATTGTTATGGGCATTTATTTATTATCTCTCTTTGGAAACATCAACTTACTATATTAAATCATATATTTATATCTGGATATGGCATGACTTTGTCTTATTTCTCTTTAATATATTTTCACCCTTATTCTAAATTTGGTGATACCAATTTGTTCAAACCTCACATCTTGTGACCCTTTGAACCTATTGGGTTATTGTTATACCACGATAGCATTGTACTACCACTTTCCTTAACGATCACATTCCCCCCAATTTAATTCCATTTCATACTATTTTCGGCTTTAATTTAATGATATGAAATTCAACCAGAGATCATCCATTTTGTAACCCATCTATCCATTTTAATAATATTAAATAATTTTACTGAATTCGCACCAACTTAATATTTAATTTAACTGTAACAGATTGCTGTTTCAAATGCCAGAAATGCAACAAGAGGTAATCAACATATATACAAAGGCAACAATACCATTCTCAAGGGAGATGGATCAAGCTATAATTTTTTCTTAATTGAAGTAAGACACACGTGTAAGAATTTCTCCTTCATATACGAGGCATTTCAACAAATTTTTAAATCGAAAATAAAGTTAAAATGCAAACTGAGTAATTCTTTGCATGTTTTATGTCTTAATCTCACTATGTTTTATATGTTAAGCAAATTCCACAAGACTGGCATACTAGATTCAATTTAGCAGCAATTTTAATGGCCGGTATAAAAAAAAAAAAAAATTACTATTGTTAAAAGTGCAAATGCATTGATAACGTAGTGACACAATTTTTAATTTTTTTTAAAAGCATATAGTTTATAGTTAATTTTATAAAAACGGATTTAATGTAATTTGAAATAATGAAGAATATTTTAATATAATAAAAAATAACCTTTTTTTTTTTATTTTTTCTTATAGTTACAAAAAAGTTATAAATAAATAATAATATCAGGAAGAAAATAAGGATATGCAGAATTCACAACAACTTTGTACTGTTTTCAGTCAATTGAAAAGTACATAGGATTAACTCTAACATTTAAAAAGTTAAATCAGCAATTAAAACTAAATAGAAATGGAAAAAAAAAACAAAAAAAAAACAGCTGTTAACACACAAAAAAAACTTTAATGCAATACTTACAACTTGTACTATCTCAGCTTTTCTTTCATTTTCTTTTTGTCGCTCGATTTTTGCTTTTCTACGTTGTTTACGCAACTAAAAGAAAACAAGTTTTTAAGAAACATTTTTAAAAAAACAAAGCGGATTTATTATACTGAATGTTAAGTTTATGATAAAAGGAAATTAGTTATAGACTATTAAATACGATGATCACACTGTTCAAATCATTACAGAACGCCTTCAACAGAAAATATATTTAATAACAAAAAAGGTATGATGCTAATGCTACAGTGTCAGGCACGAATCTAAATAACAATCAACTTTACATTGCTGCACAGAGTGTCACCTGTTGAATTTCAGAAATATTACTAACATAGACCATTAAAAAATTTCAAGGAAACCAAAATTAACTTTTTGTGACATTTATTTCATGTGAGATAGAGTTTTAGAAAATAAAACATTTTATATAGCCGACAACAGCTTTACAATTTTGATATTTCCTTTTCAAAAATGAAAAATTGACAAATTGAATCCAAAATAAAACTACTATATATTATAGAAGACTATTATAAGAATCTTCATATTGTTTATTCAAATTATTTTGGCAATTTATAAAACATTCATTACCAAAATGAATAACAAATAAATATTGAAATACCTGTTCTTCTTTTTCCTTTTCTTCTTTTATTCTTAATGCATGCAACTTCATTGCTTTTTGCTCTTCACGAATTTTCAGTTTTTTCCCCCAAGAAGATTTTAATGGTTTTACTTGACACATGCTGGAAAACCTAAAAATAAAATATATACATTAATCACAATTTTGGTTAGATAATGCTGTTTAATTATTAAGCATGTACAGTGCACAGAGAGTGTAGATCTTGAATAAAATTTGAGCCAATGATCAGATTTTTACAGACTACAATTCAATCTTAATAGTTTTACTTAAATCTGATATTTTAATGTACAATAATTATGAATTCTAACATTACTTTAAAGTATGTAATTTTAAATGTCGAAAAACAATATCAGGAAAATATTCAGTTTCAAACATTCGATTTCTTGCAAACTATTCAATCAATTTTGTTTAAATTTTATATTTTGAATCACATACTTTAAAAAATTATAAAAATTTGGATACCTATACCTTACAATAATATTTGTTTTTAACTATTATTAAACAATAAAAAATGATTCTTAAAAATTGTTTTTCGCACGGTATTATCTTTGCATAAACAAGTTTTATAATGACGATTTATTAGATTTAATTTTTCAAAATTATTATTTTGGTATTGAAAAATACACATCGTTATTTTTTGTATCAAATTACTTGTAATTTGCCAGCCAAGGATCCTGATATGCACAGGTTTGCATATTCTTCTCAAACTCAATCTTATTTTGTCTTGTATCTTTTTTTTTTTTTCTAATGGAGCTCTTACACAATATCTCCTTATTTTTTTTTAATTAAATAAATAATTCTATATTCTAAAAAACCAAACAATATAATCAGCAAATATGCGTTGCAAATATGCAATGGCAAATTATTTTCCCACACCACTTAAAAAATTTATTTACATTTCCAATTAGCAATCTTCCAAACAGTAAGATAAAATTTCTCTGCACTGGAATTAGAGCATCATCAAAGCAAAGTACTGAAAAGAAAATCCACACAACAAATGAACTTACAGTCGCTCTACCATCGTTTAACAACGAATATGGTTTGAGGTTGGACAACACTGGCAATCTGCCAGAAAGGGAGAGAAAAATTTTCCAATAAAGAACAAATTTCACAGTCTGTGGTTTTGCGCATCACTGAATATTTTTACAGGGTGACTTTAGACCAGTGGACTGATTTTGGCAATATTACATTAATACAAGCACCATCTGCATTGTTATTATAATGTATCCTGTTTCATAATTCCTATCTCTATTCTTTTATTCATTCCAATAAAATATTTTGATAAACATAACTTTATTGCTGTTATAATTATGTTGCTTCTTTTCTTTCTTATTTTTATTACAAACACTACTAAGGCAATGATCCCATGGTTTCAAAAATATTCTACTCTATCATCTTCCATCGGTGGATTGTGTATTTTGATAATTTTTTTAGCAAAGAAAAGAAAACATATTTTATTTTGATTCTTCACTGAAATAAAAGTGTAGTGGGCCAACATTCGTTATAAAGCAATGTTTCTGTTAAAAATAAATTATTTTAAAAATTTCATAAAATAAATAATGTTCTCACACATCGATTAAATTGAATTCTCACACGTTAACGTGACTAAATTAAGATAGAAAAAAATATTCATCGGTTATACTCACCGATTTTTGTCATTTTTCCATACTCTTCCAGACTTGGGTCTACCCCTTATTGGGATTACTTTTTCTGGAATAAAATATAACAAAAAAATATCTTTAAGGTTAAATTTAGAATTCAAAAATTAATATTACTTAGAATGCTAATTTGAGATTTAAAATATCTAATATTTATTTTGTTTTATAATTATGTTACCAAAGAAATAACTTTTAAAAAAATGACAGTAAAAATATATTACACTTTATAAAGAATTTTCAAACAATATTAAAATAATTTTACAAGGCTTATTATTTTTTTATATAAAAAACTATACCACAATGCAGCTAAAAGAGAAAACCTTGTCAAACTATCATTGATGTTTTATTAATAGTGGTAAAAGGTACCACATATACTGATATAGGCACTATGGTTACTGGTTCATAATATAGTAATATATAGATAATGGAGAAGTAGTAACCTATTTTAACCAAACAGGTGCTGCAGCAATAGTAATTATTTTTATTTTTCTTATATGTCACCAATAACAGATAAGATCTCTTAATTAAAAAAGCAGATAAGTTCTCTCAATGGAAGCAGATTATGTTCTCGTAATTGTAATCATGTTTCAGTTAGTCATGTTTAATGAGTAGATTTGATTATTAAACTTACAAAAGAGAGCATCGAATTGAATATGATATCTCCCAGCAACTACTAGAGTTAATAGGTCATATAGGAAATTTGTTTGAGAAAGGCAGCTAAACATGTACATGAAAAGTAATTTTCTTCGACTAGTCAGTTCACTATTAGAAGCTTGTAAATATTGAAACAGGCTTAATTAACTTTTTTTTATCCTAACCCTATTAAACGTTTTACAGAACGAAGACTTGCAAAATTTTCACAACTGTATTCCCCAACATTAAAATTTTTACAATTGGACGAATATATTAATAATTTTATCAAAAATCTGTTATTTCAGTAGCAACGTAATTCCCCTAATTCAAAATTGTTTAAGAAAAATAAAATTTAAAAAATATAGTAACTAAGTATTAATTAAGAGCATGAATATATTAATGAAGTTGCAAAGTAAGAAAAATTTTTTCAACAGATAATTTCTTGAATAAAAAAAAACAACAGATAATGAATACATTGAAATTTCTGGAATAACAAAATTTGTATTTATCTAAAGAATTATTTATAAAAAATTACATTTCTTACCTTCTTCCAACATGTTTCAATATTTTTGTTTACAAAAGTTGTGAGGTGAAATATATCAGCTACGGCTGCAGTTAAATTAAAAGTCCTATATTATTTTATAAAATTATTAAATTTAGGACGCTGTTTAGTGGCCAAGACTGATAATTAAGTAGCAATTGCAATAATAAAAAAATTGCTCTTGCTTAAAAATTATAAAGCTGTGACAAATTTTATTGCAAAATTTAAAGATAGCATTATTAACTGCAAGCTGCGATGTAAACAAATATGTCAATATTTTGGCTCTCTGTGGTCGTCTCAATATCATATTTTAATTGAAATCATGCTATATTTGTTAACAAAAATGAACGTAATTGCCCTTTTAAATACTTAATCATTTTGTTGAAGATACTTAATTTTTAAATAAAATAATGGCTCCTACTGCACAAAACCAGGTAAAATTATATCACTTCATAATCCCTACAAAAACAAAGCTATCCATATATCACTGGTTCAAAACTAAAACGACACATCTGCAATGTTAACTCAATTGGAGATGTGTCATTTTAGTTTTGAACCAGCGATATGTTTGAGTTATCGTTTCTGAAATTTTTATAATAATTCAAAATTGTTTTAAAAAATAGTTTAATAATAGTCCACCCTAAATATGTTAGTCGGGCTATTACCTTTCCTAAATCTTCTATTACACTAAAGTGTATAGAATTATATCACTTAATGAAACTACGAAAAAAGCTGAATTTGTTTAAGATATTGTTCATAGATATCTTGTAATAATTCGGAAACGTAATCAAAACTTCTTTAAAAACAATACTTGTTAGGGGGATATCACTTCATGAAACTGGAAATACAAAGCTATGTTTGGTGAGTTTATTGTTTCTGAAACTCTATCTTGTTTGAAAATAATTTATGCTAAATAAATAATTTAAAGGGCTGATAACTTTTACTATTTTTTAGAGAAAATCTGGAATTATATCAGCTTCACAAATAAAAATAAATATAGTTTTTATTAATTCTTAATTTGAAGTTTTTGGCAAATTATATTATAATTTGTCACTAAGTGTGACAGCAAATCGACACTGACACAGAAAAAAAGAAAACGAATTGTCATATCAGGGTACAAGTTTTATAGAGTATTACTGGTACCCACCAAGTAAGTACCTATACTTAATTAAAATATAGGTATTTATAAAAAATAAATGTGTTGGGAAACCTTTTAATAATTTTAGGGGGCTATGAACAGGTACTTGTGTTAAAATATTCCTTAAACATATTTTTCAAATATAGAAATTAAAGAAGCTTGGCACAAGAAACAGTGAAATAAAATGTTTTCCGGGCAAAAGAAATGAATTAGTTTTATTCTGATTGGCACGTTAATACTGAGCACTCCAACCCGAAAATTTCACGGGAGCAAGAAATAGAGGGCGAAACCACATCCCGTCATTTTCACGGAGTGAGAAAGAAGGGGTTAAGCTAGTTCTTTAATATTGCGCATACTCAGGAAAAAAATTTAAAAGGTTTTTTAATATTTTGTAGGGAAATCGTCTTTGGCAACTAATAATAAAAGCTTTATTTGAATATTTTAAAAAGTTTCAAGCAATTTTCGAAGTAGTTTTTGTGCTTTTTAAAAGAAAGCTCCAAACTATAAGAAGTGATTCACAAATTTCATCTTGAACTATTAAACAAGATTAGTTAAAAATGAGACTGGTATTCTGGGGCATCACCCCATGTAAAAGTATGTTTTCTTTCTATAAACACATCAAAGCTTAGTTTCCGGGCGATTATTGTAACGATTATCCTTTGTTATTAAATTTTGTCTTATGATACAAAATAAAATTTGTGAAAAACCCCTGATTGTTTTTAGCTTTCTTTTGAAAAGTACAAAAATTACTTAGAAAATTGCTTGAAACTTTTTTAAATTTATAAGATATTTAAATCAAATTTTATTTTATTAGTTGCCAAATACTACAAAATTAGGAAAAAACTTTTCAAATTTTTTTCAGTGAATGCACAGTATAAAAGAACTAGCTTAAATACTCATAATTTGCTCAGTTTTTAACGAATTTTCTTTTAATTAATATTTAATTAATTTTTAAATTAATAATTTTTTAATTAGTCTTAAATTGCTCCTAAAATTTTGTTTATTTCCATCGAATATCTATGAAGTTATAACAAAAAAAAAAAAAACATAAGGCCAAAAAATTTATTTTTCATAAAAATGTCTCCTTAATATGTCATTATATATTTTTATAATATCCATAATATATCATTAATAACAAAATGTCTCCATAAATATTTTGGGTTTACAAAACTTTATGCAGTTATTAAAAAAAAAAAAAAAAACTGAAGTAATTGATACAAGTTACAAGCTTGATTTTCTGACATAGGATGTACAAAAATACTTGTTTTCTTTGGTAATTTATTGTAGGTCTTTCAAACCTCTGAAAGCTTTACATTTTATTGCTAAGTATGAAAAATCACATGACCTAAGCATCTCTAAAGTTACGAAGTAATTCTTTAGGTATTTCTTGAGAAATTTGAAAAAATGTCAAAAACTGAAAGTCTCTTTCTTCCGTTATTGTAGGGTAGTGTATTTATTAGCATAATTAAAATAATTCATTTATAGTTCGAGGGAGATGTTGCAGTTAAAAGCAAAGTCGTCATTTTCAATGGTTCAAAGAATGAAATGTTTACTTTAAGTGAAGGCTATTCAGTCTTGTCCAGGCGTCTTAAAATGGAAGGTTTCAAAACATTCAGGTATAGATTACTTAATTCTAATTTTAAATAATTTTTCTTTGCTGAATTTCACTGTAACTTACTATGTTATATGCTGTTCTATTCTATATACTGATAAAATTTAAATCAGTAAATCTCTCAGAATAAGGATGCATTTTAGTATATTAAAAGTTTCGATTTCATGTTATATTTAAT